>OY728143.1:1383490006-1383960006 GCA_963277665.1 Viscum album | reverse complement strand
TGGCGCTTCAACGGACGCCCGGATCAAAAGTTATGGTCGTTTTAGTGATTTCGGGGTTTCTTGTGTTTTCTTATTTTTTCATTTCATTTCACGGCGGTTTTTAAAAAAACCTCCGCTAATCATTGAATAAAATTAAAAAACAAATAAAAAAAAATAAAAAAAAAATAAATTTTTTTTACCGTTTAGCGGCGGTTATAAAAACCGCCGCGAAATGCCGGCCCGAAACGCATTTCGCGGCGGTTTTAAAAACCGCTGCGAAAAAACTGCCGCTAAACGGCGGTTTTCTCGTAGTGGTTCCCCGCCCGTCGTCAATGAGTATCCCCGTCGGTAATGAAAATGGGTGTAAGTTAAACTCATCCGTCCTCCACACCCGGTTCAGCACCATCGGCACGGTTAGTTTGAATGGGAAGCTCCCAACCGCATTCAGAAAGGAGGGACGGGAGTTCGATCATGGCGGCGAGATAGGGTTTGGATACTCATAAATCCCCCTGATGTGCGCCGCAATCCACCCATACAGAAGGTGGAAGAGCCCGCATATCCTTGGCGGCTTCTTGCCCTCGCTAACGTGTCGTAGCATCCTGTACAGCTTGACGAGCATTGGAATCCCCAGATTGACCCGTTTCCCCATGGCCAGCACTGACGCCATGATAAACGAGCTGGGCCACACCCCCATGCTGGTATCCCTCACCGATAGAATCCAACCGCAGATAAGGGCCGCGATGAACGCCGCCAGCCTGACTATCGGCTGCTGTTCAGTACTGACACTGAAACCCCAGGTCTTCCATTGGCTGTCCTCCAAGACCCGCCCGTACGAGTGCTCCTTTCCCCGTTGAGCCGCCTTTGGACAAGTTCAAGTCCTCGAAGGAAACTCTCGATTCTCCGGGAAGTTCAGGAACCGCTCGAACCACTTCTTAAAGTGGACATCCCTCACTGCTTCCTTGTCCTCTCCAGGGACCAGTGCCATCAGCGCTGACGCCAGTCGTGACATCTGCTCCGTATCCCCCCACGCGCTCATGACGGGGAGGAACTCATCATACATGGCCCCGAAGATCGGAACCCCCGAAATCTGGTGGACATCCCACAGGCTGATTCCCACCTCCCCATGGTGCAGGTGAAAAGTATTGGTTCTAGACGACCATCTTCTCAGCAGCTCCGACATCAGCTGTTTGGGTTGGTAAATGTGGAATTGGGAGGCCCATGCCACCTCATACAAACCCACTCTCCTCAGCTCAGCCCCAAACTTCTCACATGAGGATCCTACCCAGTAGGCCCATGCCCAATCATTGGTGAAGTTGCCGCCCTGGCGCAGGTCCCACTCATCGGACCACCCCTTCTTCGGATCCTGCAACGCCGCCTTCAGCATGGTACGATACAGAGGAGGGGACGCCTCCAGTTGCAGTGGATTCCCTTCAATATTGTTCACATGGTTGTAGAGACAGTTGGCGGTGAAGGGTGTGAAATCTTCCCACGCATGACCATCGGCCGCCCTGAACCACTGGCGCTGGCATGGCGTGCTCTTGAACCAGCAAGCTGGTTCGTCCCTACTCGCCTCAGGGATGAAGACGTCATCCCTCAGCCTGAAGCCATACAAGGGAAGTTTCTTGCACTGCAGATAGTTCTTCTGACCCTCTGATAGCCGTTCTATTAAGGAAGTATGGTCCGAGTGGATTCGGACCATCTCCCCTAGACCCAGACAGTTATCCATCTCGTCCCACCGGGCGGCGTCTGCAAGGACCCCCAATACAGCCTCTCGATGGGCCATTTCGGTTTCGGCACTCAGAAAAGGATTTTTGTTCGAACTAGATCGTGAATCTTGCTCGCGAAGATCCCTCGCGAAGTTCGGGCGCAAAACCAAGCCGCAGAGTTTGGCCTAGGCCGGCAAACAGAAGTTCGCTTGGCGCGGTCGCGGAGTCAGAGACCCGCGGTTCGCCGCGAAGCTCGATTCGCGAAGAGCAGACGCGGAGTACGCGGAGCTTCGCGAATTCCAGAGTGCCAGAGGACAAGAGTCGCGAGAGGACAAAAGAGAGGTCAGCCCCCTATTTATAGGCGGTGACCCCGGAGCTTCGCGGCGCGTCCCGGCCGCGCGGAGCATTGTGGCGCGTCCGTACCACGGGGCCACCGGCAGCTCGGCGGGCCCCTTCGTAAGGCCTCATCGTGAACTGACGATAATTTTGGGGATTTTCCCTCACACTTCGACCCTTCGTCCCTCCGCGGATCCAAGTATGAGGGGAGGCATTTGTTGGCGCCAAAATCTTGCACGCAAAGAAGGGACATCAAAGAAGCCCCGCGCGCTGCCTCGCGAAGCTATGGAGCGAAGAACCCCGAGCATCGCGGCCGCCGCGAAGCACAGGAGGCGGTAACGCTCCGCGAACGCCCTAACGTTCGTGAGCCCACCGCGAAGCATAGGAGGCGGTAACACTCCACGAACACCCTGACGTTCCCGAGCCCGCCGCGAAGCACAGAAGGCGGTAATACTCCGCGAATTTCCTGACGTTCGTGAGCCCGCCGCGAAGACCGTGAGGCGGTAACACTCCATGGATGCCCTGACGTTCGTGAGCCCGCCGCGAAGCACACTCCGTCCCTTCACGCCGTGTGAGATCTACTTCGCGGCACCCCTTGCCTATAAATACTGGGTTCCCCCTAAGTCCAAGGGATGGACAATCTGACCTTTCGGCTTCTCTGCTCCCGAATAGCGAAGCACCCTTTGCCCCCCGGGAATCATGAGCTCTGTGAGGTACTTCTACTTTGCGAGATGCCTTCGCCCTGTCTCGTCTTGAGCCCCTCTTCCGAGAGGTATTCCCTTCATGAATCCTAAAGGAATCTGCGAAGGAAGGGAATTACCAAGGGAACCCGGGCAGCCGCGGAGCGTTTATGCTTCGCGAAACACCCATCCGGTACTAGTGATCCACATGCCAAGGTAGGGTCGTTGTACATCGCGAAACACACTGATTCTCAGCACCTTGCTCCGCGATCCCCCTCTTCTTCGCGAGACAGTGCTCCGAGAATACTATTCCACTTCGCGAAGCACCTCCTAGTCACACCCCTGCCCCATGCTAAGGCCGAGGCACTACACTTCGCGAAGCATAATCCTTTTCTTGGAAATTCCTCTTCCTGTGCGACCCTCCAGGTTTGCACGATGTGATTTCAAAATCCCATGGACAACACCACCCATAGTGTTTCTTCTCTTAATTATTCTTCGCATAGGCACGCTAACAGCTATTTCTTCTTCGCATAGCCACTCTAACATGAACCCCTCGATGGTTCGCTCCGCGACCCCCTTTTACCATGGCCTTTCCAGTGCCTTCCCTCCCCCAAGGAACATAGGGTACCAGTTATGTATGTCCTAGGGGTGTGGAGTAAACCCACCTCGTTCGAGCTGCAGGACATTAAACTGCCAAGCACCTCGTCCTCAACACATGACGTTAAATTGTGATCCGGCCCCGTGCCTCGCACGCAGGTTCCCCCCAACTCGGACATTTTTTACGCCACTCGTCTCCACAGAGACGGGGTCACCCCCTCTACAAGGGATGATATCCTCCTTCTCGGAGTAGAGTATGTCCATGGGAGAAGGGAAACCACCCTGGTATAATCCCCAAGCCTCTCTTGCAGAAGGTATCACCCACGCACCTCCGCACTTCTCCACTACCAAGGCCAGTAGAGGGCGCGATAGGGAACGAGGCACCTTCCATTGTTGGTCCAAAATCCCTCTCCCGCCACGCTTTATCACACTTCGGGCCTCCATCCTGGAGTAAGTCCCAACACCATGGGCCGCCTAATGCGTAATCCCCTCTTCGCTTCTCACAGACGCACCCTTCACGACGTGATCGTCAGGTCCTTGCTGCCTCTTGTTTCTCACACCAAGCATGACTCACGTGGTCTTAGAGTAAGCATCAGCCATGGTAATGCCTTCGTCCAGCATGAAGTTAAACTGTATACCCTCATCCAACATGACGTTAAACTGTATGCCCCTGTCCGGCATGACGTTAAACTATATGCCCCGTCAGACATGACGTTAAACTGCACACCCATTTGAACTACGAGGTCTTTGATCCATGTCATGGAATGGTACGTAGGAAGCCTCCACAAGGTTCAATCCCATTCGTCATTTATTCACGTCGAGTTCTACCTTCGTCCAGCATGACGTTAAACTGCATTCCAGTCCGACGGCAAGCCGTTGTGACCAACCCGAACTATGAGGACTTTGATCCATGTCAAGGCATGGTACGTAGGAAGCCTCACGAGGTTCAAGCCCATCTCCCATCGGACCAAGGTCCCTCATTTACGTCGGTTCGCCGACACCCACCACCATTCCCAAACTACGAGGTCTTTGATCCATGTCAAGGCATGGTACGTAGGAAGCCTCACGAGGTTCAAGCCCACCACAAGTGGACCCCCGGGTTCACCTTCACGTCAGTTCGCCAAAAAATCCCATTTGAACTATGGGGTATTTGATCCATGTCAAGGCATGGTACGTAGGAAGCCTCCATGAGGTTCAAGCACACCTCTCGTCGTTTATTCACATCAGGGTTCATCTTCATCCCTCAAGATGTTAAACTGCATTCTGGCCCAGGGGAAAGTCGTTGTGACCAACCTAAACTACGTGGTCTTTGATCCGTGCTAAGGCATGGTACATAGGAAGCCTCCACGAGGTCCAAGCTCACCACCACTAGGACCCCCCTGGTCCTCCTCATTCACGTCGGCCTTCCGACGTCTAACCTGAACTACATGGTCTTTGATCCATGTCAAGGAATGGTACGTAGGAAGCCTCTCATAGGTTCAAGCCCACCACCTGTTGTTCACTCTGACCTTCTTCACGTCAGGTCACTAGTACCTGGGCGGCCTAGTGTGTAGCCCCTCACCATCCGGACCAAGGTCCTCATTCACGTCGGTTCACCGACACACCATTCTGAACTACGTGGTCTTTGATCCATGTCAAGGCATGGTACGTAGGAAGCCTCCATAAGGTTCAAGCCCATCACCCGGTCATTCTGACCACATTCATGTCGGTTCGCTGACGACACCCATCGGGCCAAGGTCCACATTCACGTTGGCTCGCCGACACTATCCTGAACTACGCGGACTTTGATTCCCTGCCACGGGGATACGTAGGAGGTCTCTTCGAGGATCAAGCCCAATCTCACTGTTTCCCTTGCGATAGTCCCATCTCAGTCCCCCTCCGCTTCATCCACCCATCCATCATCCACCCTGATCCTCACCCGGACCGTTATATCCCAGCGAGATCATTCCATCTTGCTCCTCTTCACAACATTCAGGTCGACCCGTCTCCGTTGGATTTTAAACTTGCGACCTACCTCGTGATAAACATGAGATGCCTGAGGAAAACCTCGGATGGCACGCCCTTGGTGTAATCGTCTCTGCTGGACGTTAAACCTGCGGCATACCCTGTGTAAAACATAGGAAGTTGAGGAAAACCTCAGATATATGCCTAGGGCGTATGATTCCCCGCGCTCGAGTGGGATGCCTCGGGCTTCTACGTCCTCGAGAAGCCCCATGACAAGGGACAAAAGACAGACACGCCAGTTCCCCCAGCATACAGACACGTTACTGATGCCTCGACGTGACTACTCCCCCAACTGAAGGTTGCTGCCCTGACCGGACCCTTTGGAATGTCCTGACAGAAGCAGTGTAATTAACCAGCGTCTATGGAAACATGGCACTGGGAAGAGTTTCATGAACAACGTTGTTTCCGACGCTTTCGCCGGGGTGCGCGCCCGTCCGTCCCGTGGGGGAGGACGCGCGGCGCTTTGTTGCCCCGCATTCCCGCTTTCCAAAGGCGGGCGACATTCACTCCTTATTCAGGGACGTCTGCTCCTTGATCGAAACGGGATGATGGGATGTTGGTTCTTCCTCCTGTGGATTCCTCCTTAGAACTCGTCACCTAGTCCGGGTCTCCCTCATAGATTTAATACGTAGTTCGTGAAACTCTTCACAGTGCCATGTTTCCATGGACGCCTGTTAATTACACTGCTTCTGTCGGGAAATTCCAAAGGGTCCGGTCAGGGCAGCAACCTTCAGTCGGGGGAGTAGTCACGTTGAGGCATCAGTAGTGTGTCTGGATGCTGGGGCACCTGGCATGTCTGTCTGTTATCCCTGGTCACAAGGCTTCTCGAGGGCGTGGAAGCCTGAGGCATCCCACATCGAGCACAGGGAATTACATGTCATAGACACATGTTTGAGGTTTTCCTCAGCTTCTCGTGTTTAACATAGGGTATGCCGCAATTTTAACGTCTAGCGGAGACGGATCAACCCAACCAGAGCATTGGCTAGGATAGATCGGATTAAGGGATTCTCCTTGAAGGGATGTCGATACCGGGGCCAGCCCATGGGTGGCTGTGAAGAAG
Organism: Viscum album; assembly: GCA_963277665.1. NCBI lineage: Eukaryota > Viridiplantae > Streptophyta > Magnoliopsida > Santalales > Viscaceae > Viscum > Viscum album. Next base: position 1,383,953,644 of record OY728143.1, on the reverse strand, counting down.
AGCGTACCGACATGGTCTCACCGGGATATGACGGCCCGGGCGAGAATCAGGATGGACTGTAGGTGGATGAATGAAATAGAGGGGGAATGAAATGGGACCATCGCAGGGGGCGACAGTGAAGCTGGGATTGAACCTTGAAGAGGCTTCCTACGTATCCCTGTGGCAGGGAATCAATGTCCACGTAGTTCGGATTCGGGAATACAGTTTAACGTCATGCGGGACGGGGGGTGAACCAACGTGAATGAGGTCGGAACGACCGGGTGGTGGGTTTGAACCTCGTAGAGGCTTCCTACGTACCATGTCTTGACATGGATCAAAGACCTCGTAGTTCGGGTCAGTCACAACGGCTTGCCGTCAGACTGGAATTGCAGTTTAACGTCATGCTGGAAGTAGGTGGAACACGACGTGAATTGGATGATGGGTGGGCTTGAACCTCGTGGAGGCTTCCTACGTACCATGCCTTGACATGGATCAAAGACCTCGTAGTTCAAATGGGGCTTTGTCGGAGAACCGACGTGAAAGTGGACCTTGGTTCGATGGGCATCGTCAGCGAACCGACGTGAAGGTGGACCTTGGTCCGATGGGCATCGTCAGCGAACCGACGTGAAGGTGGACCTTGGTCCGATGGGCATCGTCAGCGAACCGACGTGAATGTGGACCTTGGTCCGATGAGTGGTGGGCTTGAACCCCTGAGAGGCTTCCTACGTACCATGCCTTGACATGGATCAAAGTCCTCGTAGTTCGGGTGGGGTTTTGTCTGCGAACCGACGTGAAAGTGGACCTTGGTCCAATGAGTGGTGGGCTTGAACCTCTGGAAGGCTTCCTACGTACCATGCCTTGACATGGATCAAAGACCTCGTAGTTCAGGTTGGAATGGGTGTGCAGTTTAATGTCATGCAGGACAAAGGGAGGGGCATACAGTTTAGCGTCATGCTGGACGAGGGCATGCAGTTTAACGTCATGTGGGACGGGGGCGAAACTCGATGTGAATGAATGACCGAGCAATGTGGCTTGAACCTCATGGAGGCTTCCTACGTACCATGCCTTGACATGGATCAAAGTCCTCGTAGTTCGCTAGGATGGGTCGCAACGACTTGCCATTGGACCGGAATGCAGTTTAACGTCGTGCTGGACGAGAATGGGACCCGACGTGAATAGATGATGGGTGGTCTTGAACCTCGTGGAGGCTTCCTACGTATGATGCCTTGACATGGATCAAATTCCTCGTAGTTCTCTATGGGTTGGGGGTCAGGGTCGGTGCTCACTCTAAGCCCACGTGAGTCATGCTCGGTGTGAGAAACAAGAGGTTGCAAGGACCTGACGATCACGTCGCGAAGGATGCATCCGTGAGAAGCGAAGAGGGGCTTACGCGTTAGGCAGCCCATGGTGCTGGGACTTACTCCAGGATGGAGGGCCATAGTGCTGGGACTTACTCCAGGATGGAGGCCCATGGTGCGACAAAGCGCGGGAAAGATGGACCTTGGTCCAATGATGAGAGGTGCCTCGTTCCCTATCACTCCCTCCACTGACCTTGGTAGTGGGGAAGTACGGAGATGCAGAGGTGCAGCCATCCGTTGGGGAACTAGGGTCGCCCTTCTCCTACGAACATACACCACTCCGATAAGGAGGATATCATCCCTTGTGGGTGGGTGATCCCATTCCCGTGGAGACGAGTGGTGTAAAGAATGTTCGAGCTGGGGGGGGCCTTCGTGAGGGAGATGAGATCGGATCACAGTTTAACGTCATGTGTTGAGGACGTGGTGCTTGGCAGTTTAACGTCCTGTAGCTCGGATGAGGTGGGTTCACTCCACACCCCTTGGACTTACATAACCGGTACCCTCTGGTCCTTGGGGAAGGTAAGGTACCAGTAAGGCCATGGTTAAGGGGGGTTGTGGAACGAACCATCGAGTGGTCCACGTTAGCGTGGCTATGCGAAGAAGCAATAGCCGTTAGCGTGCCTATGCGAAGAAGCATTAGGCGAAGCAACGCTACGGGTGTTATTGTCTATGGGACTTTGAAATCACATCGTGCAAACCTGGAGGGTCGCACGGGAAGAGGAACCGCTAACCAAAGGAGTGTGCTTCGCGAAGTAGAGTGCCTTGGACTTAGCATGGGGCATAGGTGTGAGTGGAAGGTGCTTCACGAAGTGGAACAGTGTTCGCGGAGCACTGCCTCGCGAAGAAGGGGTGCCTCGCGAAGCAGGGTCCTGCGAAGCAGTGTGCTTCGCGATGTGTGGAGATTCTGCCTTAGTATAGGGATCACTAGCATGGGTTGGGTGTTTCGCGAAGCATAAACGCTCCACTGCTGCCCGGGTTCCCTTGGGAATCCCCTTCCTTCGCGAATGCCCTTGATCTTCGCGAAGAGCATCCCTCTCGGAAGAGGGGCTCAAAACGAGACAATGCAGAGGCATCTCGCGAAGTAGAAATACCTCGCGGAGCTCATGATTCCTGGGGAAAAGCGTGCTTCACGATTCGGGAGAGGAGAAGCCAAAAGGTCAGATTGTCCATCCTTTGGGACTCAGGGGGAGTCCAGTATTTATAGGCAAGGGGCGCCATGAAGCAGAACTCGCGCGCCGCCTCCGGTGCTTTGCGGCGCGCTCGCGAACGTCAATGTCGTCCGCGGAGGGTACCGCCTCTGGAGCTTCACAGCGGCTCGCGAACGTCAAATGCGTTCGCGGAGCATTACCGCCTCTGGAGCTTCGCGGCGGATCGCGAACGTCAAATGCGTTCGCGGAGCATTACCACCTCTAGAGATTGGAGAGGCCGCGATGGTCGGGGCGCTTCGCGGCGGGGCTTCGTGTGGGTGCTTCGCGTTGGTGCTTCGCGAGGCAGCGCGCCAGCAGTATTTTTCGTTCCTTTCTTTCGGGCCATATTTTGGCGCCAACAAATGCCCCCCCTCAGACTTGGAGCCGCGGAGGGCGAAGGGTCGAATTCTGAGGGAAAATCGCCAAAATTTGTCGGTGGTTCGCGATGCGGCTACGCGAAGGGTGCCCGCGGTGCTGACCGGGGCCACCGATCCAGACGCGCCGCGATGCTCCATGCGGGTGAGGCGTGCCGCGATGCTCCGGGGTCGCCCTTATAAATAGGGGGTTCGACCTCTTTTGTCTCCACATGCCTTCCTTGTCTTTTTGTGCTCTCGACTTCGTGAAGCTCCGCGTACTCCGCGACAGCCCTCCTCGAATCGAGCTTCGCGGCGAACCGCGGGTCTCTGACTCCGCGTACGCGCCAAGCGAACCTCTATTTGTCGGCCTTGGCCAGACTTCGCGGTTTGGTCTCGCGACCGATCTTCGCGATTCAGCTTCGCGGTCGAGTTTCGCGATCCAGCTGAAAAAATTCTTTTCTGAGGGCCAGAGTTAAAATGGCCCATCAAGAGGCTGTATTGGGGGTGCTTGCAGATGCTGCTCGTCGGGATGAGATGGCCAACTGTCCAGGCCTGGGGGAGATGATTCGAAGCCACTCAGACCACACTTCTTTGATAGATCTGCTTTCGGAGGGCCAGAAGGATTATCCGCAGTGCAAGAAACTTCCATTGTACGGCTTTGGGCTGAGGGATGATGTCTTTATCCCTGAGGCGAGTAGGGACGAACCAGCTTGCTGGTTCAGGAGCATACCATGCCAGCACCAATGGTTCAGGGCTGCCGATGGTCACGCACAAGAGAACTTCACACCCGTTACCGCTGACTGTCTCTACAACCATGTGAACGACATTGATGGGAAGCCACTGCAACTGGAGACTTCCCCTCCCCTCTACCGTACCATGCTGAAGGCGGCTTTGCAGGATTCAAAGAAGGGATGGTCTGATGAGTGGGACATGCGCCAGGGCGGCAACTTTACTGATGACTGGGCCTGGGCCTACTGGGTAGGCGCCTCATGCGAGGAGTTTGGGGCCGAGCTGAGGAGAGTGGGATTGTATGAGGCGGCGTGGGCCTCCCAATTCCACATTTACCAACCGAAGCAACTGATGTCGGAGCTGCTGAGCAGATGGTCGTCTAGGACCAACACTTTTCACCTGCATCACGGGGAGGTGGGCATTATCCTGTGGGATGTCCACCAGATTTCTGGGGTCCCGATCTTGGGGGCCATGTATGACGAGTTCCTCCCCGTCGTCAGCGCGTGGGGGGATACAGAGCAAATGCCGCGACTGGCATCGACGCTGATGGCACTTTTCCCTGGAGAGGACAAGGAGGTAGTGAGGGATGTCCACTTTAGGAGGTGGTTGAAATGATTCATTAATTTCCCAGAGAATCAAGAATTCCCTCCGAGGCCTCGAACTTGTCCAAGGGCGGCCCAACGGGGCAAGGGGCACTCGTATTGGCGGGTCTTGGAGGACAGCCAATGGAAGACTTGGGGTTTCAGCATCAGCACTGAACAACAGCCGATAGTCAGGCTGGCGGTGTTCATTGCGGCTCTCATATGTGGTTGGATCCTACCGGTGAGAGATACAAGCATGGGGGTACGACCCAGCTCGTTTATCATGGCGTCGATGTTGTCCATGGGGCAGCGGATCAATATGGGGATTCCGATGCTCACCAAACTGTACAGAATGCTGCGGTATATTAGCGAGGGCAAGAAGCCGCCAAGGATATGCGGGCCCTTCCACCTCCTGTATGGGTGTATCTCAGCGCATATCAGGGGTATTTACGAGTATCCAAACCCCATTTCGCCGCCGGGATCGAACTTCCGCCCCTCCATCCTGAACGCGGTCGGGAGCTTCCCGTTCAAGCTAGCCGTTCCGATGGTGCTGAACCGGGTGTGGAGGGCGGATGAGTTCAATTTCCACCCCTTCCCGTTGCCGACGGGGATTCTTACTGATGACGGATGGGGAATGGAAGAACATCGGGCTTACCTCCTGGCCTTCCGAGGTGGAGTTTTGGTGGCACGAATAGATCGTGAGCCGCTCTGTGAACCTTACACCCCGCATCGATTTGCGAGGCAGTTCTGGTGCCTCCAGCGGCTGACCCCGCAGGTCTACTGGGAGGTGCATCATGAGGAGAACCCGTGTGTGATGAGGCAGTTGTGGCTCATGTTCACACGGGAAGATGGAAAGATGCTGATTTCATTGCCTCCATCCACCGCCGCCTTCGGATTGGTGAAGGAGTACGCCATCAGTTGGGAGGCTGCTTACCCAGGGGAGATGCTGAAGCAACCAACTATCCGGGTTGGTGATGGTGGGCCTCCTCTATCTCGAGGTCGGGGTCAGAGGGCAGCTAGGGCCACTCGTGGTAGCAGGGCCGCCATGGTGGCGAGACCCGCACCGGCCGAGGGTATAGCAGTAGTCGTGGATCCAGTGATTCCAGAAGAGCAGGGTCATCCGGAGGGGAGGCTACCAAGAGGATTTCGTAGGATATCCACTCAGGCTCCGGGGAAGCGCTTGCGTCATATCGACATGGCAGAGGATGCCGTCTTCACGGAAGCTTGGGACATTTGGGATGTCAACCGGAAATTCCTCAGCCCACCCGAGATATGGGCCCACCTGAATCGCATCAGGATGGAATTACCGGGCATAGGCCCAGTCCGGGCTGGATTCATGGCGTCTCTGGCGGAGGCAGCACAGTACCTGGACGAGCTGGAGGATTACGTCCACTCCAGTGGTGTCCCTCGCCCAATGACAGACCGGGTGATGGTACTGTTGAATCAGACGGTCCCCCCATAGTTATCAGCTGCTGATCTGAGGGAGCGCTTCCCCTTGCCGGAAGAATCAGAGGACTCCTCTCGGGAGGATGAGGCTGGAGGAGGGAGCCCGTTGGAGGAGGGCGAGGTCGGAGACTGAGGCTCAGAATCCGACGATTCTGCGGAGGCTCTCGAGGTAGCATTCCGAGCTTCTTTCCTTACGATCTGTTCTTGGGTCACTATGGACTTCTCACCAATGTTTGAGCCATGCAGGAGGAACTTGTTCACAGGCCTCGTTCTCGCTCCTTGGCGGGTGATGATGTGGGACCATCAGAACCTATGCCTATGGCTGCATCCAGTTCCGCCTCTGGTGGGACTAGAGCGCCCGAGGTGGCTCCTCCGGAATCTCCAGACCTTCCAACAGTATACGGAGGGCCTCGCCTCGGGGTCCTGTCAGTACCGGCTCAAGAGCAGCGCTCGGAGGTCGATCTTCGTAATTCTCCTATACCGGTCTCCTCGTTGTCACATGTAGACCATGCCAACTAATGTTTGTCCCTCTCTGTCGTACAGTTCTTTGACTGGCGTGGGCTTCTGCGGCAAGACTGGTCAGGATGTCTGGTGGCGTCCCTCCTAGGGGCATGCCGGTGATGGTGGTGATAGTCCCCCCATCTCCTCAAGCTGCGACGCACATCATTACAGGAGGGACCACCGGTGGGGCCGTACCCGAAGTCATTGAGGTGGATTCCGAGGAAGAGGATCAACCGATCAGTCCCAGTCCTGTCGCGCCTGCTTCGGCGCCAGGTGTCGTACTGGATTCAACACCGGATGTTGATCCTGCCGAGGATTTCTTGCGGGTGTACCCCACATACGAGCCTGCCAATCGCGCAAACTGGGACGAAATGGCCTCCGACAAGGAAGACAGCAGCATAGTCTGCCGTCAGTCGTGGAATCTGATCGCGCGCTTTATCAAGGACACTCCCCAAGCGCAATGGCTATCCAAAATGGATAGACTCCACTCGCAGCTTCATGAACTGTGTACTGGGGGAGTGGATGCCCAACGTCCTCACACACTCATCCGAGATCTTATGGCTGAGAAGATCCGGGAGCATGATCGTGGGCTCAGCGTGGGCTGGCAGTGGAGGAAGGTGACCAGTATCAAGAAGATCTAGGAGGCTGAAGGCGAGGTTCAACAGATGCAGACCTGAGCAGACGAGCTTTCAGCCTCTCTTGATGCACAATCTGAGCTGGTCTCACGGTTGAAGGCCCAGCTGGCAGAGGCAGAAGAGCATATGAGGCAGACCTCTGGAGAGATGGCTGTCGTTCGAGCTGGTGTGGAGAGGGCCAAAGCCAGAATTGACGAACTGTGCCCCGCCACTGCTGAGGAGGAGCGGGAGCTGATTCAGCGGCAGCAAGCCTTAGATGCCACAAGCCAACAGGTGGCGGAGCTGCAACGCTCTTTTGACGGGGTTAACCCGTCCATGGGGGAAGTCGACCCCCGAGTATTGTAACAAACCCATAAACCTTTTATTGTTACTTTCGTGCTTCAAAATTTTTCTTTGTTTTGAATGCCGTAGAGCGCACGATTTCCACTGTTGAATTGCCTTGTTACATCCCTACAATGTTTGCGGGACGTTCGGCGACAGTTCCCCAAGCCCGCGTGGGTCGAGTCCGATGTCCAGGATTCGGATTACCAGTCCGGATTCCTGAGAGACGGGAAAGGCCCGATCGGAGAAGGAACTTTCAGGATGGCCGAATTACCATTCCCTCAGCGTGCTCTTATGCATGGACGGGGCAACACTAGGGGCGCTAAAATCGGTCCAAACAGATGAAAATGGGAAGTGTGAATCATGATACCCAAGATTCGGAACACTTGTGGGGATGACGTGACAATAAGGGACAACCATTAACCTTGGAGGAGAAGCGGTATCCTTACTGCGTTAGCCTGTAATGGGGACAACAAATGAGGGTCGACCGTTGACCATGTTCGAAACACGGGACCATGTCACAAATGTTGTTGATCAATCCTTCGGGACATTGGCCCAGGACAGTTGGCAGACCATAGGTCAAAAATCCATACTGTTAGGGGGTCCTTCCAGACATGACCAGTCTTCCGGAACATTGGCCCAGGACGGTAGGTGAGCCGATGCGGCATGAGACCAGGCCGTTAGTGGGTTCCTTTAGACATGAAAGAGGACAAGGGTCCGAATAAGGGGCATGCAAAGCGTGGAATATGGAGTGGTGGTCTGTCCGAACAGAATCCAACACTTAGGTAGTTACACCACTGTGGGGGGAGTACGCCAGATGGGCGTATCGGTTTGATCATGGATCATTCCTTCTTTCAGACAGGGCCTCTCTGGCGAGGGGATCTGTCACTTCCCAATGGGATCTTAGGGCATCCTGAACTTGTTCAGGGTAGAACCGCAGTTTAATGTCATGCGTTGAGGACACATAGACTCCTGTAGTTTAACATCATACGATAGGACGTGGAATAAGAGGGAGGGAAGCGTGTGGCGCGGTAGATATGAAACTGACGTGAATGAGGACTCTGAGTCCAAATCATACCACATACCCCCGAAGGAAACTCTTCAGGTCGAGAGACCAAGAGTGCAGATTGGGCTGGGCCCGAAGCAGAGTGGTCGGGCGTTCCTACGTACCCCATGAGGATGGGAATCAAGCCATACGTAGTTCTGGAAGCGCATTTTAACGTCATGAAGGACGAGGAGCAGCCTGACCGTGTTGGTACACATCCTGCCAAAACTACTAAGCCCACGGGAGTCGTGCTCGGTGTGGGAAACAAGCAGTAGTGGTGGGAACTTCCCAACACAGAAAAGGGGCAGGTTAGGGAAAAGGTATGCTTGGTGAATACCGACCCAGTGACACTAACACGATCATTTAGCGCACCTAGATGCGCGAAGAGAAAGATCCGAGTATGATGGAATTCCACCTGAGCATGAGGAAGTGGAAATGTGTGAATCATGGCACTCGAGATTCAGATCACGATGACGGCGGCGTGACGACGGAGGATAACTGTTGACCGTGGCGGAAACCCAGCATTCATATCGCGTTAGCCTAGAATGGGGACAGACAAATGAGGGTCGACAGTTGACCATGTTCGAAACACGGGACCATGTCACAAATGTTGTCAAATATTCGTAGGGACGTTGGCCCGAAACGATTGAAGGGCCCTTAGGTCCAGCATTCATGGAGAGCCCTTAAGCCTAGTATCCATGTCGTCCGGGGGTCCTTTCGGATGTGGAAGAAGATGAGGATCCGAATAGCGAGCTCACGAATCTTGGTCGTGGGATGAAGGGAATGTCCGTATGAAAGTCCCACACTTCGGGTTCTTTGTCTAAAAACATCTGAATACGACAACGAAACGTATTAGAGAGAGGGAGAAGATTCCTTTCCCATAGGGAGATCTTAGTTTAGGGTCGTAGAATTCGGACCATGGATGGGAAGAGACATAAGAGGCACATGGTGGAGTAACTCAAACACCTGGTGCGAATAGGAATAGGGGGTGTGTACGGTGCGCTGAACAACCTGACGCGAATGAGGAAGTATTCCCATATCACGCCGCCCGACCCCCTCAGGAGAGGTTTTTGGTCAAGGGACCAAAAGCGAAAGTTAGGCTGGGCCCGCGGGGTAGTGCCCGGGCGCTCCTACGCATCTCATAAGAATGAGAATCAAGCCTCACATAGTTCTTGATGGACCTTAGACCATAAATGGGTAAAGGGAGCAGGGGATGCATGGCATCGGGACCCGGCGTGAAGGAGGACCTAAGCCCTACTTACCATGCATTCTCTGGGGAAATGCTCGAGTCGAGGGACCGAACACAAGGGTTAGGCTGGGCCCGTGGGGAAGTACCCGGGCGCTTCTACGTATCTCATAAGGATGAGAATCAAGACATACATAGTTCTGAATGGTGACATGGTAAGATACCATTGTCAGGAGAAGAGGGGAGTGCGGGCGTGGCCCTTGCACTAAAAGAAGCAGAATTTGATGTATCTTGTTTGTTATTTAAGGTGAATGGTTTTTTTTGTGAAGCGACAGGCCTAGAATAGTAGGTCGTGATGTCACCACAAGGATAAAGCCGTGATGGGAGTTGACAAATGGCATGGCACGTGACCAATACCCAACGTGATGTCCTCTACAACAAGGTCACCACAATGCAGTGCCGTTTTTCGTCGTGCGGCCAGGACGATAATGTCACAGTTTAGGGTCGTATGATAGGACCAAGCATGCATTTTATCGTCATGCAGCGCAGACGTAGCAGAGACGATGCTAGGCGGGAAATGTGCGCAGTGTTATAAAACACAATTGACGGAGACATGATCCCACATCAAATTGTACGCCATTCGGAGAGGGAAACCTTAGGCCGAGGGGCCTATATAGAGGTAAGAGGTGAAACCGGGGGAGAGACTGGCTCCCTAAATGGGCTGTACCCGAAGAAAGGGCGTCTGGGCGGTCCTATGTATCCCATGAGGATGGGAATCAAGCCATACGTAGTTCTAAATGGGTCTTAGTTTATGGTCTTAGAGCTTGGACCATGGGAGCCCCGAAGGACACCATATTGCAGCTTTGTCCCCCTGACATGCAAAGGTGCACTGAGGGAAAGCGCCAAAAGTGTCGAGATTCCACCTGGACATTATGGGGTGGAAAATGATGTGAATCGTGCAACCAACATTCGAGGACTGAAGGGGTTGGCGTGATGAAAGAGGATTGCTGCTGACCATGTTCGCAACACAGCATCCTGTCGCGTTAGCCTGAAATGAGGACAAACAAATGAGCATCGACCGCTGACCGTATTCTCAACACGGGATTTTATCGATTTTTTGTCCAAAACCCTCGGGGGAATTGTCCCGTAACGGTAGGAGAGCCCTTGTTCATTGTATCCAGGCCGTTCTTGGGGGTCCCTCCGGGTGTGAAAGGTGATGGAAGCTCGAATGGAGGGGAACACGAAGCTTGACAAGTGGAAGGAACTTGATCAAGTTGAATCTGACACTCTTGGTCCTAGACCAGAGTACTCTTAACACATGGGTGAACCACTGCAAGGGGTCAAGAGACTCAACTTGAGGGTAACCAAGAGATGGCGGGTTCCTGGGGAAAGGGGCATGGTGCCCAAAACCTTGTATCGTACCTACATATCGCCCTCCTGGAGAGGGATATACCAAGTGGCCTAGGTGACCGGGAGATCAGGAGATCACCAAGAGGTGAGGCTGGACCCGAATCTTGGACATTCAGGTGGTCCTACGTATCCCATGAGGATGGGAATCAAGCCACACATAGTTCTGAAGGGTGCCTTTTAATGTCATGCGGGACAAGGAATAAGAGGGCTAACTCTCAGAACGGGGTGCGCGTGGTGCAGCTATTGCAAACCCAACGTGAATGAGGACGTAGTCCTACACTACGCCACGCGGTCCCGTGGTTGGGGTCCTGAAGGCAGGACCAGAGAGGTGAACTCGCTAAACTCAAGCTGGACCCAAAGACAAGGGGTCTGGGAATTCCTACGTATCCTATCAAGATAGGAATCAAGCTGAACATAGTTCCAGATGAGAATCTTAGTTTATGGTCTTAGAGTTCGGACCGTGGATGGTGACAACTCCCCGAGTAAGCACAGATTTCAACCCAATCCCTAAGCCCATGTGAGTTAAACTCAGTGTGGGAAAAAAGGGGGGGTATCCTCATCGCAATACTTGGGGCGCCCATCAAAGGGGAGTCGGCATAGAGCCCCGAAGGACACCTTTGACGCAGCTTGTTCCCCCAACGCGCGGACGTGCACGGAGGAAAAGTACCAAGAGTTCCGAGACTCTACTTGGACATGATGAAGTGATGAAGGGTGTGAATCGTGTACCCGACATTTTGGGCTTAATGGGTTGGTGTGGCGATAGAGGAAAACTGTTAACCATGGTGGAAACACAACGTCCATATCGCGTTAGCCTGAGGTGGGAACAACAAACGAGCATCGACCACTGACCATATTCGCAATGCGGGATTTTATCGATTTGTTGTCCGAAACCCTTGGGGGCGTTGGCCCGTAACGGTAGGAGAGCCCTTGGGTGTAGTATCTAGGTCGTTCTTGGGGGTCCCTTCGGGCGTGAAAGATGCTGAAAGCCCTGATGCAGGGATACACAAAGCCTGGAAAGCGGGTGCGGACGTGTCCGAGTAAAGCTTGGCATTCCATGTAATAAACCAGAGTACTCTTAAGCACATTGGTGAACCGCCGAAAAGGGATCGAAGAAACAGCTCAGTAGGTGGAGGTACATGGCGTGGTCATTACGAGACCGGTGTGAATGAGGAAATAATCCTACACCACACCATATAATCCTCTCATGGAGTAAGGATAGGCCAAGGGTCCAAGATGGGATGAAGATTCCCGAGAGATGGGGTTGGACCCGAATCCTGGACATTCAGGTGGTCCATTCAGGTGGTCCTATGTATCCCATGTGGATTGGAATCAAGCCACCCGTAGTTCTCTGGATGTAGTTTAACGTCATACTGGACGGGAAGGGGAGTAATATACCCCTAAATAAGGGAGGTATACGGTATGGCGAAGAAGCCGAAGTGAATGAGGACGTAGTCCCACACCACACCGTACACTCCTATAAGAGAGGACCTGGGTCGTGGCCCGGAAAGGCCAAGGGGCCTGATGGTGGTCAGGAAGGCCTGACCTGCTTGTAGTTTAACGTCTTGCAATGAGGACGAGGGTCGGGGACCCGAGGAGGCCAAGGGGCCTGAGGCTGGGCCTCGTAAGGGGAGGCGTACGACATGGTACATGATCCCGACGTAAATGAGGACTTAGTCATACATCGCTCCGTACACTCCGGGTAAGAAGTTGGGCAAAGGGCCCCAGGAAGGCCAGGGGGCCTAAGGTCAGGCATCGGTCAGGAAGGCCTGACGGGTCTGCAGTTTAACGTCTTACATGAGGACGGGGGTCGTGGACCCGAGGAGGCCAAGGGGCCTGAGGATGGGCCTCGTAAGGGGAGGCGTACGACATGGTACATGATCCCGACGTAAATGAGGACGTAGTCCTACACCACGCCATACACCCCTATAAGAGATCAGGGCCGTGGGCCCGACCACTAGGACCATCCGAGGGGAAGTTTGTCACCTCAGGATGGGGCAGAATGAATCACTGCACTCGATGTCTGGGACATCTCGGGGTGGACCCGAAGATCCAGGACACTGTTGACCATGTTCGAAACACAACGTTCCTATGGTGACCCATTATGGGAGCAACAAATGAGTGTCGACCGCTGACCAAATTCGCAACGCAGGACTTGTATCGGCTTGTTTCTTGAAAAACCCTCGGGGGCATTGGCCCGTATCGGTAGGAGATCCCTTGGGCATAGTATCCAGGCCGTTCTTGGGGATCCCTCTAGGTGTGAAAAAATGATGGAATCCCATTCAAAGAGTGGAAGAAGCATAGCTGTATCCATCCATGAAAGAGTCAAACATCTCCAGGGGGGATGTGCAGCCGGGTCGAGGCTTGCTCGATATGAGTTGGGGGAAAAGTGTGCACCCCGCCATGTCTTGACCCGAGGGGAAGATCTTGGCTTTTGGGATGGGCCAACGGACGAAATGTCCGGGCGTTCCTACGTATCTCATGAGGATGAGAATCAAGCCATACATAGTTCTTGAAGGCCATGCAGTTTAGCGTCATGTAGTGAGGATGTGGGAGGATAGAAGAACGGGAGCGGGCACATGGTGCGACCCTTACAATCCTTGTGCGAGCGGGGTTGTATAAGCGGGGCTTACAAAAGCCTACTCCCTGCTACACAAAGATCCTCCAAGGAAACTATTCCCAGGGGGGAATAGTGGAAGAGAAAAGCTTGGGGATGGGATCAAGATGAGGTGTCTGAGCGTTCCTACGTATCCCATAAAGATGGGAATCAAGCCACACGTAGTTATTGAAGCGCAGTTTAATGTCATGCAGGACGAGGAGCATCTCATTTGGGGATATGTAAGGTACAGAAAGTAATCCGACGTGAATGAGGACGTAGTCCTATACTATACCATACAATCCCGCGAGAGGGTAAGTCGGGAAAAAACCAACTTGCGGTTTAACGTCTCGCGGTGAAGACGGGGGGCCAGCGGCCTGAGGAGGCCAAGGGGCCTGAGGGTGAGCCTCGGTCAGGAAGGCCTGACTGGCTTGCAGTTTAACGTCTTGCAAGATGGAGATTCAGTTTATGGTCATGCATGACTTTATAGTTTAGAGTCATGTTGGACCATAATGTGCAGTTTAAGGTCATGCGGGACCGTTTCACAGTTTATCGTCTTGCGGGACGAAGATGCAGTTTAAGGTCGTACGGGACCAACTTGCAGTTTAGGGTCGTGCAGGACCCTTTTTGCCCTAGGCAAAGTATCATTTGAGGAATTTGGAATTGGTGGGAGGGGTTATACGCTCTCCATCTGTGGTCACCAAGGAGTATGCTCCATTGGGGTAAACCTTATGGATGATATAAGGCCCTTCCCATTTGGGTTCTAATTTGGGCGGTTTCCTACCAGGAATCATTGGCGCTCGAAGGGCCAGTACCAGGTCGCCCTGTAGAAAAGAGCGGAGACGAACCTTCTTGTCGAAGGCCCTCACTATCTTATCCTGATGCCTTTCCAGATTGTGCAGGGCACGAAGCCGGTTCTCGTCCAGTGCTTCTAATTCAGCTAGACGGATCTCGGCTACCTCATCTGATGTCTGGTGGTCATAAACTGCAGTGCGTAACGACGGCAGCTGGGTAGAGTTGCGAGTCGTCGTCCGGTAAGCCCAAAGGGCGTTGGGGAGCTTGTCCGGCCAACTTTTCTTGTTCTGACCAACCATCTTCTGTAGAATGTTAGAGAGGGTCTTGTTGAATGCCTCGATCTATCCATTCGCCTGCGCATGGTAGTGGGAGGTATGGTTCGATCGGATGTCGTACTTGGCATACAATTTCTTCAATTCAGCTGCTCGGAAGTTGGTGTCGTTATCGGTGAGGACGGCGTGAGGTACCCCAAACCGGTGGATAATGTTGGAGCTCACAAAGTAAACGATGGAACGGGCCTTGACCTCTTTGAGCGGAATTGCCTTTGCCCACTTGGAGAAGAAATCTGTAGCAGTCAGGATGAACCTACACTGGCGGGCTGTTGCCGGTGGATACGGTCCCACTACATCAAGTCCCCATACCGCAAATGGCCAAGAGTACTTGGTGGGGTGGAGGGTCTCCGGCGGCCGATGCAAGAAGTTGGCATGTACTTAGCATGCGTGGCATCTCTTGGCATATCCAATACAATCATGGATCATAGAGGGCCAAAAGTACCCCAATCTCCGGATTTGATGGGACAGCTTCGGCCCAGATTGATGGGTGCCACAGGAACCGGCGTGAACCTCTTGCATAACTTGAGGTATCTCCCCTCCTTGGATGCAACGGAGGAGGACACCATCGAAAATCTGCTTATAGAGGATCTGTTCAAGACTGGGGCCGCTCTAGAGGGTAAATTGCAGCGCGCGGCGTCGGATTCGCTCGCGCTCGTCCCGGTCGTCCGGGAGCTGACCATTTTGGAGATACTCGACAAAAGGTGCTCTCCAGTCGGGAGTGGATTCAACCACTGCGTCTGACAAACCCGGGACCCCAGATGTGGAGGGTCTGGTGGTGAGATGACTTACCCGTAGGCTATCATGGTCCTCTTGGGTGACGGGGGCAATGACTCTCCGATGGGCCACATGTATGATCAAATCATCTTGCTCGGGTTCTGCGAGCGATGCGGCTAAGCCAGCCAGGGCATCCGCTTGGCCATTCTGCGACCGTGGGACATGGGTAACCTCTGGTCGAGAAGAGAACTGGGCCATTAGGTGGAGGGTGTACTCCAGCAATGGTGCGAGCTCCGGCTTCCTGACGATGTAGTCGCCATTAACCTGTTTGATTACCAGCTCAGAATCTCCCTTCACATGTAGATGGGGCACATGGATCTCAAGGGCCAACTCGAGGCCGGTGATGAGGGCTTGGTACTCTACCTCGTTGTTCGTACAGCCTTCTGACAACAGGAACGAGTATGGCAGGACAGCTTGCGCCGGGGTAATGAAGACAATACCCAGGCCCACTCTGTTGAGCTTGGGATCGTTGAGCCTCCTACCGGTGGGGCTCCGGGAGGCGCCGTCGAAATGCATTTTCCGACACAGGACAACATGATCGACTGAGAGGATCGTCTCATCAGGGAAATCCAGGTCCAGGGATTGATCCGCGGAGGTTGGATGGGCAGCTAAAAAGTCTTCCAATGCCTGTCCCTTAATGGCCTTCTGAGGTACAAACCTGATATCAAACTGCTGGAGAATCACTGCCCACCGTGCTAGTCGGCTAGTCAGCATGGGACGGTTCAGGATGTACTTCAGTGGGTCTACCTGAGAGACCAATTGCACCTCGTGGTGCTGCAGGTAATGTCGCAACTTCTGCACGGCGAAGACGAGCGCAAGGCAGCTCTTTTCGATAGGGGAGTATCTGACCTCCGTATCGAGAAGCATGCAGATGAGATAGTAGAGACTGTTCTCATTACCCTCGTTATTCTTCTGGGCGATCAGCGCACCGAGGGATCTCTCCAGGGCGGTCACATAAAGTACCAGCGGCTTTCTGGAGACGGGTGGAATCAAGACCGGAGGTTGGAGAAGATACTGCTTGATTTCCTCGAAGGCGGTCCGACACTCCTCATCCCATTCGTAGGCGGCGCCCTTCTTCATGACCCGGGAAAAGGGCTTACACTTGCCGGCCAGATTCGAGATGAATCGGCGTATATAGGCTAAGTGGCCTTGAAGGCCTCGAAGCTCTCGAATGTTGCTCGGGGGAGGCATTTGGCTGATGGCCTTGATCTTCTCCGGGTCGATCTCGATACCTCTGTATCTGACAACAAATCCTAGGAACTTCCCGGAGGTGACCCCGAAGGAACACTTCAGCGGGTTCATCTTCAGGTGACGGGAACGGAGGAAACAGAACACTTTCTCAAGGTCCTTGAGATGGTCCTGGCGCTGACATGATTTGACTACGAGGTCATCCACGTAGCATTCCACCAATGTCCCGAGAATCGGCTTGAATATGCGATGCATGGCCCTCTGATAAGTGGCACCTGCATTTTTCAAACCGAATGTCATAACCTGGTAGAAAAAGGTACCTTGGGGAGCTCTGAAGGCAGTGAAATCCTCTTCTTCGGGGGCCATCTGGATCTGGTTATACCCGGAATACCCATCCATGAAAGAGAGGGCTTGGAACCCGGCCGTGGCGTCAACCAACAACTCCGTCACTGGGAGTGGGAAGTCATCCTTCGAGCAGTGGCAATTAAGATCGCGGAAGTCGATGCAGACTCTGATCTGCCCATTCTTCTTCCTGACTGGCACAATGTTGGCAAGCCACTTGGGGTATTGGACCTCCTTGACGAAGTTGGCTTTGATTAGCTTGTCAACTTCGGCCTCAACCATAGCACCATGAGAAGGGTACATCTACCTGAGAGGTTGCTTAAACCCACGATGTTTTTCCGGGAGGCCCAAACGGTGAACAGCTACCTGGGGATCTAGCCCTAGCATCTCGTTGTAACTCCAAGAAAACACATCACAGTGCTGTTTGAAGAAGTCTACGTACTGCTGCCGCTCCTCGGGGGACATGGCTGCACTGATCAATGTGGGTTTTGGATCTGCCTCGCTACCAAGGTTCACCTGTACCAGTTCATCAACCGTGGTAGAGACGCCTTCTTCAAAGGCGGGGGGAGCATCCTCCAGGTCTTCCTCCCCACCCATGGGGGGACTTCCCATGATGGAAGACACTTCTAAGCTATCAAAATCCTAGGGGCAGCTGGTGCCGGATTGGGCAGCAACGGTCATCACATCGGGAGACTCGCTTGCCATCGAGACCATAGCAATGAAGGCAGTCGACCCTATCCCATCTGGACTTCGGCCTAAAGGGACATGTTTGATGATATCAAAGCAGTGGTGACGTGTCGGATTGAGTCGGTTAATCCCAGCCCGGCGGAAGAGACACGTATGGCGCACCGCCGTTGTCATAATCTTGACGTCCCGGTACCGTACAGGGGTAGGAGGTTCCGGGATGACTTGAGCCTGGTTGATGTAGGAGTATGAGGTGATTTTCTGTCGTCGCTTGGACACGGGAACATGCCTTCCTTACGTACCATAAACAACAAAACATTGCCCCATGTTGGGGGTCGTGGCCTCCAACCAGTGGATCGGGAGGATGTAGGCGTCATCCATGCTTTCCCAGGGATCACTTGTGACCGGGGCGGGTTCATCCTCACTCACCAGGATTTGCTTAACCTTACTTTTGTAATAACCCACATCCAGATAGTGGGCCTCACAAGAAGAGAAAGGGGACGCATCTCCTTGGAGCACGCCTACTCGACCGTTGAGCGAGTACTTGAGGCACTGGTGATACGACGAAGGGACCGCTGCATGCATATGGAGCCATGGCCTACCCATCAATGCATTATAGGAGGTGTCCTGAGAGACAACCATGAACTCGGTGCTGACAATTAAGCCACTGAACTAAGTCTTCAGGAGGATCTTGCCGACTGGGGTTTGCTCTGTCCTGTCGTACCCCTGGATCCTGAGGTCAGAGGGAGTTAAATCACCTTCAGACAGACCCAGCTTTCGCAACGTCCGGGTCGGAATTAGATTGATTCCGAAACCCATGTCAACGAGGCAGCGGTGGACTTCCACGCCATTGAAGTGGCCAGTGATGTACAACAGGTGAATGTGCCCCTGTATAGGAGGGTCCTCATCTTCACCAGAGAACAAGATAATCGCCTGACATTCGACGTTTTCAATCGTCTCGGTATGGAAGGCTTCTGCAGCTGCTACCTCCGTCTCAAACTGGAGGGGGCTCCTTAGGGCCTCGGAAAGTGCCTCACGCATTTCGGATGATAGGCGAAGGGCCTCAAGGATAGAAAGCCTCACCGGAATGCTGGCCAGGTGCTTCAGAACATCATACTTCCGTGCCAAACATGAACCTCTACTTACAGGAGGTCTTTCGGCATTTGGAGGCATAGCGGGTCCTACTGGTTGAACCGCAGATCGACTAGTACTGGGTACATCTTGCTGCCTACTAGTAGAAGCCTGGAGAGTAGTCGCCGGACTAGGATCGGACAGCGGAGGCTGGCCTGTAGCCGGGAAAGACTGACTGTGATACGAACGAGGCAGCTCCCCCCGATCCAGTAGCACGAACGGCGGTGGAGGTAGAGCCGAGGGCGTTAGATGGGGTTGTGCGTGCTGAGATCTGGGTTGAGCCTGCTGCCTGGTCTCAGTAGCGTGCACGGCTTGGCCAAAAGTGCCTGCTGACGTACCTCGATGACCGGTGCGGTTACGATTCTGCTGACGTTGACGTCGGCTGGAAACGTTGGGGAGGTCTGCCTGGCGTTCCCTCTCATAGGGGGTCATATAGGGCTTTACCAGCTCCACGGTGTTAACCGAAGCGTACCCCTGGCTGTCACTCGAGGATTCATCCACCGCTGGGCGGATTCTGGGAGGAATCCCCATTTCAGGGGGCATGAAGTCGCCGAGAGTGCGGGATGAAGACGGCACCAGCGGTGCGCGTTGCTTCTTCTTGCGTTGCCGCTGCTTGCCCTTTTGGGAAGAGGCCGACTGTGAAGACGATGCGGAGGCACCAGCTACTTCTTCTGAAGGTTCCGACTGCTTCAGGCGCGCCCAGATGATTCCATGGGCACAGAAAATGGTTTTTCGAGCCATCCAGTCGTCGTATTTCTGGGATCCGCGGTTGGGGACCTGGTACCACTCGCCTTCGCTGTCGCTGCCGATCTCTGATCCTGCAAAAACACTTGCCACTTGCACTGGTGCTGGGCCCAACTTGACTATGTTGTTGTTGACATGGTCTTGAAGCCAGTCTTTAAACACATAGCATTGCTTGAGGGTGTGCCCCAGGATCCGATGATAAGGGTAGTAGTTGGGGTGGTCAGTGAAATTCGCTTCTGCCGACCTTCTGCACTCAGGCAGACACACAATCCCTTACTCTAGAGCACTTCGGAAGTAGCCAGGGACCTAATTTTCATTGAACGAATAAGTCTGGTACCTTCTTTCCGGATAGGGGGCCCTAGGGGCCTGGCCCTGACGAGGGGCTGGAGGGGCCTGCCGAGGAGGCGGTGCCTGATTGTCTCGCCTAGGTGGTGGTGGCGCATTGCGCGGGGGAACCTGTTGGTTCTGAGGCGGTCGTTGCTGGGCAGGAGCCTGTACTTGAGGTGGAGGACCTCTGCGGGGTTGCGGGGGTGGTGCCACCGGCAGTAACTCCAACTGCATCGGGGCTTCTATTTGGGCCACTGCGACGGGTTCAGCCCTGGTGGTCCTCATGGCCGGGATCATAGGGGGCAACAAACGTGCCTGACTGGCCTGTTGTAGGGCTTCTTCAAGGCGTTGAGCCTTATCTGAGAAATCCCTGAACCCTCCAGGGTAGTTCTGGGTAATCAAAGAGGGTACCAGCTCTGTCTTGACGTTCCCCACACACATCATCGGTAGTTTCTCCTAAGTCAGTGGCATATCAAGGGAATACGTAAGTCCCTTCCACCGGGCGATGAAATCTGCAACCCGCTCATCAGGCCTTTGATTGCACTTGAAGAGGTCTACAATGCTGGTCTTCCGCGTGGTGGAGCTGAACTGGTATAAGAACTGCCGGCGAAGATCCTCCCAACCGGTCACCGATCCGATAGGGAGCTGGATGTACCAGACGAATGCCGGACCTTCCAATGTCTGTACGAAACATCGGAGCTTGGCGGCTTCTTGCTGAGCCGGGGTCCCCAGCATGGGGCCACACCTGGAAGAAAAATGAGCCAAGTGCTGCGGCGGGTCCCCTATCCCGTTGAAGGGCGAGAAAGTGGGGTTCCCAAAACCCAGAGGTGCAGGCATATCATCCACCCACGCGGGATAAGGCTTGCCATCCGGTGGGACCGCCACCTGCCGCGTTTCCAATGCTTTGAGGTGGGCTTTGAGTGCCGCGATAAGATCATCTGGGTGGGGGTCCCTGTCTTTACGGGGATCCCTAACCACAAGTGCATTGCCAGGTTCTTCAACACGGTAGACGGCTTCGGCCGCTCATGGATCAACTGGCTAGATGACCCGCGGGGCGACTGGGGGAACCCGGACTGGATTCTTCAGATTGCCCCATCGCTCGGGGGGATTTGGCGAGACGTATCACGCCCTCTTGCCATACGTTCCGGCTTCTGCCCTGTCTGCGGCAGTAGCATGATCAGGATTTCCTGGAGGCATCTCACCGGGGGGAAATTGTTCCTGCCCCTACTGCCCCGGCCTGGGATTACCATAGTCGGGTCGCCGCTCTGTGGCGCGCTCGGCCAAGAGTTCGTCAACCAGCCTCTTCTGCTCAGCAAGCAGCTGGCGTAACGTGGCCTTCTCGGGATCTTCGTCTGTTTTCTGCACAGAGGCGGATGGGTCGGAGTGCTTGACTATTCTGACGTGCTCCTTACCCTTTCCAGTGTTTCGACCGAGTACCAGCGATTCGGTGGGTATGGGGAGGCCTAGCAGGTTCCTCTGCTGATAGGTAACTCTCCCTGATGGGTCCATCAGAGGCGGTACGCCCTCGGGGGGTAAGTCTCCGTCAAGGAATTCAAGCTCATCTTCCTTGTCCACGACGTCAGCCATGTGGACCGCGACCCCTCTCGAGGGCATGTCCTCGATGTCGCATAGCGAATCGGGCTTCCGTCGGTTAGGGTCGAAGAGGAGAGCAGCATAGTGTCCCCAACCACGGACTTACACATGGGGGGTGGCTTCCCTGACAATTCTGCGGAGTGATTTAAAACTCTGAACGCATTTTCGTTGACGGGTGCTCTGGTGGCCTGGAGACTCAGGGTTCTGGGCCACAAGGAGTGCGGTCGCATCGACCAGGCGGCACTGCTCGCCGATTTCTTCGAAGTGCTCTTGACTTCTGGGTTACACCACCTGTTCGTAACGAAGGCAGAAATGTGTCGCCCATAGGGTTCGACAAAAGCACCCCACTTCTTTAGGGGTAAGAGACTCCGGTACGCGAAAATTCAGCGCCGTCGTCGGCCAGAACTTTTCCGGGAAGTAATCCGCTGCGAGAATAATCCAGAAGCTCCTGGGCTCGGACTCAGGGTCTGGCCCTGTGTTTCCCCACTCGTCAACCGGGGGTGGCTGATGGACCGGTAGCGGTACCGAGGCGGACCTCTGGGATAGTAAGCTCGGCGGTGGAGAATACGGCGAACGAGCTGACTGGCCGCCAAATTCCGAGCCATCCTCCGAAGAGTGAGGTGACCTGGCCACGATGTCACGATACGACAGGCTGATAAACACAGCTTCCATAATAGGAGTCGCGGCTACCGGCGACAGGTCGTGTCGTCGCTCTAATGTCGTTGGCCCCCAAAATAACTCTCTGTGATCTCTGGTAGAGGTAGAGGGCGCTTCTGGTGACAAAGGCGGTGATTGCGCGGTCGAGACCTGCGGAATTCCCAAGATTTCTTCCTCTTGGATGTACCTGCGGAGGGAGATGGGAATCGGGCGGACCTCAAATTCCGGGAGAATGAGGCTAACACATCTGGTTCCTGCCCCAGTTCTTGATATGGAGGAGCGGGGAGAAGGTTCCATCGCTGAATTGCACTCCGCTTCAGAGTCGGAGAAGTGGGCAGGTTTGATCTCCACCTGGGCCTTCCCAGGGTTCTTCTTGTAGCGGCGACGACCCGCTCTCCTGCCCCGGGGTGGCTCTTCGGGATAGGGTTGACCCCTACCAAGCAGTCTCGGGGTGGTGGTGGCGCCGTGGCAGAGAGGACCCCCACTCGAGACAGCCGGGGTGCGAGGGGCACCGGGGAAAATGTCAAAGGGTACATGGGGAGGACCTCCATGAACAACACCCATATAGGCGGAGCCCCTGTTGGAACCGGCAGAAGCATGGGGAGGACCTCCATGGTCGATGCGATTGGAGCAAGGCTGACCTTCACTCGAGTTGCTGGGGCGAGGAGGACCTTCGCTGGTCGCAGAGAGGAGGTAGGGAGGGCCCCCACATTGAAGAAGGACCGGATGGATGGTCCCTTCAGATCGGCGGTCGGGGGCAGGAGGATGGACTCCATACCCTGTATAGTGGGCGCGGGAAAAGTTTCTGCGCTGAACATCACTTCCGCCGGGCAGGTCTTCCTTCGGGATGGGGGTAGCGCGAGGCATACCTCCATGACGAACTTCGGAGCGGGGAAGGCCCACGCCCTGTGAAGTAGTGGCACGGGGAGGACCTCCATACGGGGTGACATCACCGTGGGTTAGTTCGCGGCGATCACCACTCAGGCCCGCAACCCGGAGAGTCAACCCAGCCATCCCGTGGGGCGGTTGGGGTCTCGATCCTGGTTGGGTGAAGGAGTTTCCCTGCTCAGTGTATACAGGGGCTTCACGATGCACGTCGACGGTGGCTCGGGCCATTGTAGCTGTCGACGTTGACGTGCCTGGGCGAGCGTCCTCGGCCCGGGCCCGGCGCTGATGTCGGGTCAGGCGAGCTGGCGCAGGTGGCGCAGGGACGTGGCCTGCCTGCTCTTCCTGCGGGGCCGGACGGCGGCGCTGACGCGGCCGGGCGGGAGCTTTCTCCTGGAGCCCTCGGGTCGGGACCCTGAGCGGGCTGAGCCGGACGGCGCCCGCCTCTTCAGCGTAAGGCGAGGAGTCGTCAAGGCATTCTGGAGACAGGCTCCCGAAACGGTTGAACGTTGGGGTGGGGAGCAGGGGATCCCTGCGCGGCCTATTAGGGCGGCGTTGACGGCGGGGCCTGGAGGCCTCCAGGTCCAGGCGGGCCATATCCCAAGTTGGGATGACCCCTTCTTCCTCGTACCTGCGCACGAGGTTGTTGATCACCCTTCGCTGGATGACCTCTGATGGGGAAAGGGGACATGGGTGCCCCGTATTCCGCGAGGTGGCGGCCATCGTGGCGGTAGCAGTGCTACGTGGGGTGGCTGTGGCGGTGTTTCCCCTGCCCCTGCGTGGGCGAGGAGCGGATGGTGATCGCGTCTCTGTAACATCAACCTGGTTCCTGAGAAACGAAGGGATCAACTCATCAGTACTGAGAGGAAAAGGATTGACAGCCAGTGCCCCAGCATCCTTCCATTCTCCACATCTGTAAGAAAGATCCACGCCAACACGCTGTAGAACAGAGTGCTCCACGTTCTACTGCCCCGACTTCTGGTGAGTTTCACGCCAGGCCCGCTATTTGCTTGGCGGGACCAGGCGCCGGATATCTGGATCCGGTGACACGTCAATCTACTGGTGTCTCGAATGCTACTAATCTCCATATTGAGGAGAAGAATTTAACGTCGGGTTCACCATTTCTGTTTCCGACGCTTTCGCCGGGGCGCGCGCCCGTCCGTCCCGTGGGGGAGGACGCGCGGCGCTTCGTTGCCCCGCATTCCCGCTTTCTAAAGGCGGGTGGCACTCGCTCCTTATTCAGGGACGTCTGCTCCTTGATCGAAACGGGATGATGGGATGTCGGTTCTTCCTCCTGTGGATTCCTCCTCAGAACTCGTCACCTAGTCTGGGTCTCCCTCATAGATTTAATACCTAGTTCGTGAAACTCTTCCCAGTGCCATGTTTCCATGGACGCCGGTTAATTACACTGCTTCTATCGGGACATTCCAAAGGGTTCGGTCAGGGCAGCAACCTTTAGTCGGGGGAGTAGTCACGTTGAGGCATCAATAGCATGTCTGGATGCTGGGGCACCTGGCATGTCTGTCTGTTATCCCTGGTCACAAGGCTTCTCGAGGGCATGGAAGCCCGAGGCATCCCACATCGAGCACGGGGAATTACATGTCATAGACACATGTTTGAGGTTTTCCTCAGCTTCCCGTGTTTAACACAGGGTATTCCGCGAGTTTAACGTCTAGCGGAGACGAATCAACCCAACCAGAGCATTGGCTAGGATAGATCGGATTAAGGGATTCTCCTTGAAGGGATGTCGATACCGGGGCCAGCCCATGGGCGGCTGTGAAGAAGAGCGTACCGACATGGTCTCACCGGGATATGACGGCCTGGGCGAGAATCAGGATGGACTGTAGGTGGATGAATTAAATAGAGGGGGAATGAAATGGGACCATCGCAGGGGGCGACAGTGAAGCTGGGCTTGAACCTTGAAGAGGCTTCCTACGTATCCCCGTGGCAGGGAATCGAAGTCCGCGTAGTTCGGATTGGGGAATACAGTTTAACGTCATGCGGGACGGGGGTGAACTGACGTGAATGAGGTCGGAACGACCGGGTGGTGGGTTTGAACCTCGTAGAGGCTTCCTACGTACCATGCCTTGACATGGATCAAAGACCTCGTAGTTCGGGTCAGTCACAACGGCTTGCCGTCGGACTGGAATTGCAGTTTAACGTCATTCTGGACGTAGGTGGAACACGGCGTGAATTGGATGATGGGTGGGCTTGAACCTCGTGGAGGATTCCTACGTACCATGCCTTGACATGGATCAAAGACCTCGTAGTTCAAATGGGACTTTGTCGGCGAACTGACGTGAAAGTGGACCTTGGTCCGATGTGAATCGTCAACGAACCGACATGAAGGTGGACCTTGGTCCGATGGGCATCGTCAGCGAACCGACGTGAAGGTGGACCTTGGTCCGATGGGCATCGTCAGCGAACCGACGTGAATGTGGACCTTGGTCCGATGAGTGGTGGGCTTGAACCCCTGGGAGGCTTCCTACGTACCATGCCTTGACATGGATCAAAGTCCTCGTAGTTCGGGTGGGGTTTTGTCGGCGAACCGATGTGAAAGTGGAACTTGGTCCAATGAGTGGTGGGCTTGAACCTCTGGAAGGCTTCCTACGTACCATGCCTTAACATGGATCAAAGACCTCATAGTTCAGGTTGGAATGGGTGTGCAGTTTAATGTCATGCAGGACAAAGGGAGGGGCATACAGTTTAGCGTCATGCTGGACGAGGGCATGCAGTTTAACGTCATGCGGCACGGGGGCGAAACTCGACGTAAATGAACAACCGAGAAATGTGGCTTGAACCTCATAGAGGCTTTCTACGTACCATGCCTTAACATTGATCAAAGTCCTCGTAGTTCGCTAGGATGGGTCGCAACGGCTTGACATTGGACCGGAATGCAGTTTAACGTCGTGCTGGACGAGAATGGGACCCGACGTGAATAGATGACGGGTGGGATTGAACCTCGTGGAGGCTTCCTACGTACCATGCCTTGACATGGATCAAAGTCCTCGTAGTTCACTATGGGTTGGGGGTCAGGGTAGGTGCTCACTCTAAGCCCACGTGAGTCATGCTCGGTGTGAGAAACAAGAGGTTGCAAGGACCTGATGATCACGTCGCGAAGGATGCTTCCGTGAGAAGCGAAGAGGGGCTTACGCGTTAGGCGGACCATGGTGCTGGGACTTACTCTAGGATGGAGGCCCATGGTGCTGGGACTTACTCCAGGATGGAGGCCCATGGTGCGAAAAAGCGCGGGAAAGATGGACCTTGGTCCAATCATGGGAGGTGCCTCGTTCCCTATCATGCCATCCACTAACCTTGGTAGTGGGGAAGTACGGAGATGCAGAGGTGCAGCCATCCGTTGGGGAACTAGGGTCGCCCTTCTCCTACGAACATACGCCACTCCGATAAGGAGGATATCATCCCTTGTGGGTGGGTGATCCCATTTCCATGGAGAAGAGTGGTGTAAAGAATGTTCGAGCTGGGGGGACCCTTCGTGAGGGAGACGAGGTCGGATCACAGTTTAACGTCATGTGTTGAGGATGTGGTGCTTGGCAGTTTAACGTCCTGCAGCTCGGACGAGGTGGGTTCACTCCACACCCCTAGGACTTACATAACCAGTACCCTTTGGTCCTTGGGGAAGGGAAGGTACCAGTAAGGCCATGGTTAAGGGGGGTTGTGGAACGAACCCTCGAGGGGTCCACGTTAGCGTGGCTATGCGAAGAAGCAATAACCGTTAGCGTGCCTATGCGAAGAAGCATTAGGCAAAGCAACGCTACGGGTGGTATTGTCCATGGGACTTTGAAATCACATCGTGCAAACCTGGAGGGTCGCACGAAAAGAGGAACCGCTAAGAAAAGGAGTGTACTTCGCGAATTTGAGTGTCTTGGCCTTAGCATGGGGCATAGGTGTGAGTGGAAGGTGCTTCGCGAAGTGGAACAGTGTTCGCGGAGCACTGCCTCGCGAAGAAGGGGTGCCTCGTGAAGCAGTGTGCTTCGTGATGTGTGGTGATCCTGCCTTAGCATAGGGATCACTATCATGGGTTGGGTGTTTCACAAAACATAAACGCTCCACGGCTGCCCAGGTTCCCTTGGGAATCCCCTTCCTTCGTGAATTCCCTTGAGCTTCGCGAAGGGCATCCCTCTCGGAAGAGGGGCTCAAAACGAGACAATGCAGAGGCGTCTCGCGAAGTAGAAATACCTCGCGGAGCTCATGATTCCTGAGGCAAAGCGTGCTTCGCGATTCGGGAGAGGAGAAGCCGAAAGGTCGGATTGTCCGTCCTTTGGGACTCAGGGGGAGTCTAGTATTTATAGGCAAGGGGCGCCGCGAAGCAGAACTCGCGCGCCGCCTCTGGTGCTTCGCGGCGCGCTCGCGAACGTCAACGTCGTCCGCGGAGGGTACCGCCTCTGGAGCTTCGCGGCGACTCGTGAATGTCAAATGTGTTCACGGAGCATTACCGCCTCTGGAGTTTCGCGGCGGCTCGCGAACTTCAAATGCGTTCGCGGATCATTACCGCCTCTGGAGCTTCGCGAGGCCGCGATGGTCGGGGCGCTTCGCGGCGGGGCTTCGCGTGGGTGCTTCGCGTCGGTGCTTCGCGAGGCAGCGCTCCAGCTGTCTTTTTCGTTCCTTTATTTCGGGCCATATTTTGGCGCCAAAAAACGTATTAAATCTATGAGGGAGACCCGGACTAGGTGACGAATTCTGAGGAGGAATCCACATAAGGAAGAACCGACATCCCATCATCCCGGTTTCGATCAAGGATCACACGTCCCTGAACAAGGAGCGGATGCCGCCTGCCTTTGGAAAGCGGGAATGCGGGGCAACAACTACGCATCCTCCACAGACGGATGCACGCACCCCGGTGAAAGCGTCGGAAACACCTTCCAAAGGAACACTAACCACCAAGTCAAAAACCCTTTTCAGATTTCAAAAAACAAACCACACTTCATGAAGAACCATTTTCTTAAAAACCAACCCCTTTTCATTTTTAACAACTTTCAAAACGACCAAGATACTCCGAACAACCCCTTTACATTTTCTAAAATTTAGTATGGTATCTTTTCATAATCCGATGGCCATTAAGACCAATACACTTTCTAGGAAAACACCAACTGATCAAAACCAATTTCCAAAACCAATTCATCAGATTAAAACACTTTTCAAAATCCCAAAACATCCTATTTAAAACAAATATTCAGAATCACCTAAAAATGATTAACACTTTCAAAACATTTTATTTCAACAAACTACAAGTTTAGATTACAGAAAATCCAATCCCATTAAATCATTTCCACAACCTCCCCAAGATTTTTTTCCCAAAAACAAAACCTTCCAAACACATTATTATATTTAATTTTTGAAAACCCATTTTTCCACTTTTCAAAATCAAATCCTTCTTTTAAAACCCATTTCTAAAATTCTCATATAATTATTTTCAAAACAAAAATTCAGAATTCAAGAAAGGTCCTAGAGACCCACAAAAGGGAACTAGTGTCGGTGAGTGACTTAACCATATGGTTGGAATCCATATATCAAACACAAAACCAACACAAAGAGACTTATTAGGACCATACCCTGGCTCCACATGGATTTCCAAGCCTTGTGATCTCACGGAGACCATTAGTTAGACTCCCCTTGTCATATCCCAACACCAAACAATCAACAAGGGAAAAGGACACTGATAAAACAAGAATTCCAGTGGAAACCCAAGGATCAGAATGAGAAAGATATCATGAATCTCTTCACACAATTACCCCTCAAGTCCCAAAAAACCTACTACATCTACCTTTAAATCATCCAAATAACATGGGTTCTCTAAAAATAAAGGTATGCTAAGAGTTTACCTCCTATGATACCATTTTTTCACAAACCATCCCGAGTCGACCCTAAACTGGTCACCCAAGCTAGCCCGCGAAAAGTCCCGAGAGGTGTTCCTGATCCTCTCGGGATGATGACAAGAACTGAGGCCATAAATAGAGTACACAAGGGAAGGATTTATTCCAAATATAAACAATCAAAAAAACAACAGAAAGAAACAGACAACCCAAAATATATTTACATAAAAATTGAATTAAACAATATTTGTACAAGAAACTGAAAGTACAACTAAACCAACAACTCAATTGACCAAACATTACAATCAACTAAATCCATGTGACCCCGATGGTCACTATCCAATACAATGATCACATTTTTCCCAAGGCAATCGAACTCAAGCTGAAACCCGCACAATGGCTAAAAATAGAAGAATACTATAGGCGTGAGTATTAAAACTCAATAAGTTATCCAGACATTATATTCCCAATGCACTTACTTTAAAATAAAATAAACATAAATTTAACGTTTTAAATACAAGATATAAAAGTATTTTTTCCAAATGAGGTTCCATGCAATAAAAATTACCAGACAAAAACTGGAAAGTTTTATAAATAAGAATGCTAGTAACAATTTTCAAAGAGGTGCACCTTCAAAATGAAAATAGTTTTCAAGAGGTGTGTATTAAAGAATGTAAACTTTTGAATAAAACACACACACTTCTGAATTTACCAACAAAACACACCGTATGTTGATGATGAGTATAAAATAGCCAATGAAAAAAAGTCACGGGAACACCTCTTGGAACTAGTTAGTATTG
The DNA here is from genome assembly GCA_963277665.1 of Viscum album. Lineage (NCBI taxonomy): Eukaryota > Viridiplantae > Streptophyta > Magnoliopsida > Santalales > Viscaceae > Viscum > Viscum album. Next base: position 1,383,924,234 of record OY728143.1, on the reverse strand, counting down.
AGCCCCAGGTACCTTATATCTCGGTGAAGGTAACCATAATAAATATCCATTCTCATGAACATGATACACTATTATGAGAATAATACATAACCTAGTGGTACCAAATATCATCATCATCATAGTTTAGTTAGTGTTGTCATTGTCAAACTTGCTACGTGAAAGAGGGATGAAACCCCTTTAGATCAGTAGCATACTAGTACATATCTACCCAACTAGATACTTGATCTTCCCTTTAGTGCTCAATAAAGTTAAAAATATTATCAAATACATTTTTCACATGGAAAATCCACTCATACATCATACACACAAAAAATATCCCACACACATGCCTCACAATTCTTTCACAGATCAATAAACCGCTTAAAATTTTCATAATATAATTTGAAGAAGTATAATGAGGCTTTGCACATAAAATCCATTTTAAAAATGCTCTTTTAAGGAAAAACCCCCACCAATACCATATAAAACCAAATTTGGAAGACCTGACACCATTTAATAAATAAATTTCATGGATCATAAAATGGATCCACATTGTGAAACATTGAACAAACATGAAAACCCTTTTTTAAGAAAAATTCCAAACTGGCCTTTAATCATTTTACCAAACCAACATCCATCAAAGGAAAAATTTACAAATTTAATAAAGTATTGTACATAAATCATTATTAGTATAAAAAACTTACATAATACCTTTCAAACACTTAGGTTACACATTCAAAGTTTAACCATTTTATTAAAAATGATGAACGGACCACTTACCAGAAACTCTGGCCAAAACATTTCAAAAACCAATACCCATATCTTTATAAAACCAAAAAACGTTTTTAAATACATAAAAAGGACCCCAAAATATCACTTTACATGCTTCCCATACTTTAATAAATTCAAACAAGTCATTTTATATCACATTTAGGACAAAAAATCCAACTGGGAACTTTTTCAAAAACTAGGCAAGCAACATTTAGCAAAACTACTTCTATTTAACACCCAAAGGGGTAAAACAGAATTTTTCCCACCAAAAATTTATTATAGTAGTTAAAAAGTTCATAAAAATCCCAATCCATATGCGAAAACTAGTGGAACATTTATTTAAACAAGCAGTGTGCACTTTTATTATAAAACAACGTCATTTTACACCAAACAAGGCATAAATAACCATTTTGCACACCAAATAGAACATAAAAAGATTTTACAGAAATAATAATCATTTATAAAAGGTTATAAAATCATGAAAAAGATTAAACTTAAATAATAAAGTCATGTTCTTGGGATAACCTACCTCAAAAACATAGCGGAATGGAAACACACAACTGAAATCACCCATCACGGGTTTATAAATCCTAAACCTATGAAGAAAAAACCTAAACCAAAATAACCCACATAATAAATCATTCCAAAACATAACCCCAGGTCTTGAATAACCAGGTTATAAGAATTAACCATGAAATAATGGAAGGAGGAGGAAGATAGAGGAGAAATGAGAATGAATCTCACCTTGGAAACTAGATAACTCTTCGCCTTCCCTTAAATACACACACCTAGAGGAGAGGGAATGGATTGAAACTAAATGGAAGGTATAATTAGGTCTGAAATAAATATTTGAAACAATTTTTTTTGAAAATTAATACTATTTTAATTATTTATGAATGATACAAATTACCTTTGAAAAATATGGAAGATTTGAGAAACATTAAGAATTATTGCCCTAATACGTGACTAATATGAGCTCTAAAGATGGAAAATAGAATATGGGAGGTGTAAATAGGGTTATTAGTATTGGGTGGTATGTGTAATCACTAAAAAGGATAAAAAATTAATCATATAAAAAAGAAAAAAATGATTTTTAAAAAAACTAGAAATGGGCCCACGGGCTGGCCCAATACCAGAATAAAAATCCCAAATTCACCATGATTATGATTTCTTAAGGGGTATAAAAGAATATTTTTTGGTTTCAATATGTCAATGGAGGAAAATAGGGAAGCTTAATGGGTGAAAAATGTTAAAAAATAGAGGAGTTATAAAATAACATATATTTTTCTTTAAATCTGGAAATGAGCTCACAGTTTGGACCAAATCATGAAGTAATCACTCTTTCTCTAAAAACTCACAAAAATAAAATGTAGAACCCAAAGTAGGATTATTATAAAAATATGTAACTTCAAAACTCAACATTAATCTCACCAAAAACCCAATAAAAGTATCAATATTTCCAACAAACCAGATCAAAACAAAGACTTGAAAAAGTGGGTGTGACATGGTGGAAATTATGATAGAAAGTATATTTATATATTATATATTTATATTTATAATTACTTTATTATTATTATTATTTTTATTTATAATATAACCTTGTGTTATTCATCTTGTGTAAATATGATAATTTCATTTGATAAAGTGTGGACAACCACCCCCTCAAAGTGATGTGATTCATTCACACACTACATTGAATGTATTAAGGATATGTTTATTGAACCTGTATGATATATATGACATAATAATTATACTTTAGTGATATTATATACATATATTTCATTTAATTAATTTATTTCCATATGTCAATAAAATTGAAGCATCGTTCATGCATACTTACGGCGTACCGTCTCCATGAACGGTGTATTCCATTTCATACTTCTATATTCTATAGATTATTATAATTCACATATACTTAACATACATGATATTTATATCATGTTTTAAATTTTTTAAATCATGATATAATTATAAGAACCAAATACATAACAAATTAAGTCACAACCAAAAAAACAAATAGAATATTACCAGAAGTGTAACCTTAACATGAAATTGTTAACAAGCATGTAATATAAATTCATAATAAAACTATATATGGTATTAGATATAATAATATGGTTCTTTAAAAGTTTTATAATAAACATAAATTTATTATGTGGGAGTTTTGAATGAGTACAATTAGATTCAAGACATAAGTTAAGGGGAATTAATCTCACTTTTTATTTCTGTGAGATACAAGTCTTAATTATCACTAATTTCTTTTGTGTGGTGTGTATACTACCCTTGGATGCATTATATGATTATTATAAATTAATATATGGGTATTTAAATATCTATGTTATGATATTACTTTCATGGGGTCTATGTTTCAAAAGTTACGACATCAATAAAGTGATTTTGTCTTAAATTTCCTTCTTTGAGACACATGTCATGTTATGCACCTATATTTTTCCATGAGGTGTATATGCTGACTTTGAAATATCATTTCATGAATATCATTATTTTAATGATATTTTATGCTTAATATAATATTGTTCATTCCATTTTTTTATGATCCAAAGTTACAAAATTGGTAACGGTTTATGGCTACAATCTCACCATTTATCAAGATTGTTTATGATTATGCTCCCATTGATGAAATCATATGATCAATATCTCAAGTACTCCAATGAGTTTTCTTACCCTATGGTTATTCATATTATATAAAAGTAATGTTTCCATTTTTCCACTCTTTGGTACATAATATTATCAAGAAATTGTTTTAAGAAAGTCCAACTTTACCTCTCTCTTTAGTCAGAAATATGTGTTCCTTCAAAACAATACAATCAAAAAAGGGTTTCCAATTATATTCTAATATTATCCTATAATATTTAAAATTAATTTTTATACTTATTTCCTTTTACCAATTATTTTAAAGGAATATTCATATCAATTTCCAAATAAAGAATTTTTCCTACCTTTTTACCATGAAAAATGAATATTCTTTTTAACTTGTATGGCATGTATGGATTTACCCACCATCATTTATTTAAAGCTTACTTTGCATTTTTAAAAGCTTATTTTTTTAATAAATTTTTCTTTAAAGTAAATTTCAAGGAAAATTTTTTAAATTTTTTTTTAGGATTCTTTAATAATTTCTCAAGGAAAATTGGTTTCAAAATGTTTTCAAGTACCTTTTATAAGTTTTCAAGAAAAATGGGTTACAAAGAATTTTCAAGATACTTTTATAAGTTTCCAAGGAAATTGGTTTTCAAAAAGTTTTCAAGATCTCTTTATATGTTTACAAATAAAAAAATTTCCACAATTATTTCAAAGCTTTATTTATATGCTTTCAAGATTATTTTCAAGAAAATGGTTTTCAAAATGTTTTATGTTTTAAAGAGACTTTTTCAAAGAAGAAAAGATATTTTCTTCAAGAAATGATTTTAAAAGATATTTAAAAATTATTTTCCATCTAATATTTCATCCGTTGATATTAATAAATCCCTTCTAGGAAATTATACAAAGCTTACATTCATATTATTTCTTGAATGGCTTATGTTTTGATGGAATTATTCTTATGACACCCGTTTCTATTTCATGGGTTATATGCTTTAAAAACCAGCTTCTTTTAATAGGTTATTATATGATAAAATGATTATGAAACCTATCTATTTTCCATAAGTTATGATGTGATTAAATGTTAATGATACCTATTTCATTTCATGGGTTATTATTTGATGTTTATTGAACCCTTATCTTTTTTTAGGGTCATGATATAATGAATTTTTTGTTATCTTGTGACACATGTATGAATGATTTTATTATGAGATGGGTGAGACTTATATCTCCCTCTAATAAATTTGGTAAAGATTTATATATCATGAGATAATGATGAGAATCAAGTGGATAGTCTTGATCTACTATAGGAATATGAGGAAACTCGATCCCGTATAAGGAAAGGATTGTGACTGGGGATGGTGGTGTGTCCTGTCGAGTAGGTGTAGTCACCGTGAATATGGAAGATGGGGAAACCCGATCCACTTTGAAAAATAGGGAAACCTGACCCACTATGGGAAGGGGAAACCTGATCCATTACAAGGAAAGTACTGTGATTGGGGATGGTGGTGTGTCCCACCCAGTATGTGTAGTTCCCATGAAGTGCCTTGATAAGTTCTATCAATTTTTATTAACTTATAGAAAATGATATCACATGTTTATGCATGAACAAATTCCATTTATTATTCATAAGTTATTATTTCTTAGCTTATGTTCTTTATTTCTGTGTGATTCTTATCTTATGAACTACCAATCTCTATGCCATTATTCAAGTTTATGATCTTTTATATAAATTTTATGATATTCAAATGTTATGATCAAGATCTCATACCCCTTTGCTCATATTTATGCTTACATGTATCCCTTGTTTACCCTTATTAAGCGTCTGAGATCACCCCTTTTTATGTTTCCTTCCCCATGTTATGATGATATGTATTAGGAATTATGTGTCTAATAAGGGTGATAGTCATTAAGAACGTTTTGGGAGATAAAGTTGCTTGCTAATATACCGGTTTTCATGTATCCATGTTTCCAAAATCACTAAACTAATGCGATCTTTGGGAATATGTTTGTATATTGTTTTAAGTATTCTGTAAAAGTGATTTAATATCTATGTATGTCTACACTAGGTCGTTATACTCAATAAGAAATCATATTCAAGGTGGTCCTGCAAAACTATCTCCAAGTCCGAATGAAATAGTGGTATTTTTTGATAGTATGGGAATTTCATGGATGAATGAGAATGAAAATACTGGTTATGCCAATCCTATGATGTGTTAAAGGCAGAGTTGATGAGGGTGGGGTTGTACAAAGTAGTTTGGACTTTATAGTTTAATGTCTACCACCACCCATATATTATTCCTCAATTAATGATTTGGTGGTCACTAGAGAATAATAATTTATATTTCTATCGTGAGGAGTTTTGCATTAGCCATTGTGATCTCTATCAAATTTCTAGGATCCCTATCCAAGGGGATATTTTTTTTAAAAAAAAGGTGATGCCTTGGTCAAAGAAAACCAATGAACAAATATTATTAAAAAAAGAGATGGATTACAAGATTCTAAAAAACTGTATCATATTACAATATTTTTCATGCAAGGAAAGCAGAGCAGTGGGAAGGTCTTCGAACCAAGTAATGTCCTGATTGACTCCCATGTTGTCCAGGACATCTGCAACCATGTTTTCTTCTCGATAAAAATGGGTGATGATATAGTTAAGATCGCTAATCGAGTGGAATCATTCCATCCAGCGGGTAGTAATCGGCCAAGCAAGGTGAATTATGCCATTCCAAACATCTTGGACTCTAGTCGTCAAGTCACTTTCGATCCAGAGGTTATTCCAACCAAAGAGTTTGGGAAAAGCAATTGCATGTATCAAGCCCAGAATCTCAGCTTCAAGTGAGGTAGAATTGCCACATTTTCCCATGAAGCATCCAAGGATCTGACCATGGTGATTCCTAAAAACAGCACCACACCCTACAGGTCCAGGATTGCCTTTGGAGGCGCCATCAATAATGATCTTGATCCACCCAGGTAGGGGGGGCTCTCCAGAACACCTCCAAAGTGCGATGTGGCTAACAGAAGTATCAATGTACTGGAGGCTCTCCCATTAAAATACTATTTACGATACTTCTTTTATGAGTCTTAGGATAGGGTACCAAGGAGACCTTTCTAGTGCCTGAAATTTTCATAGTGAAGGAAGTATCAATGTATTGGAGGCTCGTAGATTCAATCTAATGGTGTGTGTGAGGGTAAAACATGAAGCATGCCACTCATGTGGTCAAGATAATGGGATTTATTATTGTTCTCATCAGTAGGTGGATACTTTCAGACTAAGACATGCACATGGGGCGGGGCCAAGAACACTGATTGTGGAGGAGGTGATAGAAATTGGATAGGACATCAATCTAGTGGTTCCAATGCTGGAAAAATGTATAATTTTTTACAACACATTAGCCTTATGAAGACCCCTCTACATGTTTATCGAAACATATATTTCTTTTATGGTTGATTCATCACATACATGGGAGTTTATGAATTAAAAAACCTTATTTACCACATAACATGAGTTTTTGGCCATCAATACTGAATATTATCGGGATTCGTCCTCTGGTGTTGGGGAATGTCGATGTACTTACAAGGGTTGAGATACTAGAGAATTTCATATTTCAACAATCACCCCTCCCAATGGGTATGTTTAAAAAAATGGTTTGGGTTCAGAGGATAAACATTTATATCTCTTATCCTTTCATGGTAGAGTGCTGGCAGTAAGGATTGACTGTAAGGTCATTTGTGAATCGTATGCCCTGTACAAGTTTCCTCACCAATTTCACTGCATCCAGAGTCCAACACCCATGGTCTATAATGGGGTGTGATCATAACACCACCCTTAAGTCCTCTAGTAGATATTGTGTATGCTTACACAAGAGGATTATAGGTTAAGAAATGATTTTCCACTAACCACCCCCTACAAGATCTTCCATGAGTATGCAAAAAGCTGTAAGAGCGTGTACCCTGGAAACATTTTAAGGGATCTAGTGGTTAAAGTAGATATCGAGGAGGAAGTATCACCACCTTAGGACTAGGCTGTAACACCCTAAGACTTTATGATATATTTACTTTTAAATAAATTCAATCCCCTCGATATCTTGAGATACATGTGACCCCGAGTCTGAAAGAACTGTAAAATGTTATGTCATTATAACCTAGTCATTAAATTGATGGTTATAAATAATACAAATTTAATCATGAAAATAATATGGTTTATACATTTGTAAAAAAATTCATTGGCTATCAACTTTGTATAAGTAAAAATAAAAATCATATAAAAGAAAAATAAATGTTTTTATATAAAACCATATTTTTCTAAAAATGGTTTCATCGTGTTTTGACCACTTTTTTAAAATTATATTTCACCAATTTTGAATAATTTATTTTAAATAAAATAAAATAATTTTTTAAATCATCATGTAAAAATTATCTTAGAGTGAATTTCTTATAATTTTCGGAAAAGATTAATTTTTCGATGAATAATGAAAATACTAAATTTTTATTGAAATTAGACTTTTCTTCTAAAGAATTTATAAACTCTCTCTTTATTTAAAATTGTTTTTAAATTATAATTAGATTAATTATATTGTAATTAATCCAATTAAGTTCATTAAAATCAATTATATATTCAATTTTATGATAATAATTTTTTATACCATTGAAATATTTTACTTTGGAATACCATTTTTTACATCTACGGGTTTAATATTAAATTATATTCTTCCACTTTAGTGAATTAAATTTGTAAAATTGGATTCCATACTTGGAATAAAAATAATTAATATTATATAATTAGTTCAAATTAACATTATTTGTGTTGAATTAAAAAAAAATAGTAAAAATTAATTACCATGGATAAGGTTAAAACAAGTTTACTGGGGGTTAAACAAAGAAGATAGGGGTTTAAATGACCTAAAACTTATCTAAATACTATTGGATGAACATATTTTAACTTAATGACATATAAGGTTCATTAATGTTACATTTTTGTATCTTTTTTCATGTGAAAAACATGGGTGGAATTTATTCTTTTCAAAAATTACATGTGTGTCCTTCCCCCAATATATAAAAGGGAACCCCCTCTCATCTACTATTCACACTTCCAAATCCATTTAGTTCAAAAAAACCCTACCAAAATCACTTAAATACATCTATAAAAAATAACTATACTCATTTTTATATTAAAACTAATCTGTGAAGTCTTTAGGTATAACCTAAATTGGTTTTCCAAAGAAGAGGTATAGTTCTTAAACATGTATTTTCATTTTATTTATCACTTTAACTACTTCAAATCTTCATAAAATATGATAATATAATAAAAATAATATCTCCCATATATGAATATTTTATTATGTAAATTTCATGAACTGTATAAATCTCATCTTCCATTAAATGGGAAATGAAACTATTCATCATGTGTATAGTTGACTACTACCTCACAAACTGATGTAATTCATTTTCTATCACCGTCTATCACACATGGATATAAGGAAATATTTAATGTATAAATATGATATTTATGAAATAATTATACTTATGGAATTATAAAATAACATCTATCTTCTTACCTTCGAGTCCACTGGAAAATAATAACGTCACTCGTGAATGCGTGTGGATTACCTCCTCCACATAGTGATGTGATATGTTTATTTTATTTTTACATGGATATTAATAAGGATGAATTTAATTAATATATATGATATATTATATAATAATGATTTTTTATATTTGTAATATTATTTACCTTTCTTTCTTTCCATTTGTTAAAAAATGGAAATAGCGTTTATGCATACGTACGACCTATCATCTCCATGAAAAGTGTAATTTATTTTTCTATAGAACTTTTTTATACTAATATAAATAAATATAAAATTATATATATTAATTATAAATCATTATTAACATTTTTATATAAGTATTTATTAGTAATTAATTCCTATCTAGATACTATAAGTGGATTTAGATCCATCACAGTTTTACCTTGGGGTAATAACTCTGAAAATGGAGCATTGGTCTTTGACTCGATCATCACCAAGGGCACAAAAACAGAGCTTATTATACACCTAGTTTGACAATCCTAGGGGATATGTTTTTACTATTTCACATTTTATTTACAAACCATTGTGAAGGATTTGAAATTATTTTTATGACTTTAGAATATTCCAAAAGATACATTGTTTATGATTTTAAGATTAGCTATACATAAAATTTTCAATTTATGTTAGGTTTTTCACTAGTCTTTAAATTATACATTACTATTCATAATTTTATTATCTAATATAGTGTATTTTATTATTTATTAATGGATCTTAGTTGAAGGAATGGAAACTGTATCAATATGAGTAATCCTTGTGGGCATTTCCCTCCTAGGAAAGATAATGAAGTTGGTGTTGGAGATGGAGGTAGAGATGAAAAAATTATAACTATATTAGGGAATCTGACTCAATTTATGTCCAATAACCTTACCTGAATATATAATACTATTAATCCATAATGTGGTGTAATAATGTTAGATGGTTTTGTGCATTAGAAACCTTCATTATTTAACGGGACAAAAAATCCATTCGTAGCTGATCAAAGGAAAAGTTTCTTAAAGAAGATATTTCTTGATTTGGGATGTAATGAATGGGAGAAGGTTTTCATGATAATTTATCATCTCTTAGGGGATTCAGATCAATTATGGTCATTGAATCAAAAAACTAAGGATAAAGAAGAAATAGAAATCATTGTGTGAGAGGATTTTAAGGTACTCTTCATGGAAAAATATTTTCCTCATAGTCAACAAGTAGATATGTCTATTCAATTCATAATTTTGATATAAAATGAAGAGGAAAATTTTGCTAAGTATGAAACTAACTTTTCAAGGTTATCAAGGCGTGTTTCAGACTACGTATGTAATCTATAGTGTAATATTGGATATTTATTTTATGGGCTTAATCCAATACTTAATAGCGAACTAGTCTCCCAAACATTCCCATCAAATGAGGATATAGTATCGTGTTTTATCATGAAAAATAAATTATTTTCCATGTATTGTAGCTTCAAATGGAATGAAGATAAGAAAAGGGATACTGAGCACTCTGGAAAAGGAAATATAGAATAAGTGAAGAAGTGAAAGATTTATTTTCTATATTATAATGAATATTTAAAGAAACACCATTGAACATTCTTGATGGGATTTGAAGTTTTCTATATGTGTGAAGATAAATGACACCATTCTCATTCATTCAAGGTAAATAAAGAAGCTACCAATGTCCAATGCTTTAATAGTAAAAATATGGGGCACTATGAAAATTATTTTCCCAAACATCAAGGGATTTTCCCAAGAAAATTTCAAGGGAGAAAGACCAAGATTATATGATCACAATAACTAAGTTTGAAATCCCTAATGATGTGGTGGTAGGTACTTAACTCATATCATCAAATCCAGCTAATGATTTATTTTTTCAAGGTTTTCATACTCTTTTATATCATCATTGTTTTCAAATAATATTAGATATTTCTCTAGCACTTTAATAATGGATTTATCAGTCAATAATGCTACTGGAAGTCTCACCACAATAAATATGTTCTAGTTAGTTCCCATAATGATGGATAAACATACCATATTTTCTGACTTCATTATTACACATATGGTTGATTTTGATATAATACTTAGTATGGACTAGATTTAAAAATAAAATGCAAAAAAAGTAATTTCAAAGAGATGAAAATTATGATTCATGATGAAGATGTATAATTACTTATCTTTATAGGGGAAACTTAATCATAATAGTAAATTATAGATCCATGCCTAGTAACTCCATTGAATGATATACCTCGGGAAGAAGAGTAGAAGACAAACTAAGAATGAAAAATTTAATCTCTGAGTTGAGGATATACCTATCATGTAGAAATTCATTGATTTATTTTCTAAGAAAGGTTCTATACATACACTAGAGGGTTAATTTGATCATTCCATTAATTTTATCCTAGATGCAAGATCAGTGTCAAATACTCCCTATAGAATGGCCACTATGGAATTATTAGAGTTGAAGAAACAACTAAAGAATTTGTGTGATAAGGGATTTATATTCCCTAGTGTTTCACCATAGGGAGCCCATTTTCTTTTCTTCAAGAATAAATATAGATCTATGAGGTTGTGCATTGATTATAGGTAACTCATTTTTGTCACAATAAATAATAAGTACCCTCAACCTTATATCGATGACTTATTCAATCAACTTTACAGAGCTTAATATTTTTTAAATATTTTTATTTTGTGGTCTTACCAATTGAAGGTAAAGAATGAATATATTCTGAATACATCTTTTATATGAGTTATGGACATTTTGATTTCACAGTAATTTCATTTTAATTTACTACTACACCATTTATCTAAACGGATCTAATGAATAGAGTATTCAAGGAATATCTTGGTAATTTTTTGTGGAATTTATTAATGATATCTTGGAGTAATCTAAGAGATGCATGGACCATGTGAATCACTTCAGCATCATTCATGATACTCTTATAAGAAAATATTTATATGTTATATTTATCAAGTTTGAATTATGGAATTAGAAAGTAACTTTTCTTGCACATATTATTTCTAATGATAGAATCTCAATTGATATTATGAATAAAAAGGCAGTCCAAGAATGGCCTACACCAATGTACATAACTAAGGTATGTAATTTCATTTATTTGATAGGTTACTATTGAAAATTTGTATAAAAAGATTCCCATTTGGATAACCCATTAACAAAGAATACACAAAAAAGGTTTATGTTCATACTAAAATGGAATGTGAAGAATGTTTTGAAGAATTGAAGAAAATATTGGTGAATGTTATAATTTTGAATCTACCATCATGAAATTATGGGTTTGTAATATATAGTGATGCATCAAAGAAGGTACTTTTTTCCTTATGCAGAGAGATGAAGTTATACCCTATGAATCAAGGTAGTCAAAGATTCAATAAAAAAAACTATTAAACCCATGATATTTAGTTTTTAGTTGTAATATTTCTTTTGAAGATATGGAGAAATTATCTCTATTGTGAAATGTCTGAGATATATACAGATCATAAGAGTTTGAAAACATATTTTTATAGAAATAGTTTAACATGAGGAAAAGGTGATGGATTGAGATACTCAAGGACTTTGATTTCTCAATAAAATACCACCCAGGGGAGGGAAAATAAGGTAACATATGCATTAAACTACAAAATATTATGGAGTTGTGACCAAAATGAGGATCAAAAAAGATTATATGGTCATGGATTTAGTAATGATGGATCATGTAATTATTATGTAATAGAATATATAACCCCTTTTTCAAATTATTTCCAAACCATATTTTTTGGAAAAAGATAAAAATTTCTCAACCTGATGTTGATAATCATTAAAAGAAAATTGAATTATTAAATGACAGAAAATTGTAAGATTTCATTTGTGAATATGGAATTCTGGAATTTGGAAATAGTGTATGTGTTTCCATATGTACCTAGTCTAATGAGGTAATTATTGGATGATGCTCATAGATTTAATTTCTCTACAAACCCTGGTAGCACCGAGATGTATATAGATTTGAAGGAAAAAAATTGGTGGGATAATATGAAGAGGGAAATTATTGATTATGTGTCAAATACTTGGTTTTCCAATAGGTAAAGGCTAAAAGAAAGAATCCCATAAGAGTCATGAAACACCTTCCTAGTTCTATGTGGAAATTAAATTACATTACTATGAACAATGTCACTTGATTATAAAATACTCTTATAAATAATGATGCAATATGGGTTATTGTTGATCACCTCACAAAATTTGTGTATTTCATCACTATAAGTGAATATTTTCCTATTGATCATATTTCACGTCTATATATTAATAAATTTTTAAAAATTTATGGCACACCTCTATCAATTATTTTTATCGTGATCCATGATTTATATCGAAATTCTAGATAAGTCTTCAGAAGGCTCTTGATATGAATATTTTGTTGATCACTGTTTATCACTTGAAAACTGATGTACAATCCTAAAGGAATAATTAAGAATTATAATAAAAATTTAGGTTATGCTCTATTGACTGTCATGGTATGTGGGTTTAGTATTTACCTTTGGTAGAGTTTTCCTATAACAATAGATTCCATTCAAGTATTAAAATAGCATCGTATGAAGAATAATATTGAAATAGATTTATAACTCGAACTTGTTGGTATGAATTTAGTGAAAGGAATCTTTTAGTTTAAAAACATGTGGATAAGACAATATAAATGTTAAAGACTATTAAAACACATATCAAAGCATATCAAAGATGACAAAAGAGTTAGGGGGATAATCATATGAAATATTTGGAATTTCAATTGGGAGATTATGTTTTATTGAAATTATATGCATGGAAGGGTGTTATAAGGTTTGGTAGGAATGGAAAATTGATCCCTAGAAACAATTGAACTTTTAAAATCTTCAAAATATTTTGAATTGTGACTTACCATTAGTCACTTCCACTAAGTCACTCTAAATTACATGATGTGTTCTATATATCATTTTCAATGAATTACATGCTAGACCCAATGCTTGTACTCACCTATAAATAAATACAATTAGAACCTGATATATCTTACTATGAAGATACTATAAATATTTTAGATACTAGGTAACATGTTTTTATGAATTGGATGACTCAGTTTTTAAAGGTACTTTGGATAAATCATAATATATAAGAGGAGACAAATGAACCTGGGGAAGTTATAATGAAGAACAATCCAAATCATTTCACAAGGAAAAAATTTAGAAATTAAGATGATGAAATTTTTGAAGGTGATACTAATGTAAAACCCCTATACTTTTTTGATATATTACCTTTAAAAACAAATCAATCTCTTTGATATCTTTTGATATACGCAACCTCGAATCTAAAATGATAATATAATAGTATACCATTATAATGTAGTCCTTAAATTAGTGGTTATGAATAGTAGTAACAAGATTATTATAATTAATTGGTTTCATATGTATAAAATAAATTCATTTTTTATAAACTAAGTATATTTAAAATATTAAAAAATATTTGAAAGAAAAATATTTTTTTAGAAAAGCTGTATTTTTCTAATAAACAGTTTCATCACGTTTTGCAAACTTATTTTAAAATAATTTATTGAAGATTTTAGAAAATGTATTTTAGAAAATTAAATTCTTTGGTTAAATCATAATGTTAAAATTATCATATATTGAAGTTTTGAGAATTTTCTTAAAAACGTAATTTCTTTAATGAACAGTGAAAAATACAGATTTTTTATTGAAAATTTATTTTTCTCCTAAAGAATTTAAAAAGTTAAATTTTGTTTAAAAAAATTAAAATTAGTTCAATTAAATTATAATTAATATAATTTATTTCATTGGAATCAATTATGTTTTCAATTTTAACATAAAATATTTTTTCACTAACAAAAACGTTTCCTTTAGAAAATAGTTTTTCATAACATCGGCAGGTTTAACATTAAATTAAATTATTCTAATTATATGAAGTCAATTTCTAAAAATTAATTTCATATTTTTAATAAGAATAATTATTATTATATATTAATTTAAAATTAATTTTTTATAATAAATAATACTAAAAATAGTGAAAACTAATTATCACAGTTAAGGTTAAAACAGGTTTACTGGGGGTTAAACTAAGACGATAAGGGTTTAAATGACCTAAAAAATTGTAAAACTACTGTTGTATATAAATATATTAAACTTATATCATATAAGGTTAAAAAATTATACATTTTTTCATTTTTTCATGTGAAAAATGTGGGTACAATTTATTATTTTTAAAATTTACAAGTGTGTCTTCCCCCACTTAGAAAAGAGAATCCCCTCTCCTCTCCACTTCACACTTCCAACTTAATTTTTATTTTAAATAAAATTAAAAAATACCATCATTAAAAACCTCAAAACTACCTAGAGTCCTAGTTTTTATCAAAAAACAAATCTAGGAAGGATTTAGGTATATACCTAAAGAGGTTGTGCGAAGAAGAGGTATAGTTTCGAACCACACGTTTTCATTTTATTTCTTCCTTTACCACCTTAATATATATATATAATATTATTAAATAATAAAATAATTATCTAAAATATAATTAGAATTTATTATATTAATTTAAGTACCTATATTCATCCTATATTACGTCAAATGGGAAATGAAACCATCAGCTGTGTGTACGGAGGAATACCGCCTCGCGAACCGATGTAATTCATTTTCCATCACTACCCCTCACAGATAGATATAATGATGGATTTAAAGTATATATATTATATTTATGAAACAATTATTATTATTAAATTATAATATTATATAAAACTTCTTACCTTCCAATTCTTTGGAAAATGATAACGTCACTCATGCGTACCTGTGGACTACCTCCTCCACATTTTTCATTTTTTTAACATGGATCGTAATAAAGATGTATTTAATGAATATATTTGATATATATGATGTTTTAATGATTATTTAAATTTTAAATATTATTCACCTTTATTTTATTCCATCCATTAAAAAATGGAAATAGCGTTCATGCATACATATGGCCTAATGTCTCTATGAATGGTGTAATTCATTATTCTTTATAACTTTTACAGATTACTATAAATAAATATAATATATATATATATATATATTATTTTTTTAAAATTAATAAAAATATTTATATTATGGAACCAGGATCAATGTATAATGACTTAAACAACCAAACCAAAACATACATGAAAAACAAAACTATTATTACCCAAAACAATGAATTTAGAAAATAATTTTTAATAAAACAGTGATAAAACATTATAAATAAATCATATGTGGTATGATATATATGATTATTATTTTTTAATATATTTATAAAAATAATTATTTATTATATAGTATGTTTGAACATGTACATAGGAAATCATACCTGAGGTAAGGGTTTCTCTTCTCACTTTTACTTTTTGAGGCATATGCCATATTCACCACTTATTTATTTGGTGTGAGGTATATGATACCCATTCAATATGTAATATAATAAATATATTTATCATTATAATATTTTAAGTTTTATTTGAAGTTATTTCTTTCAGGGTTATTATGATTCAAAAGTTACAAAAGTGGTAATAGTTGTATGATTACAATCTCATAGTTTATTGGGATTTTTTATGATTAAGTCACATATAATGAAATATTATGATCTATCTCCAAATAAACTAATAAATTTTTTCCCCTATGGTTATTCATGAAATTTTAATGTAATAGTACCATTTTTTTTCTTTTATAAATAAAATGATTGAGAAAATGTTTTTAATAAAAAACGACTTTATTTCCCTCTTCAGTAAAAAACTATTTTCTTCCATATCCATGTTTTCTAAAAATATTTTCAAATATGTATTTATGATTATCCAAAGTATTTATTAAAGAAAATTTTACCCAAATTTTAATTGGAAAGGAATCTGCTATTCAATGTTCCAATGAATTACTTTTAACCTTTTAACAATAGTGTAAAAAGAATGTTTTTTAACTTATATAGAATATAGTTAATTACTCATAATCATGAAAAATCATTGTTATAAAGCTTAATTAACAAGTTTACATGGTTCTTTTTAAAGAAAATGTTTTTCCTAATGTTCTTTAAGTGAAAAGGATATTTTCCACAAGAATTTTTTAATAGTATTTATATTCATCAATGACAACAACCCTAATTTTAACTTATGATCCATTATGAATATTTTGTACATATACCATCCTTATTTTTTATCTTGATGGTTTATGATTAGTTTAATTGGGATGTACTATTTTGATACCATTCTCTATAGTAATATGGATGGTTTATGATATTGTTTATTGATTATGGTAAATTTTAATATTTGTATTCTACTTTTCAGATATGAATGTTTATATTGATTATATTTATTGATTGGGGAAATTATTCACATTTCATATGATAGTTTTTCAATATGAATGTTTACATTGATTATGTTTTTCCCCTTTAATATGGGGAATGTATTTGAATTAGTAAGTAATAGGCAGGGCCTGCTGTAACCCCTCAATGCATTGGTAGATCTCACAAGACAAACTAGCTTGGGTATTTGGTTGATTCCTTAACCATGTATGTAAGATTTCTTGGAACAATGATTTTATGATATGGTGATGATGTTCAACATTATGAATTCCATCGTTATGATATTAGTTATTGATTTCCATGAGATTATTAAATTAGTTTGAATATCCTGGGATAAGTTTCAAAATCATATTATTATTTATATGGAATTATTTTGATCATCATATTTTTTTCCTATCATATTATTCTTCATGTTCAAGTTATTGATTAAATGTAATTTGGTTCAATTATTTTCCTTTCTATATTTATTATTCCTTATTTTTTTACAATAGCTTCCAATATACACATACCCTTACTGAGTATTAGTGCTCACCTGTTTCTTATGTTTCCTTTCCTCGAGATACCAAGAAGTGTATTATTATTGATATGTAGGGATATATTAAATGAAATAATAGTTTTATCAAATTAAATTTTATGTTGTATATTTATTTTTCAATTTTAATATGAGATTAAAGTATGTATCCAGTCTTTCAAAAATACTAAAATATCCAGTCTTTAGGTATGTGATTCCTTGTATCTAGTGCCAATGTAATAAAATATCCCCCAACTCTGGGATACTAGGGGTAATGTCTTTCCATGGGGCTTGTTGCAGTTAGGCAATCATGCTAAGGAGGAAGATATGGATCAATAGATGAGGTAGTGATTGCAGCTCCAGAGGGGGGTGTAGTGGTGGGCCCAAGGTTCTCAGAGAAGAAGCCATGGGATAAAGGTGGAACCTCTAAGGAAGTTCCAATGGTGCATGTTGTGGCTCCAGAGAAGTAATTTCACAACACAGATATCTATGAGGATGTCATCTTACCCAATTCTAGGAAGACCTCATAGTTTTTTTGATAGATCAACCACCTACTAGAAATATTGTTGCATCTCTAGGATGGTGGGATTCACCTTCACTAGATGGTCCATACTAAGGTGAGATTCCATGATCCCTGTGAATAAGTGATGGAATGCCCTCCGTACATGGAGGATATGATCCATTCTCATGGTGTGATGCACTCCCTGGTGGTCTGGGTAAAGATATTTCTAGATATATCCTTCTATTCAGAACTCCCTAGGGGTTAATCAGCTTTAGGCATAGCCTGTCAGGATGGATCAGATGTAGAGGAATCTTGGGGGATTGATTCTTTTCTAGGATTTTCTAGGGGTAGAGACTCTACTACTGTCAATGTAAATTTCTAGATTCCATGGGATAAGCAATATTTTAACACTTTTGGAGCATCATCCCATCCCCTTTGTTCTTGTGTAAGAATAAGAAATCATTTTATAGGGATAGATTCATGATGAACTTTAGAGGATGATGGGAAATATCATAACCTTGAAGGGGTGGGTGTGGCCTCTCCCTCTGACATTGTTATCCTAGGAATCCAACCGAGTTTCGTTGAAGTTTTTCTTGGTAATTTATGATCCTCTATTATCCCCTATTCTATTTGAGGATTTAAATTTTTATTCTCTTTGATGACCTATTTTTTCCTTTTAAATAAAGGAAATTAATCTTGTTGTAAATTATCTTCCAACAGGTGGGGAATAAGCTACTATGGTGGTGTCATTGTTGGAAGGGCTCTTAGTCAACATTACAAACCTATTGAGTTGTATTTATGTATTGGTAAGTATTATCCTTGTTTTTAACTTTAATTTCCTTCATCTAGGTCAATATTTATTTAAATAACCTTATATTTCAATGGAAATGGATCTTGTTTTGGGATTTGTCTAGTAGGGATGATGCTAGAGCAGACGAAGTGCACAAGAGAGGTAGTGTCAGAGTAGGAAGAACCCAAAGCAGAGGTCATGGAGGCCAACAATATACCCCTGATGGTGGTTTTGGAGGAGAGAGTGGTAGTTGATATTTTTATTGAGGTAATAATTGAGGTTATTATAGAGTATGATATAATTGACCCCGCACCTGAGGTGCCACAGGAGGTCGGAGAGGCTTCCACTACTGATGGGGAGTCAAGAAATAAAATAATTCCTTTTGAAATGGATCCTAAACCATTCAAGAAGATTCCAATATATGACCCTATAGATAACATACTAATGGAATTCCCCAAATACAATATTTCACCTGTTAATGATATTAATGACTTAGGCTCTAAAATTGAGGAGGAAAATATGGTTTTCTGGTGACAGGCATGGAATATCATTCATAATTTTATCACCCACACCCCATGGGATGATTTGACTAGTCATATGGGGTCCCTTAATCACTATATTATGTTCCTATGGACTAGAAGGGTGGCCTATCGTATCCTCCATGCTCTACATCGGTACACCATCATCTATCGGGTGTATACTGAATGGTTGTAGCGTGATTCCATTTGGTTTGGGAAGAAGTATAAATGAACTAGGGTTATCCAGGAGGCTAAATTGGAGCTCACTCAACTTGATGAGAAGGTGAATCATTTTGAGGTTGTTTCCACTATAAGTAAAGAGGTGATTATCCATCTAAGGGAATATATAGTGGTGGTTGAAGCTTAAGAAGAAGAGGCAACCTCCCAGGTAGTGACGTATAATGCTAAAAGAGGTTAGGTGTGAATCTGAGATAATAAGGTTCTCCCTACTACCAAAGAGAAAGTGGAAAAGCTTCTTAAGAATTAGTGGGCCTTGGTATCTTCCTTGTAGTGGTTTTACAAGTTAGAATTCACATCTGTTGGAGATAAACCTTAAGATCCCCCCCTTATTTCGAAATAATATAGAGGCTCCAATATATGGATAACCTTTCTTATTATGGAATTTAAAGACACATGTTTCAATTCCCAAAAATCTTGTATCTTCTTTTTCTACATAATAATAATACTAGTAAAATGGTAAACTAGAAACCCTTAATCCCATGTGATTCATGCTCAATGTGAGAAATAAGATATAAACATAATATCACTCAGTTTTATGAGTGTTCGGGGTAGAATGGGATCAGAATGCTCCATTTACCACTAGGTATCTAGAATAGGAAAACCTGATTTGGGGATGGGAGATCCACACAACCAATTTTCTTTATCAACATACATAGTTTTTCAAGTGGGGTAATTATAGGGGCATTTAATTCTAACTACACAAAGGGAATGATATAATATTTCAATCAAGACATCCAAGACGTAGAATATAAAGAGCAACAAGCTGATGGAGGATGATTGGTGGTGATATTTGAAACGTAGATTATGATAACATACTACCATGGGTGGGGACATACAAGTGAGGTTCAATCATTTACTATGGTCGAAAAATGGGACCTATAAAATTTCCATCAAGATTCCTTTAGAGCATATTCCCAATATGAGAGGTGATCTCGTGTTTCCAAACACCATCACATTTATGGGGCTTGTTTGAATGTAGAAGATAATGGGGATATAAATCAATAAATATGTGAAGTGTAGAGGTGGATGGAGGGAAGGTTTATATGGATTCATACTCCTTTAGTACTACACCTTCATGCTTTGGATCACATTGGGTGGGCCTATTGGTCTCATAAAAATCTAGACTCAACTTTCAAGGGGAACACCATCTCGGTTACCAATAGATGATCAAAAAACACAAATTATATGGTAGGTTACCATCACTAAAGGAAGATAATTTCAACTCAAGTGAGTGAATGAGAAACTTTAAGTTTTAAATTTTGTGATGTGGATAGATGAAACATAGTTTAACATCTTATAGAAAGTATGTTGAACATGCAATTTAATTTCATATGATGAAGAAATGTGATTTCTATAGTTTAAGGTTCCCTATATTTAACCATGGTGCCATATATTTTATCATCATATGGTCCAAATGTGCATAGTACATTTTAACATCTCGTGAACTGGACATTTGAACTGATGTGAGTAAAAACTCATCCCTTTTAGGTGATGGGATACACTTAAAGGGGGAAAATGGTGATACCTTAGGGAAAACCACATGAAATAAAAGATTTAAGGTTTGGATATAAATTTTTCCTAGAACTATTAGTCCATGGAGTATAACCAAACTCTTTTTGGGGGTAAATAACAAGTCTTACCAACTATGTACCTTTTCCATTTTACACCCTCATTTTTTCAAGCCGTGAGAACAACTTAGTTGGTGAAAGTATCACTCTTGCTCAAATTTTTCATATATCATTTCAACATGACAAACAAATGTTATTTTTTATTGGGGCAGTTTAAGGCCATTCCAGCTAGACTGGGATGGTACTTCTTTAAGGGTTCTATGTATGTAGGGATACATTTATTTTAATGTGCTTATATTTTGGACAAGGAATCTAAGTTTATGGTCATAGAGTTAGGACTATGAAGGTGTTAAGGCCCGTCGTGGGGAAATGGATTCTAAAATAAGGCATGGGTGGAGAGAATATTTATAGCTTGGTCAAGTATAAGAGATATATAAATAATTACATATATCATGACATTAGGAATCAAGCCACCCATTTTTATTGAATGTAGAATGGTATAAGATCAATGTCAGAAGGGTAGTCCTCTTGAGTAAGGATGAAGAAAAAGGAGGGAGAATTATTTTTCCTATTCCATAGAGATGTGGAAATATGGATACAGATTGGGGGCTAGTTTTACATGGTTTATGGTCAAAAGACTTGGACCATAGAGACAACCAATTTAGGGACCTAGAGCTCAGAACAGATGGGGAGATTGTAAACTAGGGTTGTTCAAGAAATATAAAAGGAAATGAAACCCATAGTGAATAGAGGGAAAAGGAGTCACAGTGCCACCTCATACATCCCTAAGAAAGTTTTAACATAGTTTAAATTCATGGTTCTTTTACGAAAGGCATAGGATTTTGTAAAGAGTATTTTTTGGCTTGAAAGAGTGATACCCCAATGTGAAAAGTGGTTGAAGAAGGCCTCGTGCCACACACACTTACAAGACCAACCACAAAATAATTTATGGTCATGATTCTTAGACCATATGGGTGTGTGCCTCAAGGATGTTTGTGTGGAATGAAATAGAAGTTACCTGACTTGAAAAGAAGGCTAAGGAGGCCTAGTTCCACATGAAAAATCCATAAGAAACTTTGCACATAATTTAAGGTCATGATTCCTAGAATGAGGCTCCTAGTTTAAGGTCATAGAGTTCTGTCCATTTAGTGGAGGTGGTATTCTATTTGGGGATTTCATATGTGCTTCAACCATGCTTGGGAAAAATTTATATCATGAATTCTAAGCCCATTTGATCCATGATCAATGTGATAAAAAAGAAATTATAGGTAGTTCCCCTTACTGAAAAGAAGTACCTCAGAAGGGGGAAATGAAACTGACTTAGGAAATCTCAAATGATGCTGACTTTCTTGTACATCATGATCGAATACATGGAGAAATAACACCAAGGGTGTTGAAACTCCACTAGAATGAAAGGGGTGAAAAAGAAGGTAAATATTGACTTTCATGATTTGGACCATAAAAAAGGGTGAGCGATGGGAAGGGGATGATTTTTTATCATGTTCAAAATATTAGGCCCCACAACTACACCAGTTAGGGATGGAGAAAATAAATGCAAGATAAACCATTGACCATTTTTGAAACATGGGAACTGTCATCCATTGTCAGGAATCCTTTGAGGTGTGTACTTAGAATAGTAGGTGAGCCAAGGTTTCTAGGAACCATTATCCTTAGGGTGGCTATTCAAATCAGGAGGGTGATTAGGATCCAAATAGGATAAACCATGAAGTGTGAAAGTGGAAATTCGGGATTCCCCATGGGAATTTAAACACTCTAGGAACTATTCTTCCTTATTCTTGATCATGATGGATGAGTGTATTAGTAGGCTAGGATTGGGTATGTTCCAATGGGGAGGTCCTAAAAATAAACTGGTTATTGGGTTGTGACATGATAAGATATCCTTTCATTTCTATGTATCTCATGGGACATCGAATCAAGCCACACGTAGTTCTCAAACACGGTGAGGTTGATGACCATAATTAGAATGGAGGGTGCCCTCTCAAGTGGGGGATAAAGTGATCATGAAATTTTATGTCATGTGATAGGGATGTAGACCATATAGTTTAATGTCATATATCAAATACATTTAACATATAGTTTAAAATGATATGATGAATATGTGTGGTTGATGCAGTTTAAGGTTACATTGCTTTAGCCAAGGTTGAATTATGAATGGGGCTACTCATTTTTTTATTGGTCAAGGATGGTATGATTGGGGTCCCATATAAGGAATCTAACCAGATGTTATGAGGGTATAAATGTAACGATTGGGGCTTAAAAGTGGATGTTTCTTAGGTTTTTTAGGGGAATTAAGTGTGTGATTGGTTCTTACACATGGAATTTTCCTATATTCTATAAGGGAAGAAATCATGATTGTATCGTCTCATGCCTATCATGTGATCCATCTCATCTCTTCAAACGAGTCATCATGTTCTCATCATTCAAGGCATCACGTGATAATTTCAAAGGGTAAACTCATAGTTAAATGTCATGTTCATAGATGGGGAGGTAAATGGACTTGTGCATTGAGCTTCTTATCTTATGTATACACCTAGGGGAGTTTGGGAATAATGGGATTATAATTGATCTTGCTCACTTGGGATGCCCATTATCTCCTCCTCATGTTAGATCATTGTGGAATATCAACCTTTTGATACTCCAGGGGAGTATGATTGGGGTTTACACCTTAGTAGGAGGACTATAGGGATCACTTGGTATCAGTAAGGATATATAAGGGGTCTTCTCAACCTATTGGTGGGATGAAGAGTACGATTGGGAATTACACCTAATTAAGATGAACATGGGGATTTTTAAGGGTTTTTTCATGAGTATTTCATGAGGAATATTACACTTGCTACATAAGGCATCTCATTCTTGTCGCAGGAGGAATCATATGCTTGTCACATAGGTTATACTATAGTTTAATGTCACAATGATAGGATGATTTCATATAGTTTTGGGTCATGTGATTAGGATGTGGATAAAAGAATGGAGTGTCTTCAACAGAGATAAATAATAGACACTTCATGAATAGAAGTTAGGGGGGCCTAAAGTTATCAAATATGATCTCACTCTCGGGGAATAATTTGTGGTTGGGACTAAGGAAAAGGAGTCTAGGAATTTCTATATATCCCATGGAACTAAGAATCAGACCACATATAGTTATAGAACACAATGTGGTGGGATACCAATGTTGAGAGGGTGGAATCCTCTCTTGTAAGGATACTAAATCATCTAATATTTATCATGTGAAGCATCTCATGCTTATTACACTAGGTGAGGCTATAGTTTAATGTTATGTGCTAAGGATGTTGGTTATGGTTCATCTCACATTTGACATATGAGGTATCCCATGTTTATCAAATACAGTGAGGCTATAGTTTAATGTCATGTGTTGAGGATGTTGGTTTTAGATCATCACAAATTCTTCATATAAGGAATCCCATTTTAATCACATATAGTAAAGCTGTAGTTTAACATTATGTGTTGAGGGTGTTGATTCTAGATCATCTCACATTTTTTATATGAGGCATCTCGTCTTTATCACATAGGGTAAGGCTATGGTTTAACATCATTGGCTAAGGACATTGTTTTTTCATTATCACTCATTTTTCATATGAGACATTCCATGTTTATTACATAGGGTAAGGATAGAATTTAACATCATTTGCTGAGGATATTATTTTTTGGATCATCTCACATTTATCATATATGGAATCTCATGTTTAACAAATAGGGTAAGGCTATAGTTTAAAATTATATTTCAAGGAAAATAAGTTTTTTAATTTAAATTCATACACATGAAACTATCAAAATCATGAAAAATACCACTTGAGTAACCTAGAATTGGTGGGAGGTGTGATGTGATCCCCACCTCTGGTGATCAATGAATACACTCCATTAGAGTAGACCCTATAAATGGAATAAGGTCCTTCCCATTTGGAATCCAATTTCAATGGTTTATTTTTGGGTATCATGGTCATCTTTAGATACAATACCATGTCACCTTGATGGAATGGGAAAAGATGTAACTTTTGATTAAACACTCATGCCACTCGGTTTTGAATAATTTCAATGTTATGCAACACTTGGAGTTTATTTTCTTAGATATATTCCAACTCAACCAATCAGAAATCCTCTCTCTCATCTGGTGTTTTTTGATCATTAATGGTCATTCTATGTGAAAATAATAAAACCCCTAGAGGTGAAACTAATTATATCCCATAAACTAGGGAGTATGGGATCACCTGGGTAGAATCTCGAGTCATTGTCTGATAATGCCACAGGGGATTATGGGATCTTAGGGTAAAAATATTATTATTGGGTCAAACCATCATTTGGAAGATGTTAGAGATGGTTTTGTTGAATTCTTAGATCTACCCATTCACATGTATTTTATAGTGGGAAGTGTGGTTGTATTGGATGTTTTACTTGGAATAAAACCTATTCAATTAAGTGGCCTAAAAGTTAGTGTCATTGTCTATGATAATGGTTAGAGGAATCCCAAATAGATGGTTAATGTGGGACTCCAAAAAATCTATCACTTACTAGGCCTTGACCTTTTTCAGGGGGATATCCTTTTCCCACTTTGAAAAGATGTTTTTGGAAGTCAGAATGAACCTTCACTGTCGAGTTGTCACTAGAGAGTAGGGACCCATGACATCAAGTGCCCAAACAACAAGGATTTATGAGTACTAACACACAAAAATTCTATACATATTTTTAATCAATTTTCATAGGTTTTAAAGGAATTTTTTATTTAAATTCCCATGAATTATAACATTTTACGTAAATGTGGTAAAATTTTAATATGGTAGTAAAATGGTTTGAAATAAATTAAAATAGTATTTTTTAATGTTTTGTCATTTAAATGGGAATTTTAATTTTTAACTTTTTTTAAGAATGAATTTTTTCAAATATTTATAAAGTTTTATTTTGATTTTAAGGTGTTTACTTTACTTAAAAAATGGACAGGACCAAGCAGTCCTTTAACCAGAGGTCCAAGAACTATTTAGGAAACCCAAGAGGGTTGTCCAGTTATGTAGCCCACTGAGTGGGCCCACCAGAGCTGACATAACATGGTGGAATCAAGCCAATGTTGTGGCCTGTGGGTGGTGAATTTTGTGGGGAGTAGAGGTGGTCCAAGGCCAGTGTGGTCCACATAGTGCATGTGGATCGGGTTTCGGAATGTTTTTCTTGGTATCCCACCCTAATGTGGGATTCTAGCCAATTGATTTCATGCTTTGGATAAAAATACATCACACCTCCCTTTTGAATTTCAACGTGGGATACAATTTTTTATGGTTATTGTTCATATTTTTGTTCTTAATCACCAAATTCTCAAAAACACAAGTATCACTACTCCTCATATCCTATCACCTTCAACACTCATCAGCCACCTCTATGTTACCCCAGAGACCACAATGGATGCCACTTGAGTAGCCCAACATGATAACATCTCCCACATCCAATGGCCAGGATTACCTTGAAAGAACTCTAGAACCATGGGTGATTGAAATATAGATCCATCCTCCAATGTGAAGGGAATATGTGATTCTTGAAGACACCAAAAATGACATTTCCCTGATACTCACCAACATAACCCATTCAAGACATTATCACACCTACCATGTGGATCCTCCGTGCATAGCACGGGCCATTCACCCTATAGTTGATCTGGGTCCATGATACTGCTTGAGAAATCTTAAGATATTTAGAGATTCAAAACCAAAACATTAAAATCTCATCAAAACTGATATCTGAACCTTTATTTTTGAATATACATCCTTGAGTAGTAGAATAGGATTCCAGTCTTTACTACCTATAAATATAACCCTCCATTGCTAAGAGAGGGAGTTCACACACCCGAGAGGAGGAGGCCTGCATTGTTTCTGCTTCTATTTTCACCATTTTTTTTCTTTTTTCCCTTTTTATCCTTATAAGTTTAGTTTTATTTTAAATTTAATTTTTATTTAGTTTATTTTTATAAAACATAATTCATTCATGTTTATTTTCTTAAATTGTTTTCCACAACCCAATTTTTATTCTTCTCCTTCTTCTCATCATCTTATTCTTCATCTAACTTCAACATTATTTCCTTTTATTTTAATTTATTTATTATTTTCTTGTATTTTATTTTTATTATTTTTTACTTATTACTATTATTCTTCTTATTTTATTTTTATTTTATTATTTTATGTGTTTAACTTTTCTTTCTCTCATCCTTATTATATTTTCTTTATTTTTTATTTCTTTCTCTTCTTCTCTTTTTACCATTGTGACCTCTTACAAAAAAAATGATGGGCTAACCAGAGTCTTGGCCTAGGGGAGGTAAGTTGTGCTTCCATTTATTATACATGTAAAGTTTAATGTTTTACTAAGTTTTTGGTGAGTCAGAGTGAGGTGCATGAGTGTGGTGATTTCCCACTCTAACACTTAACTCAAACTCAATTATATTCTTTGTTAAAACCTTTTACCTTCCTTTTACCAAACATAAGATCTTCAAGTAATGAATTTGATCTATTTAGTGGATTAAATGATATATTATGGAGTCGAGTCTTGGACGGTGGCACATTCCCAATTGAGGTGTGTCATCAACCTTTATTACAGGAGGTGTTGGAATTAATATTTCTAAAGGAATTCGGGATTTCACACCACTAAATAAAAGAATATTACTTCTTACATGATATTTAAAAATAAAATTATCAAACTAAATTTAAACACCAATAAAGAGAATGGTGGAACTCATAAAACCAACCACAATGTCTAAGTTCTTTCTTTTCTAATCTCATTTTGTTTTCATTTTATGATAATTTATAATTTCATGTAAGTTTTGTTTTAATTTTTGAGTTTTTTAATTTTATCAACTAAAAAATTCCAAACAATTTTCCATTATTTTCATAAAATAATAAAAAAATCATAAATATGTATTTTATGTGAATTAGATTATGTAGGTGAACAAGTGAGAAGGTTCCTCAAGTGAGATTACCTCAGTCATCCTTTGTGCAACATTATGAAATTGATTTTTCTTTTTCCATGCCCTACAATAGGTATGCTATCAATAATGGAACTTTTGTTGGGGTGTTAATCAATTTTTTGTTCAGTTTTTCTATTTTCACATATTTTATAGTTTTCATTACTGGAAAACCATAAAAAAAATTCCATGATTTATTCAAATTATTATTATTCTACATGGACTAGAAACAAATTGGTGCAAGAATTAGTAATTGAATCCTTCTCATTTTTTGAAGATAGTGTTTCCATATGTTCTATACATATTAAGGGATCTTGGATCCAAATTAGAAAATATGAGAAATTCAAGTACCTCATACAGTATCTTAAAGAGACCCTCTAACAACCATTGGTTGATGGATTGTCGAGAGATTTAACTTAATTTTAGTAGTACTTCTCAGAATTTTATCCAAATATAGTCGTGACAGAAGTAGAGTCCTCCTTGTTTTCTAAAAACACATTTTATGAATTTACCTAGATGAAATTTTTGTAATAAGTTGCTAAACACAAACTAAAATATGATATTCAAAAGATGGAAGAGATTGCATAAGATCTACATGACAAAATGGATTGGGTAACTGAGGACTTCAATGTATCCCTCAAGAAACCTAAACCTGAACTAAAATATAAACTACTGGAATTTACTAGTTTTTTTAGTACATCCATGAAGTTGATGCCAATGTTGAGGAGTATCCTGATTCCATCCATTTGAATAACTATATCCAAGATAAACATTATGAGATAGAGTGGAACCATGATGAGAAATAAGTGCCTAGTGAACTATATGTGGGAGATCAACAACATATAGATGACATTTGGAATGAGTATGAAGTATAACTTGACCTTCCCAAACCCTACAAATTAGAATACCCAGTTCCATTTCATGTCACTCTATCCATAAAAGAGGATGACACCACTCATGTGGTGGAATTTTAAGATAATATTAAGGATCCCAACTACCTACCACCACTTTCTATCATCCAACTCCAAGAGTCACTCACCACTTAATAAGATATTAAAACTGGCCTAATTTAGTGATTTTAACTTATCTCAAACTCTATTTCATTTTATTTTATTCAAACTAAATTGGGTATTAATTCCCATTACTTTGAATTTTCATATTCATACAAATATTTACTATGCATTAGAGGAAGACAAAGAAATTGAACATTAACCTATTAAGGAACACATAGATCTCCCTATTTTTATAAGACATGAATTTTAGGAGGCCAATGAGGATGTACAAGTTGTTAAGCCTAAGGAAATCCAGATAGTGGCTACATATATTGAAGGGTATAATTTTCTTATTAAAAATTCAAATTTTAATTTTATTTAAGTAAATCAAACTGCTTACATTCCCTTTGATTAATCAATTCATGTATCCCATCATGAGATAGAACAAGACAAGTAAAAGGAGGTTTCCTTAGTAACAACTTAGTAAGAGGATGATCTATACTTCATCCTACCCCAGACATGCAAGATATACTTAATTGTGAAGGGGGTGGATCAAGTATACTCTATCCATGGATCATTCCTCACTAAGAAGGAATATTTGGAAGCTGGGAAGATCCAAATGTGGTGATTCAAGTCCAAAAAGATCCACCCACCATCAGATTATGGATAACAGTGGGTACTTCCCTCTCAAGGTAGTAAAAATTTAGGGCCCACTTGGGGGATTATACTAAGACTTATCTTTTTATTTTCATTTGATGACATTAGATTTCAATTTCATTCTTAAGAATAGTTTACTATGAATCTCACTCCCTCTATTATTTTTGAGCTTAAGTGACATGATCCTTGTGCTTAATTAAGTAATTTTATTTTATAGGTTCATAATTTTATAAATAATTCCTAAAAATTAAAGGATGAAAGATGAATATACTTCAAGGAAAATGTATTTCACTTTTAATTTTTATCTCTTAAACTATCTACATTTTTTTCCAACAACATGTTTTGATTTTTAAACTAGAAATTAAATTCCCATACATGAATTCATGCTTCACTTGACTTGTCTAGGATACATTATTCTCTTATAAATCCATTGATTCCATGTTTTAGATTTCAATGTTAATGATATTGAATGGGTAAAATAGAGAATTGAAGCAAGGAAATTAAAATGAGGACCCATGCTTTGAGGGAATTAGTTGATTCCGCTAAATTAAATTTTCATTAACATTTTTATCTCTTTAAATTTATTAAATTCATCTGAATTGATTCATTATTATTAATCATTCCTTGATAGATTTTCCAATGTTATATATCCCATTTTCGAGAGTATTTCTAGAGCAATTACTTCCTATTTATTCTTCAATGTATTTCTTGAGTGATCTTGGGACAATTCACCTACTAAAACATGTATTTGAAATTATCGAAGCTATTAATACAAAAAAAACACTTTTAAAATGATATAAGGAATCTCTTTAAAAGACCTTATCCTTAAAATACCACATTTAAATCAAATCCTTGTTTATCCCATATAGTCCATGAATTCCCTTGTTTGTAATGAGCCATGTTTCAAGACATTTTTATCCATTTATACCCTCATCTTAGTATTTTCATGATATTTTTAAGTTTATGTGTGGGGGTTGGAGAAGTCATGGTAAATGGGATGAAATTTATTATAAGGAAAAAAGTGTGGGGGTGTTATTTGTGGGTGTTGAGAAAGGATTTTTTAT
The DNA here is from genome assembly GCA_963277665.1 of Viscum album. NCBI lineage: Eukaryota > Viridiplantae > Streptophyta > Magnoliopsida > Santalales > Viscaceae > Viscum > Viscum album. The sequence goes on along the minus strand of OY728143.1, from coordinate 1,383,893,184 downwards.
TTATTCACTATACTTTACTGTTTTACCTTCTTGAAAAAAAGTGAAAAATAGGAATTGGTTGTCACTTAGAAGAATTAGAAATCAACATCACTAGACCTATGATTTGTATCATATGTGATTAGGTGGTGGATGTGAGTTTTATTATAAGAATAACTTTTGAAAAAAAAAGTTAAGAAGTACTTTGAAAAAGAATATATATATATAAGTAGAGAAAAACTCAAGAAGGTGAAAAAAAATTCATTATGCCTTATTTTGATCAAAACCTTACTCTATGTTTGGGGGAAATGCGAGTTGCTACTTTTAAGGGGAGAATATCATTAAAATTTTACTTCTAATATCATGGTTTATACTTAAGATATTAACATACTCATTGAGCCTTAATTTTTAAAAAAATAATTCCAACCAACCTTAGGATTCATAGGAATTTTAAACTTAATTGAAAATCCATCATGATTTTATGTGCATTTTGTCTTTATAAAGTAGATAAATGAGTTAATTTACAAACCTATGGATAAGGAGCATATATTCATGATATGATCATAAATCTTCTTGAATTAATATCATGAGTGATGAGTGGAAAGCTTCAAAAGACCGGTAGATCAAAATTTAGAATGCTTAATAATAATAAATTAAGGAACATGAATGAATAAGAAGAGAAATTCCATCATCTTCAAAAGGAAAAGGCAAAAATACTTTATTTTTTTATTTCTTTGAAAATTGAGAAATTGAATTGATATTTTATTTTTATTTTTGAAAATTTTATTTTACATAGATAATTATTTAATATTATTACTTTGAAATTTGAATATTGATAATATCAGTGCCCTCTAAATTATTTGTTGAGATTTTATTCTTGTGGAGAATAATGGTTTACGCATGAGGGTATTTGACACACACAAATATCATGAATATTTTTAATCAATTTTCAATGGTTTTAAATTAATTTTTTATCTAAATTCCCAAGAATTATTATGTTTTACTTAAATGTGGTAAAATATGAATATGGTAGTAAAATGGTTTGAAATAAATTAAAAACTTATTTTTTTACATTTTGGAGTTTAAATAGGACTTTTAATTGTTGAATTCATTTAAGAATTATTATTTTTTTAAATATTTATGTAGTGTTATATTTATTTCTAGGTGTTTACTTTACTAAAAAATTGTCCAGGCCCAAGAAAACCTTTAACAAGGGGTCCATTCACCATTCAGCCAGTCCAAGATGGTCGGTCATTCACACATCCCACCAGGAGGGCCCTCCAAATCCATCATAGAATAGGAGAATTAAGACCATTTGGTTTCCCATTAGTGGTGAATCTAGTAGGAAGTATAGGTGGGCCAAGGACTATGTGGGTCACATATTACATGTGGCCCAGGTGTGTGTATGTGTTTTCCAGGAGCCCACCCGAGTGTGGTATTTTGGACAACCAATGTCTCGCTTTGGATTTTAATCCATCAAGCCTCCCTTTTTTCGTTTCAATGTGGGACACAATTTTTTATGGTTAATGTTTATATTTTAGTTCTCTACTACCCCACACTCAAACACATGAGTGTCGCCACTCCTTACCCCCTCCCACCATCAACCCTCACCATTCGTCGCTAATTCACCCCAGATACTGCCTTGGATGCCACCAGAGAAGATCAGATCGAGAACATCTCCCACTTCCAATGACTAGGACCTCCATAAAATACCTTTGAGACCTCAGGGGATCACCATGGAGATCCATCCAGCCACTGTGAGGGTTAGGTGTGAATCATGAAGCCACCAAGAATGAGGCTACCCCACTGCTCACCACGACAACCCATACAAGATTTTTTCTCACCTTCCACATGGAACCTCCCTACATGGAATGATCCATGCACCCAAAATATGATCCTAGTCCATGATACCACTCATAAAATCTTGAGATCCTCAGAGATTTGAAACCAAAACATTTAAATCTCATTCAAACTGATATCTAAATCTTCTTTTACAAAGATACAACCTTGACCATTGGAGGAGGATGCCACTCTTCTCTCCCTATAAAAATAACCCTCCACTGCTGAGAGATGGAGTTCACACACCCAGTAGGAGGAGGTATTCCATGCTACTATTCATGTTTTCAATTTTTTATTCCTTTTATTTTATTTTATTTATTTTTATTCTAATTATTTTTTATTGGTTTTAAATGTAATTTTTATTTTTCCCTTTCGTATAAAATAATTCATGCATGAATTTGATAGGGATTTGACATGCATGTAACCTATTGGTGAATTTTGTGTTGTCATGGAATATAGTGGACTAGAAGTAACCCAATCTATAGAACTGGTAAGAGAGATTTAATCTTGACTGATAGGCCCCACATGACCTAGAATAGAATTCCTACATTAGTTGAGGAACCTCCTTTAATTGGATGAAATATATAATAATACCATAAAATCTAAGATTTTAGATATCCATATCAAGGTTGAGTATATCATGGGGGATAAATTGACCCATGTGTCGATGGATCCACTCATGCTCGGCTCATTATGGCCAGATATTTCTGTGTTGGAGATAATCTACAAAGGGAGCCATCCAATCAGGTGTTTCTTTGATCACCAAATAATTTGAGGGTCGTGTTATAGAATTCACAGCTACCTGTTCATTTACCTATCAATATTCATCTTCAAAAGGGATAGTGGTAATAACCCTTATATGTTCCACATGAATGGGAAAAGTTTTCCTAGTCAGGATCTAAAATAGATGAAACCCAGCCTACCAAATCATCATCTTGTTCATTCTATTATTAGGGAACATGATTCACCTCTAGTCAGGAAGGGTAATGATCCACCAACTCATGATTCCACTCTAATAGGGAAATGAGTTTTTTTTTCTGATGGAATAATCATCATTGATTTTCATGATGACTAGATCAGAGTCTCCCTTCACCTAAAAATGTGGGACATTAATTTATAGGTTGATCTTAAGGTTATTGATAAGAACCTAGTACTCGATCTCATTATTGGGGAATCCTTTTGACAATGGGAATGATTATGATAAGATATCTTGTGTGTGAATGATTAAGACAATCCTAAGGCCCTCCCTGTTGAGTTTGGGGTTGTTGAACCTTCTCCCAGTTGGGTTATGGGAGGCACCATCAAAATGAATCTTACAACATGGTGCAACTTGATCCACATAGAGAATATATTTATCTAATAAGTACACATCTAGGGGATGTTCCTTTGGGGTCAAATGTGAAATTAAGAAATTTTCAAATTCTTATCCCTTGATAGGTTTCTTGTGGAAAAGGGGATCTCAAATTATTGTATAATCACTACTCAGTATTCCAATCAACATATCAAAATGTGGTGGTTGATAATATATTTCATTGAATTGACATGATATACCAGCTATATCTCTTGGTGCTTCAAGTAGTATTATATATTCTGAACTGAGAAAACTAGGTTGAGGTAACTATTCTTATTTGGAGAATATCTTGTCTCTATGTCAAGGAGAAATCAACAAAAAATAATATAGGCTATTTTTCTAAACCTTATTCTTCTTCTAAGATATAAAGGCACTGAGGGATCATTATAGATTTTTTATATAAATGACCATAAATATTTCTAGGATAAGTGACATCAATACTTGGGGATTTAGTAGATACTAATTTATGTCCTCTAATTCCTTCTGGTAGTCTTCATCCCACTATTATATGGTTCCATTTTTCATGATCCTTGAGAAGGGATTACACATGAATACTGAATTCATATTGAATTAGAGGATATAGGAAGTGTCCTTGAAGGACCTGAAACTAAAGAATATTTTTGTAGGATGAATATTCATGATAGATTTTATATTATCTAGATTTATCTCAATGCCTCTATACATGAAAAAAATTTGAGAAGCCTTCTAGAGGTAACCCTAAATAAAGACTTTAAGGGGTTCATCTTTAGGTGATAAAAGTGGAAGACGTCAAAAAATTTCTCAATGTCATTGATATGGTCATGATGTTGGAAATATTTAACCACAAAATCATATATGTAGTACTCCAATAATGTCCTTGAGAGTATTTTGATGATATGGTGCATGGATGTTGGTAGGTATCTCCATCACTCTTCAAACCAATTGGCATCACCTTATATCAGAGGGTTCCTCAGGGTGATTTGAAATTGTTGTCCTTCTCATCCTCGGGGGCTATCCAGATCTGGTTATACCTAGAATATCCATCAATGAAGAAGAGTTCTTCAAATACATTCATAGAATTAATTAGTAACTCTATTATAAAAATAGGAAAATCATATTTTGTGCAATGGAGGTTGAGGCCTTCTAAATAAATGAAAACTCTAGTATTCCCATTATTTTTTATGATAGATACAATTTTGTCTTGCCACTTAGGGTACTAAGCCTTTCTAATAATTTTTTCCTTTATTAGATAGTCAACATCATCCTTGACCATGGAACCATGGGGAGGATGCATCTTCTTGAGAGGTTGTCTGAACCCACGATGGCTCAATGAGAGGCCAAGATGATAAAATTTCACCTGAGGATTGAGCCCTAGAATCTCCTTGTAACTCCAGGAAAACATTTTGTGGTTTTATTTCAAGAAAGACACATGATACTGTTGCTATTATGAATATATAACTACACTAATCAGTGTTAGTCTTGGCTCTTCCTATGTGTTGAGATTTATCTAGTTCAACTCATACTCTATGATGGAGATACCTTCTTCAAATACTGGAGGAGAATCATCAAGATCTTATTCCTCATTTGAGACATGAAGATGGGAATGAGGAGAAAACTATATGGGAGATGTATATCTATTAGCAGTACTAGTATCTACCCTAGAAGAAGTGGAATCCCTAAAGAGGGGTTCTAGTTCTACATCAATCATGGTTATAAAAGCTTCAAATCCAATCCTATGTGGTTTTTTACTATGTGGTCCTCCTTTGATATCAAAACAATGGTTTTGAGGTTATTTCCACTATATTATTCCTACCTTTTGGAACATTCAAAGGTGTCTATGCTATATGTCCATGGGGTGGAACCCTCTGTATTCTATAAGAGTCTGGATTTTTTGTGCTGGTAAACCTTATCCAGTGTAGGAGTATACAATAATCCATTCGAGCTTCTTCTTGGATATGATTAAATAGTCCCCAACTTTAGTGTCATGGGCTCCAATAGATGGGTCAATAGAATGAATGTTTCACTTAAATCCACCCAGGGATTCACTGAAGTAGTTTTCAGATCATTATAATCATTGATACACTAAACTCCATTGGTTGGTAGTTATTTTCCCTCTCTTTTTTAATACTCTATATACATGTAGCGGGTCTCATGGGATTGAAGAATCACCTTGGAGTACCCCTATTTGACCAAAAAGAGAGTATTTGAGTTACTAAGGGTATAAAAAGGGGTCCACTACATGTATATAGATCCAGGTCCTTCCAAATAGGGTGTTATAGGTTGTATCCCAAGAAACAACCTTAAACTAGGTGCTTTATACCAAACCACTGAATAAGGTCTTCAACTAAATCTTGTCACATGGCTAATTTTTACCCTTATCATACCCATGAATTGTGATGTTTGAGGGAGTCAGGGAAACTTCTGTGAGCCTTAGATTGTGGATCATCAAAGTTGGGATAATATTGATCATGGAGCTAGTATCTACTATAAATAATTGTATTTCCACACCATTAAACTAACCTATAAAATATAACATACGAATGCTACCCTGAACAATATATCCTTCATCCTATTATATAAAGTAATTTATGGCTCATTATTCCTCATAATCAGCCTCCTTGGAATGGTAGACCTTAGTGGAAGCTACTTCATTCTCAAATTAAATAGGTCTCTTCATGGCCTCAATAAGGGGCTCATGCATATCTTTCAGAAAGAGAATTGATTCTATCATTGAGAGACTCACTCGAATTCTAGCAAGGTGTTTTATCACATCATATTTTTATTCAATGGGAAAATTCATACTTTCTAAGGGTCTAAATTTAATTGGGATAACAATGGGAGTAGCTGATTGAGTTAGTGGGGCCCATTTTGTCTCATCCATGTTTTGGTGCGGACTGGATGGTCTAGCCTATGCACTTTATGAATGAGATTGGGCCTTGTCTAATAGCAGATGAGTATGATTATTCTATAGTTCAGTTTCATGATCAACCAATAAGGTTGGATGTAAATATGTTCTTAATAGAGTAGCATAAGAGGTCAGTGTTAGTTGATCCCTACATAAGACTTTTTTCTGGTCTTAGTGGCATGAACAACCACTTCTGGAGCACTAAATCGAACATCCTACATATTAGTGTGGAACCTACCTATCATTTGATGGTGTTGACCAAAGGTACCTAAATTTGGGATTAGAAAATCCTCATCACTAAGTACTGTGCAACAATGTACTATCCTAACAACATTCAATGAAGAATATTCCTATTCTTCTTTAGTATAATATTCCAGGACTAGAAGAATTTTGGGGGTCCCTATTAATTTATGATGTATGAATCCTACAATATTATAGGCTAGTTTTATATTTGGTGTAGTACTCTAATTTCCCTATGGTCACTGTCATGTATTATTTTGAGACCTGGAAGGTCATAATGGAGATAAGGTGGATAGAGAGGAAGGGGCGGCCACAATGGGTGCTAGTTTTCTCAATAAGGAACAGATAATACCTTGGGAATAAAAGTTTGTATTATGGTCTATAGAGTAATTTAATTTTTTATACCCTTCCCTGGAGCTTTTTTCAATTCACTGAATTCTACATCTCTGCTATTGGTGTTGCTAGAGACATCTTCCTCCTATTCCAAGACATCACCCAATATAGCCATTCCATGATCCACGTGATCCTCGAGCCAATCCTTGAATATGAATAAATCCTTGATGATATTCCTAAGGATCAGGAGATATGTGAAAAAGTTAACGTGATCATATAAGTTAGATTCATCAGTCCTCCAACATTCTAGAAGCTTCAAGATGTTCTTTTCCAAGATGTAGGTGAGATACCCTAGCATATGTGCATTCTTGAAGGAGTATGTCGTGTTCTTCCACTCTACAAAGTTAATACTAGGTTCCTAGACCTAAAGGGGTGCTTCAACACCATTTTCATAGAGAAACATCCCATGAAGAGGTTTCATATGATGAGGCATGTTCGGCTAGTGAGGCATGTCCAGTTGGTGAGGCATATCGAGAAGAGGTACCTAAAGGTGGAATGGCTATAGGGATTCATCCTCGGTAATATTGGTTGTTTCTACCTTAATTTTATTTTACACGAGATATGTATGGGGTAATGGGTGTGACCATTTCTAGGTCCACTGCAAGGATTCTTCTAGGCACCATGATCAATTAGTATACTCTTGAAACCCACCTGGATATCTGAGATAGATAAGGGTGGGGACCAAATCTTTTTTGAAATTCTATACACACATAATTTGTATTTCTTCTTGAGATATATGCATATCAAAGAAGTATGTGAGCCTCTCCCACTAATAAATGAAGTTAGAAACTCACTAATCATGAATTTTCTTTTATTTGGAGAGGTATGTGATACTTTTCTTACACATGGTGGAGCTGAAATAGTAGATAAATTACCTATAATGTTCTTCCCAGCTAAAGGCAGACCCTATGGAAAGCCGACTATACCAAATGAAAGAAGATTATTCCAAATTATAGATGAATCATTAAATAGTGTAGGATACCTATTGCTCAATATTCTCAAGTATCGAGCCACACCTTGAGGAAAAGTGGGCCAGGTGTAGTAGCAGATCACCCATATCATTGAATGGGTTGAAGCTTCGATTACCAAATTCTGTAGGTGGACGTATGTAGTCTACCCATGCTATATATGACTTACCTTCTAGTAGTATTTTAGCTTGATGTATTTTGAAATATTCAACATGGATATTGAGAATGGATATTATGTCATCTTAGTGAGGGTTGATGGTCACCAATGCTTTAACTGGTTTACTGGATCCAAGGGTGTAATGGTCATAGTCCCAAATAGGGAATTCATGTTGTTGAAGTGGGGTATGTGGTTCATATCTTAACAATTTACTGGATCTACCATCCTCTACATTGATTGGATGTGTGGAGCCTCCTGTCTCAACTTTGGGATAGTAGCCAAGGATAACCGGATACTTAGCATGAGGCTAGATGAAGTCCTCCTTGACATTTTCCTTCCTTGGGAACTATTCGTCCATGATCTTGTTAGTGAAATTCTTAGAGCCCTTAAGTTTTTAGAGCATAGTGTCTAGCATAGAATCTAACATGGTTTCCAATGAGGCCCTAAATGGGCCGATGAGTTTTAAATCTCCCTTTACTTTATTGATATACTGACTGGCGGGTGTTGTTACCTCATTTGTGGGACTCTTGAGGCCCAACATATATATCTTATGACAAGTGTGGGCACTGGTTGGAGGTTATACTTAATACTATATCACTCATAGGGGTGGTTTTTCATTATTATTTCTCATGATGATGGATCATACCCTCTGATCATCCATGGGGGTGATCGTGACAATACTCACGATAATGAATTTTGGAGGGATTTCACTACCAGTGTGTTGATTAGCCAACAGGTCTTTTTTTCCTAGTAAAGGTGAATAAAGTGGATGGTATAATTATTCCCCCATACTATGATCTAATTATGGTTATATTAATCATGAATTATTCACTATATAATGGTAAGGACCGTGGTATAAGTTTGTTATAAATTCTTACAGTATCCATATGAATCAATGCACTAAGCTAGTAGAAACACTACAATGTCAAACATCCAATACTGCTGATGGATGTACTTGAGATTATCGAGGATTCCTATATAGGTCATCTGAAAATATAAAAGATATATTTATAACTCCCATATGTTCTAATAAAATAAGGCCACTTTGCCCTTGGTGATGAACTCTATTACAGTAAAGTACAGGGTTGTAGGTGGAAAAAACATTACTGAAAGCTGGTCAGAAGCTAGGATTTCCTAGGATTTTTATTCTTTATCATTTAACATAGGGGATTCATGTTTCTAATCACACAAAATACCAATCAGTGTTGGATAAGAAGATGGGGGGTGGCAAGGATAAGGATCTACTCTACTATTGACTCTCTAGTAGAGGGAGAGTCACACATTCTAATTGTCCCTAGAACATTGAGGAGTCATTTAGAGGTGAGGTAATCTTTATGAACATATCCATATATTATGGTATACATGTGGCCTCTGGTTGACTGGGATGATCATCATCCACTATTGGCTCAATGGAGCATTCACCATTTTCTGAGAGTGCAAATCATGATCTCAATATCTCTCCCGCTCATAGAGTGTAGGTTGAGAGGTAGGAAGCCGATGGAAACCAGGATATTTGCACAACAAGACCTTGAAAGGAGGTCTTAGCATCCTATATGTGATTGTACTGGTGAAGAGATTTGGGGAAATTATGGACCTCTAGTTTGGGGGTTTCCATCCTCAATCAATATGAATCTTCCTCCAACATTAGTGGGGGATATTGTTTCTTTAATTGATCCATCTATCACCACTGACTTTGAGAGGTAAATGGTAATGTGTGACTTCACTCATTCCTATATAAAATAGAATAGGAGTTCCCCAAGTAAAATCTCTTAAGGATCATAGGGATTCCTTCCACGTGCACCATGTTCTACACTATGGGTATGGCCCCCATGGAATACATTCATCCTTCTACCTTATCATGGATCTTTGGGTAAGGAAATTATCTGACATGGGAAGGACCTCAGCATTGATTGGTATTGTTTCATACAACACCTAATCTTTGAAATTATTCATCATTGGATGGAGCATGATGGACTCCAATGGTTCCCACAATGGTTATAGTCAACCCAACCAACATTTCAGGCGGTTGGGGTCTCGATCGTAATCAAGTGAAGATGGGACTTCATGTAGTGGTTACAAGGGATGGATGAGGTGAACCAAAGGTGAAAGGTGACATTTGAGCAAAGGGTGAGGCCTTCTATTGGGTAGGTTTTATGCCTTCTGTAATGTCCTAGACCTCTCCAGTCCATTACTTGGTGAGAATACTGGTATCATTGGTGTTCTAAAAGGTCAAGGTGACCCATTTCAACACTTTTCAAAAAATCCTACTTTTCCAAGTTTTCCAATGGTATCTTGCACCAATATTATGTCACCCTGGTGATTTCACTCTAAATGTGTCACCCTGGCAGTGTCACCCTAGCGGTGTCACCTTGGAAATCTCTCACTAGAGGTCACTTGTTGGCGGTCACTCACCCAGTGATGCCTCGGCCAGCAGTGTCTCATGCCTGATGGTAGGATGTCTGACAATGTATCGCTCGATGACCTCTCACTAAAAGTGGTAGGAATTTCATCTAACAATGCCTCATCTAGTGGTGCCTTTTCCAGCAATACTTTGTATAGTAGTGCCTCACTGGCAGTGTTATCGAGTAACGCCTCCTCCAGCAGTGTATCACAAATAATGTTTCTATCTTTTTCTAGTTCTGCCCTTTTTACATCACCTTCAACGTACAATTATTTTAACACCTTGTTTTAAAGTATTTGAGACTGATTCAAAGCCCATAAATAATATCATAAATTCCCTAAGAGTGAGGAGGGTTTTAATTGGTCAAATCATGTGGTATTGAATAGATATTCCTTTATTGGAAAATCAAAACGTATCTAAACTCGTGACTTTGTTTAGATATTTCCAAACCTGATATATTCTTCGCCTTTTTCTTCTTTCTTGATTTATCTTGTTATGGGATGCCTCGAACCTTTCTTCCCATAGTAGTTGTGTGGTCGGGATGAATCCATTGGTTCATGATTCCCTGGAGTTTTTCTTATGGCATGTGTGCCCCTATTTTGGTGTATCCAAGATGTGTCGATCGTCTTTTATTACAAGTAGGTTTTCTTTTGTCTTTATTAATTGTGCATCATGAGAGGTTGGTATATGGATTTTACTCTTGTAAATATAATTTTTTTCATATTAATAAAGATAATTAAACTGGATTTAAATCATTGAATGAGGGGCAGGGAAAAGTGAAGTATGTTCTTACTGTGTTTTGTTTTTCTATTGATATTGTGATTTGTATGGGCTAATTACCCAATGAAAATTGTTGCTGTTGGGGGTCCTTATTTGTGAAAAGAATGGTTTATGGAATTTTTTTTGTTCTCCTACTAATTTATTACCTATGAAATTTTTTAACCATGTATATTGGCTAATAAATAGATGCCCCAAGATCATACTATTTTGTACAACCCCTAAATTAACAAGTGTAAATTAAAGGAGGGATGTCATGTTAAATATGAATATTTCTTTCTTTGTTTCATGTGGTGATGGAGTGGTGGGAACTATTGTGCACAAGGTGTTCATTTTTTTGATGTGGTGATCTAGGTTTGGAATGTTTGTGAAGTGGGGCTATAGATCTGGTTGTGGTTTAATGTGTTGTTGGATGTGGTTGTGAGTTGGGGTTTGTTTTGGTTGGCATGGTGGTTTGGGAAGGATTACGTTGAAGAATGATGATAGTAGTGGAAATGGGTACTTCACTATTGATAACAATCATAAATATTTACCTTGTATATAGATAATGATATATGATATATCATGAATGGGTGTTAAATGGGGAGGTTATGGAATGATGTGACTTTAATGTGAAGCTACCTTTATTTATCAGGATCTTCACCTTTTGAAATGACTACTTCTGTATTGATTAGTATCCCAGATAATGATGGAATGGTAAAAATAATTTTTTAATGATAAATTAAATTGGTTAAATAAATTGGTTGATAATGTGAATTGGTTTTTTCTTGTGTTGTTTGGTGTTGTGAATTTAGAGGTAGCAGCAAATTTGAAAATTTTGTGACTTGGTGGTATGTTTGAGAACCCATAGGTTGGGTATGAGTATTGGTATTATATATATATATAATTATTTTCTATTTTGATTTTTATATTCACCCCACCCTTATTGAGAACTATGTGCTGAACACCCCTATAGTCATGGGAGAGGAAGTCTTTCCCAAACATCTCGGCGAGATGATGGATGTTTGGCCACCTCATCTTCCCTACTCCCTCTTCCAGGTGATGATAGCCCAATATTATTTGGGAAGGTTATGGTTTGTGAGTCCTGGGTGTGTGAATGTGAGTTTTTCTTTCCTAGGTGTCTTCATAATGAGATGTGTTGTGTTTTCCTTGGTGTCTTCGGGATGAGGGGTGGTTTTTTTCTCAAGTGTCTATGGGCGGGATGTGATGTGGTTTGTGACCTAGGTTTCTGTGTGTGGGATGTGATGTGGTTTGTGGAATAGGTGTCTGTGGGTGGGATTTGATGTGGTTTATGGTTGAGGTGTTTGTGGGTGGGATGTGGTGTGGTTTGTGAGGCCCAGTTGTGTGAGGTAGGGCTGTGACGTGGTACTTTTGGAAGAGGTAGGAGCATGAGGACGTTTTATGTTAGGTAAGAGCGGTTAATCAGTAGGAAAGTGGTTTAGGGTACTATATCATCGATGTGGATTATATTACCTTACTTGACTTGCTTTATTTGGTGAGCATGACTTGGTGAGGTTGGGATGGTTAGTACACCTATTAGGTGTTTCTTGGTTCTAATATATTATCATAGGTGAATTAGTATTCTTCTTTCACAAGTGCATGAGAGACTTTGGTTTTCCTACTGAGTATACATGTATTCTCACCCTGCATATATAAAACTATTTTTAGGTTTCTAGGAGGATTTCACAGACCATGATAGACCTTACTAGTTTGGACTTGAGACAGTTGTTGTTCCACAACTTAGCTTTACTTTTGGTATTTACTTGGATACTTTTTAACTTGTAACAATTCTATTTTTAAAACATACATGTGGGAGGGTTTTTGGATTTCATTTATGTATGTCCTAGAGTTTTTTTTTGATGATCCATCATATCTCTAGATCTTGTTTAAAAAAGGGTAATGGATCCCATATTGTGAGATCTGTATACCCTTTGTTCTAGTTTCCAACTTGAGTCCTACTGGAGGTGGGAGTCAAGGGGTCATTAACTCCCTTTCTTTATTTCTAGCCCAGAAGGGGCATCTTTGGAGGGATGGGTCATGACCTAATGGTATCCGAGGGGATTTTTTAGAGATAGGAAGGGGTTTGGGGTTAGTCATAGTGATTATTTCATGGATAGGTTTTACAATAGTGTCAGGTGATCTTGGTGTGTGACATAGGCTAGAGAAGGATGGCTAGGGAATGCAATTTTAGGCCCCCCGTGATCTGATGCAAGGAATCTGAGCCTACCAAACAACCAAGTGAGGCTACACCATTTGTAGGGTTGTGACCCTAGGAAATGTACATGCATCATAATGAATTGTGTTCTGGTTTGAATTGGGTTGTTTTGGGGAAGTTGAAATGAATAGAAAAATGAGTTATATGAGTTAAAATAAATCATAAATAAAAATTCCTTGCTACTCGGGCTTAGGAACTCTTTTTTTAATTTTCATCTATGGATCATGGTCATTTTATGTGTGTGTATTGGAACGTTTAGGATCAGCAGGATGATTCGGTTGATCTATGGAGGGTTGATCTAGTTCAGAGGATAACTAGTCGTAGAGGATGTTTCGTACTTTACAATGGAAATCTTTGGGAAATTCTGAGGGAAGTGTTTAAAACATGGATATGGAAAGCTGGGTCAAGGAGCTTGATATCAAATTCAGTTTGATCTAGTCCCTAATGGAGTAATGGGTTCCTTTGTAATTCATTCATATGTGAGGAGTTGTGCATCAGTGGTGGACACTTTATCGGGTGGAGAGGAAGTAAGAAAATGTTTTGTGGGTCGACTTTGAGAAGGAATTCCAAGTAGAGTTACTTTCATCATCTATGAAGGCTAAGAAGAGGAATGAGCTACTCCCCCTTAAATAGGGGAGTGTGTCAGTGCAGGAGATTGGGATCGAGTTCAAGGATCTCCTTAGTTTTGTGCAAGATATTTTCCCAGATGAGGATTCTCATGTGAGATTTCTTGAGGAGGCACTCCGTCTTTATATCCAGTATGTTGTTACTCCCTTTATGTTTCCAAAGTATCTGGTGGTTCAAAAGAAGGTGAAGGTGATCGAGAAGATGCACTCAAGAGTTTTTATACCATGATAGGGGAGGCAATATAGTTCTTTGAGAGGAAGTTTTATCTGTATAGGTTGGTCTCAGGCACCAGGACCATCAAGGTTTCAACCGGTAGGGAGTCGACCTCAAAAGTTCCCTTTTCATCCTTCTAGTCCTCATACCCTTCCTATGGTCTTGGGGTTGAGGTTTTTATTTTGTGTATATTGAATCCATATTTAGAACTAGTGTCTAGTAACTATTTGAGGTCATCATTGTGGAAGTGGACAGGTTCAGTTCCAGCCTCAACAGCTGTTATAGATGAGACTACTTCAATAGTAGAGGAAGCATGCTTTTTCTATGCCGAGGGGAGATTAAGAATGTAGAGCCCAAAATAAGGATGTTCATTATGTTCAGGGGCCTCAACTTGAGTGTTCTCATGGATAAGTTCGTTGGTAGAGAGGTAGGAGAGTCGTGCATGGTCAGTTGCACACAGTGGAGGAGGCAGTTCCAGCAGGGCCAAAGATCATCAGAGGTATTATCATTTTGTTTAGTACCCTTGATTGTGCTTAGTTTTATTTATGAGTTTTACACTTATTTTTTCACCCTCTCTATCCCATGATCTATTAATAGACATAGAGATACTTCATATTCCTCTAGTGTGGAGTACACCTGTTGGAGGCCAAACCAATTTGTTTGATGTGTCCCAAGGATGTAGACTGATGATGGGACCGCATCAGTCCTGTGGGGGTATCTTATTAATACAAATGAAACTATATGATGTTATCCTTAACATCAACTGGTTGTATTCCATGCATGGCATTATCAAATGTTTCTGGGAGAGAGTCATGTTTCCAGACATAGACAACCATCATGCGGTTTTCATTGCAGAAAGGAGTTGTCATGTGGCTAGTTGGTGTGTGGAGCCTCTTCTTTTCTTACTGGTTGGGTTGTTAGTGGAATAGGTGTATGCTAAGATGGTATAGGTTCCCATGGTCATTGGGGAGTTCCTCAATGTTTTACCCAAGGAGGTTTTGATGCTACCCCCTCGACGTGATGTTGAGTTCAGGATAGACTTAAAACCTGGTGATTCTCTGATTTCAATGGATCCTTATCGAATGGAACCTTCTGAGTTACAGAAGTTGAGGATTCAGATAGATGATCTAATGAAGAACGGTTTTATTTGTCCTTGTGTGTCACCATGTGGTACTCCAATGTTGTTTGAAAATAAGGTGGATGGTGGTCTGAGGTTGTGTATAGACTGCCAGGGGTTGAATCAGGTGGCGGTCAAGAACTGTTACCCTCTTCCAAAGATAGATGTTCTTTTTGACCAGATGAGTGGGGAAAGTTGGTTTTCCAATATCAAGATATAGTTTGGATATCTCTAGTTGAGGTTTAAGGAGGCTGGTATCTCGAAGACTACCTTTATGTGTAGTTATGGGAACTTTGAGTTTGTAGTCATGTTGTTCGGTGTTATGAATGCATCGGCTGTGTTCATGGGGTTTATAAACTCTATGTTCTATGAGTTCTAGGATTCATTCATCATCATGTTCATTGATGATGTCTTAATCTACTTGAAGTCATAGGAGGATCATGTTGAGCATCTCAGAACTATCTTATAGGTTCTTCGACACCACCAACTCTATGGAAAATTTTCCAAGTGTAAGTTATGGACATGAGAGGTGAATTTCCTCAGGCATGTGGTTTCTCAATAGGGTGTAGACTTAGACCCATTGAAGGTTGAAGTAGTTTTCTCATGGTAAACACCAACAAACATGGCATAGATTTATAGTTTCCTTAGTCTCGTAGCTATTACCGTAGTTTTGTATCCAATTTATCTCTATTTGTATCCCCATTGATAGATTTAACCCGGAAGGACCAAGATTTTGTGCAGAGTGAGAAGTGTAAGGCAATGTTCAGCTACTTGAAGGGGAATTTGGTTAGTGTTTGGGTTTCCTGAGGAAGTGGTGATGTTTGATGTTTTCTATGATGCTTCCCAGCTGGACTTGGGATGCTTCTTGATGCAGCAGTAGGCAGTGATCTCTTATGGGTCTAGGCAGTTATGTTCCCAGGAGCGTAACTATTCCACCTATGATCTTGAGTGGGAATCGGTGGTTTTCACGCTGAAGTTGTGGCAGCACTACCTCATTTAAGAGTTCCTTGTGGTCTTCACATATCATAATATTTTTAATTATATCTTTTCCCAGTGATATATGAACTTGTGATGACGGAGGTGAGTGAAGTTCCTTTAGGAAAACAATTTTGAGATCTATTAACATTAGGAAAGGAGAATGTCATGGCTGATTCCTTAAGTTGGAATTCATAAAAGGAGTTTGTTTTTGAATCTACATATTCTTGGAGAGCAGTGGAGGAGTTGGCATCTTTTCACTTGGATGCATGAGTGGATTGTGGTAGGGGCTATTTGTTTCAGATGACAGTGCAATCTTCTCTGATGCGACAGGTGAAAGAGTCTTAATGGGAAGAATTATGATCAATAATATATTTATATATGTTATATATTTTAATTATTATTTATTTAATATTATTTAATCCTTTTTCAAAAAATATCTTTATAAATTCCACTTGGTGTAAATACGATAATTTTGTTTGAGGAAGTGTGGATTACTGCCCCCTCAAAGTGATGTGATTCGTTCACAAACTACATGGAATGTATGAAGGATGGGTTTAGTGAACTTTTGTGATATATATGATATAATAATGATAATTTAATAACTATATATATATATAAACACATTTCATTTACCTTTTTTATTTTAATATAACAATAAAAACAGAAACAATATTCTTGTGTATGTACGGCTTACCGTCTTCATGAATGGTGTATTTCATTTCATACTTCTATATTATATAGATTATTATAATACAAATATAATGAATAGATATTATATTTATATCATGTTTTATATTCTAGAAATCATGATATAAGTATAAGGACCAAAGATATAACAAATTAAGACACATGCGAAAAACAAAGCGAATATTACCCAAAATGAAGACTTATATAGAATTGTTAACACCTGGGTAATATAAAGAAAAAATAAAACCATATATGGTATAATATATAATAATATGTTCATGTGATGGATTTATAATAAAGTTATATTTATTATATAGGAATGTTTTATGAGTGCAATGAGATCCAAGACACAAGGTAAGAAAATTTAATCTCACTTTTTTATTTCTATGAGATGCATACTTTATTCACCACCCATTCCTTTTGTGTGGTGTGTATAATACCCATGGATGTCTTCCATTATTATTATACTTAAAATTATGGTTATTTACTTATACATTATATTATCTTCATTTCATGGGGTTTATGTTTCAAAAGTTACCAAATCGGTAAACTAATTTTGTCTCAATTTTCCTTCTTTGAGACGCATGCCATGTTATACACCTATAATTTTTCATGAGGTGTATAATAAATTTAAAATGTTATATCATGAATATATTTATTTTAATTATATTTTATGTTTCATGTAATTTTATTTTTCTTACATGGGTATTATGGTTCAAAGTTACCAAGTGCCAAGAGTTTATTAAAACAATCTCATCGCTTTTTGAGAATTTTTATGATTATGATTACTTTGATGAAATATTATGATCCATATCTTAAGAACTTTCATTAATTGTATAAACCTATAGTTATTAATAATATTATCATGTATTGGTACCATTTTTCTACTCATTGGTACATAATATAGTTAAGAAATTGTTTCTAAGAAATCCCAACTTTACCCTCACTTCGGTCAGATTTTTGTGTTCCATCAAAACCATGTTTTCTAAAATGGGTTTCCAAGAATATTAGAATATTCTCCTATAATCGTTAAAATCAATTTTTTTCCTTTTTATCTTCTACAAATTTTTTAATGTAATCTTCTCATCACTTTTCCAAATAAATAATTTTTCTAACCTTTTACAATGAAAAGGGAATGTTCTTCTTATCTTGTATGGCATGTATGAATTTACCCACTTTATTTTCTATAAAGCCTCCTTTAAATGTTTAAATGGTTAATTTTTAAGGATTTTTTTTAATAATTTTTAAATAAATGGTTTTAAAAACTTTTTCACGATTTATTTATATGTTTTCAAAGTATTTTTTTCAAGGAAAGTGTTTTTCAAAAAATTTATACGATTATTTTATAAGTTTTTAAGAAATATTGTTTTTGAATTTCTTTCAAAGATTCTTTTATAAGTTTTTAAGGAAATACTTTTACAAAATGTTTTCAATCTTCTTTTAGCAGTTTTCAAGGAAAATTGTTTTCAAAATGCTGTCAATATTCTTTTATAAATTTTCAAGGAAAATATTTTTCAAAATTATTTCAAGACTTATTTATAAGTTTGAAAAGTATTTTCAAATAAATGGTTTTAAAAACATTTTCAAGCTCCATTTATAAGTTTTCATGGAAAATGGTTTTAAAAATGTTTTCAAGTCCTCTTTATATGTTTTCAAGGAAAAATGTTTTCAAATATTTCTTTATAATATTTCAATTTTATTATCAAGAAAATTCTTTTTAAATGGTTTTTATGTTTTGAAGAACCTTTTTCAAATAAGAGAGGATATTTTTATAAATAAATTTTTTTAAAAGATCTTCCAAAATTATTCCCTATCTAAGATGACATATTTTGGTGTTACACATGCCTTTTTGGGAAAATTATTCAATGTTTACATTCATATTATTTCTATGAATGTATTATGTTTTAATGGAATGATGTTTATAAAACTTGTTTCTCTTTCATGAGTTATATTCCTTTGAAACCCACTTCTTTTCATGGGTTATTTTTTTGATTAAATGGTTATAAAACCTATATTTTTTCATAGGTTATGAAATGATTACATGTTTATAATTCCTATTTAATTTCATTGGTTATAATACGATTATTTATGATATTGTGGCACATGTATGAATGATTTCACTATGAGATGGATGGGGCCTATATCACTCCCCAATACATTGGGTAAAGATTTATATATCACGAGATGTACATGGATGGAATGGGAAATGAACTTGGTTCAGTATTAAAGGGCTGGAATGAGAAATGAACTCTGTTTAATATTACAGGGTTGGAATAAGGAGTGGAATTAGTTTAGTAATACAGGGCTAGAACGGTGTGTCAAACCGATTTAGTAAAGGACTTTATCCAATAAGATAGCCTTGGAAAAGATGCCTTGACTACTATGGAAATCATTCTATATTCTTATTTGTCTGTCACAATTCCATGTTTTATTCCTATGTTATGTTTTTATTGCTTATGTTCTTTATTTCCTTGTGATTCATGTATAATGAACTTCCAAGATTTATGCCATGATTATGGTTTTTGATCTTTTATATATAGGTAATGATATTCTATTTTCATGATCAAGTTCTCATACCCTTATTCTCATGATTATGCTTACATATCTCCCTTGTTTACCCTTACTGACCATCTAAGATCACCCCTTTTTACATTTCGTTCTCCTAGGTTATGAAGATATGTATTATGTTTGATGTGTCTAAGAAGGGTTATAGTTAAGAATAACCTAGTGGGAGATTATGTTTCTCATTTATATACTAGTGTTTATGTTTCTATGTGTCCAAAGGCACTAGACTGGTATTGTCTTTTGGTGTTTTTCTATAATGTTTTAATTATTTTGAAAATGTGATGTAATGTAAATGTATGTTAATACTGGGTTGTTATAGTTGGTATCAAAGAAAAGGTTTAGTTAACCTTTGGAAGCTGGGATGATAAAACCTTATTCAGAACCCTAAGGACATGTCTAGGGATAAGTCTAAGGATAAAGAAAAGTATAGAAAAATGTATTGGAATTTTGGTAAAGGATAGAGTGAGTGGTTTCATAGAAATAAATCCCTTCCTGGATACTAAAAGTGGATGTGGCTCTGGAACAGATGTACCTAGGGGTAACAACTCCGATAAGATTTCCCGGTCCTGACTCAGGGTAAACTGGTATATGATAACAGGCCTTACTACACACCTGTATTAACACTCTCAGGGGATATACATTGTAAATTCACAAACTCTTTACAAAGCATTATGAAGGATTTAAATGAAATTTTCCTATTAATAACCTAGGATAAACCTAGGGTGTCATATACTAAGTAAGGTGTCATGATTCAGACATCCTATAAGTAATTTTTCAAGATTTTGTGATTTTCTTCTATGATATGTATTTCTCACCCTATGCTTTCTAGTTTTAGTCAATGGAGAGAATTATAAAGGAAATGGTTAATATTAAGTTTTTTAGATGTGGAATGTATGTGAATTATGAAAATCGATTTCCCAAGTGGAAATCTCTTAAAGAGAATCAGGAAGGTGGTGGGATTATTGGTTATACTTCTGAAGATAAAGAGACCATAGTTGACATATAAATGGTGTGTGATGTTCTTCTATTATTATTTACTTTAATCATAAGAATCATGATTAGATTTAAATTTATGAAACTTAATAAATGATTCATATTTCATATTTTAAGAAATGGGTGTTAAGAAATACGTTGATAAATCCATTTTAATGGTTTAAGAATAAAGTTGGATGAATGAAGTATTTATGTTTTGGAATTGAAAGATTATATTATGTGAATCATGAAATATATAACTATTTTCTGTATAAGTTTTCGTTAAGGAATGAAAATTATATATTGAATGGTTGTTTCATAGAAAGTTAATATTTTTATTAAAGGAATGTAACCCTTAATTAATGCCTGACATTGAGATAATGAAGTTTGAATAAAATATACTGGATATGAATATGTAAATTGGACAATACAGATTACCCTAGAACTGGTTATTGAAAAAGTGTTCTATGTAATCAAGGATGAATTTTATAACTTCTTGGATTTAAATAATATATCTAGTAATCATTGGAATAAGTAAGAATGCAAGTTTTACAAAAACAATTATGGTAATTAAGGTTGTTTCCATGTTTCAAGGGAATATACGATGAGATTGTTAACATGTTTGGAATATGAAAACCATGTGGTACTTTGTTATATATGGGGGATCAATTTTAATATTATTTCATGACATTATCTCTAAATATTTTAATTTTCATCTTTCAAAATTGTTATAAGGTTAACCATTTATAGAAAGTTTAAGTTAAACTTAAGATGAAGTTGGCAAGATTAAAGTGTTATCTCTCTATATGAGGATTTATGAATATTGGATAGCTTGTTCAAACTACTTTGTATTGATGATAACTGATGAAAAATGGTATGGAATATCAATGATCTCATGATCTGTTAGTACTTCAGGAATGAAAAATTCACCTTCATTTTTAGAGAAATAGGTGAAGCGGATCAATGAACAACAAAGGGTGACATTGTCCTGAAATCATGTAAGTATATATTTTCATGAAAATTATTCAACTCTAGGAAAAATGATATTGAAACCAAAAAAATTATCCTAGTACCCTCTTTTTTGATGAATCAAAAGGTCCCTTAGATAATTGTAGATTTATGGCCTTCTGATTGTTAACTTTCTACTGACCAAGTTCTCTATCACTCTCTATCAAAACTTAATGGTTATATTTCTCTTCCATGTCCATGTTTTCACTTCCCAAATATATTATTCTATATAGGAATCTTGTTATGAGTTACATTGGGTAACCGTTATGTTTCTATCTTTCTTTTTTAAAGGAAGTTTTAGTATTCATTTTTATGATGTGGGTTTCTATGAAAGGAATAATAAAGTTTTAAACATTTGATAACCCTAATGAATTTCGAGGGAAAAATCATTTTAATGGGGGTATAATGTAACAACCTGATATTTTGTGAAATATTTTTTCAAATTAATTTAATCTTTTTATATTTTTCATTTCACGCGACACTAAAAATAGTTTATTTTATATTAAATCACTATGTGTGTCTTGGGTTATATGCAACAATAAGAAAATCATACACTAAACACAAACAAAATTTTATCTTTATCTACACTAAACATTCAGGTTATATTACATTATATACAATACTGACTTTACTCAATGTCTTGTGTAACACGCAAGACCCAGTGTTACCGAACAATAATTCATTATGAAACTATTATTATTTAATAGGATATAACATGGATATTAAATTGAATATTATAGGATTAAATAAATTTATAATATATATAGTTGAATTTATTGGTTACCAATTAATTGGAAAAGAATATAGAAACTAAATTAATATAAAGGGACTAATTTTATAAAGGTCTATTTTTCTGTGAAAATGATGATTTATATTATTAAGTTAAATTAACTACTAATAGTGAAAAATATTAAATAAATTTATATTTTATATATTAAAATAAATATTTCTGATAATCTTCCAATATATTTGATAGATATAAGATAATAACAAACCCAATTGTATTCTTTAAACCCTGTATTTTTATAAAGGTAGTTTTACTGCATTTTAATAGAGAACCCATTTTAAATCTAATTTTTATCACTTCTATAAATTTAATATGTCAAAATAAACTTCAAATTTCAAAATAAAAAAATAAAAATTAGGATAGAATAAATATTTGGTATTTTTCTGTGAGGTTACATTTTTTAATGAATAGTTAAAAATACTGAACTTTAATTCAAAAATGCTTTTTTATCTAATCCATTTATAAGGTTTGAATTGTGTTTTAAATTGGTTGTAAATTTTAATTATATAATAATTTTATAAATTAATACAATTTATTTCATTGGAATAAATTTCAAATTTATCTTGGGTATAAAAACTTAGCAATCTTTTCAATGTTTTTACTTTAAAAACTGCATTTTCGACCCAACTGAAAGCTAAATTTTAAATTAATTTATGGCAATTATGTGATTTGAATTTGGAAAAATTGATTCCATATTTTTAATAATCATAATTATAATTTCTAAAAAGTTCAAATTAGTTTTTTACCAAAATTATTAGTGAATGTAATTAAAATTAATTACCTCGATTAAGGTAAAATTAATCTTAACTAAGGACTAAACATTAAATTTAAGACACAAAATGAATTAGAAACTTGTCCAAGAGAAATTGGATGGTGATATCTAGACCCTGACCTCCCTTTTCTTGACTTTTTTTCATTATGGGAGCCACTTTCTTTGGAAAAAACGTTGGTGAAATTCCTTTCATAAAGATTTACAAGAGTGCCACTCCACCTCCACTATAAAAAGACATCCTTTACTCCACTTCATTACACCTCTAAAAACAATTAGGTTCAAAACATATATGCTCAAATATCCTCCAAAAAATCATAACTTACTCCTTGAATCCTCCATTTTGTTATGAAGTCTTCCAATTAATCCTTTTGACACAAACCAAAAGGAGTTACCTGATTAAGAGGTAACGCCTTCTCTTAAGCTCTATTCTTTTATTTTCCTTATCCACCCTCTCCACACTCTTTATTCTGTGATTGTATAAAAAAAAGTATCTGAAATATACTAGGATGTTTTAATGACAATTTCACTACCTATACTCACACACATATCCATATGATGGGTAATGAACATATTTTTTATGTGTGTGGTGAACTACCACCTCACGAAACGATGATTGTTCATTTTTCATTTACCGCATCTCATGGTGGACATTATAATGGAAATTATGTTTATATATGTTATATATTATATTTATTTTATATTTAATATTATTTAATATTTTTAAAACAAATATATTTATACATTCTATTTGGTGTAAATACGATAATTTTGTGTAAGGAAGTGTGGACTACCGCCCCATCAAATCAATGCAATTCGTTCAAACACTACATGGAAGGTATTAAGGATAGAATTAGTAAAATTATATGATATATAAGATATAATAATTATACTATAATAATTACATATATATATACATATATATACACATATATCATTTACCTTCTCTCTTTTAATACAACAATAAAAATGGAAATAGTGTTTATCTGTATGTACGGCTTACTGTCTCCATGAACGGTGTATTCCATTTCATACTTATATATTATATAGATTATTATAATACACATATACTGAATATAAATGATATTTATATCATGTTTTACATTCTATAAATCATTATATAAGTATAAGGACCAAATATATAACTAATTACGACACATGCGAAAAAT
Organism: Viscum album; assembly: GCA_963277665.1. NCBI lineage: Eukaryota > Viridiplantae > Streptophyta > Magnoliopsida > Santalales > Viscaceae > Viscum > Viscum album. Next base: position 1,383,869,091 of record OY728143.1, on the reverse strand, counting down.
AAAGCGAATATTACCCGAAGTGAAACCTTAACATAGAATTGTTAACAAGAGGGTAATATAAATTCATAATAAAATAATATCTGATATTATATATAATATTATGGTTATGTGATATATGTATAATAAACATATATTTATTATATGATAATTGTTTACGAGTACGATGATAGTCAAGACACAAGGTAAGGGAATTTCATCTCACTTTTTATTTCTATGAGATACATGCTTTATTCACCACCCATTCCTTTTGTGTGTTGTGTATACTTCCCATGGATATATTCTATGATTATTATACTTAAAATTATTGGTACTTACATATCCATTATATGATATTTCTTTCATTGTTTTTATGCTTCATAAGTTACCAAATTGATAAATTAATTTTGTCTCAATTTTCCTTCTTTGAGAAACATGCCATGTTATGCACCTATATTTTTCCATAATGTGTATATACTTAATTTGAAATGTTATTTCATGAATCTAATTATTTTCATGATCTTTTAATATTCATGTAATTTTATTTTTATTACATGAGGAGTATGGTTCAAATTTACCAAGTGATAATAGTTTATTGAAAACATCTCATCACTTTTCAAGATTGTTTATTTTTATGCTTCCTTTGATGAACCATTATGATCCATATCTCAATAAAACTAATGAATTTTATTATCCTTTGGTTATTCATAATATATTCATGTACTGGTACCATTTTTATACTCATTGGTACATAAGATAGTTAAGAAAGTGTTTTTAAGAAATCTCAACTTTACCCTCTCTTTGGTCATAAATCTGTGTTCCTTCATAACCATGTTTTCTAGAAAGGGTTTCCAAGAATATTGTACTATTCTCCTATAAAATGTAAAATAAATTTTTCCCTTTTTATCTTTTACCAATGTTCTAAATTTAGTCTTCTTTTTTCTTTATGAACAGGACATTTTACTAACATTTTACCGTGAAAAAGGAATGTTCTTCTTTCCTCGTACGACATATATGGATTTACCCACTATCATTTCTGTGAAGCTTCTTTTGCATGTTTAAAATGTTAATTTTTAAGAAAAAAATTTTAAAAATAATTTTCCAAGAAATGGTTTTCAAAATGTTTTCATGATTTATTTATAATTTTTTAAAATATTTTTTTCAAGGAAAGTGTTTTTCAAAAGGATTTTATGATTATTTTATATGTTTTTAAGGGAAAAAATCAATTTTTTTATATATATTTTTTTATAATATTTAGAGGAAATTTATTGACAAGATGTTTTCAATATTATTTTATAAGTTTTCATGGAAATTTTTTTTCAAAATGTTTTCAAGATTATTTTATAAGTTTTCAAGGAAAACGATTTTCAAAATTATTTCAAGCCTTATTTATAAGTTTAAGAATTATTTTCAAAGAAATGGCTTTCAAAATGTTTTAATTCTCCTTTTATAAGTTTTCAAGGAAAATGGTTTTCAAAATGTTTTGAAGTTATCTTTATATGTCCTCAAACAAAAAGGTTTCCAAATGGGTTTTAAAGCTTTCTTTATAATCTTTCTATTTTATTTTATACAAAACGATTTTCAAAAGGATTTTATGTTTTAAAGAACATTTTTCAAAGAAGAAATGATATTTTTATCAAGAAATGTTTTTAGAAGATCTTTCAAAATTATTTCCCATATAAGATGACATCATTTGGTGTTACTCATTCCTTTCTAGAGAAATTATTAAATTTTTTCATTCATATTATTTTTATTAATGGATTATGGTTTAATGGAATGATGCTTATGAAACTCATTTCTCTTTCACGGGTTATATACCTTTGAAACCCGCTTCTTTTCACGGGTTATGTTTATTTTTAAATGGTTATAAAACTTATCTTTTTTCACATGTTATGATGTGATTACATGTTTATAATACCTATTTTATTTCATGGGTTATGATATGATTTTTTATGATCTTGTGGAACATGTATGTATGATTTCACTATGAGATAGGTGGGATATATATATCCCTCCAATAAATTGGGTAAATATTTATATCTCATGATATAAGCATGGATGTAATGGGAAATGAACTCCGTTCAGTATTATAGGTCTGGAACAAAAAATTAACTGGTTTCAGTATTATAGGGCTGGAACAAGGAGTAAACTTGGTTCAGAAATATAGGGATTAAATGAGGTGTAAACCTAGTTCAATAAATGACTTTTTCCACTAATATAGACTTGGAAGCGATGCCTTGACTCCTATAGAAATAATTATATATGCTTATGTGTCTTACAAAATTCCACATTTTATTCATATGGTATGCATTTATGGCTTATGTTATTTATTTCCTTATAATTCATTTATTCTGAACTGCCAAACTTTATTCCATGATTCATGTTTGTGATCATTGATATGTAGGGTATGATGTTTTATTTTTATGATCATCTTATCATACCATTATTCTTATGATTATGATTATACATCTCCCTTGTTTACCCTTACTGATCATCTAATCTCACCCCTTTTCATGTTTCCTTCCCACAGGTTATGAAGATATGTATTATGTTTTATGTTTCTAAGAAGGGTGATAGTCAAGAAGAACCTAGTGGTACATGATTTAGCTAATTTATATACTAGTGTTTATGTTTCCATTTTCCAAAGTCACTACACTAGTATGGTATTTGGTCGTTTGTTTGTATAATGGTTTAAGTATTTCTCAAAAGTTATGTTATGAAAATGTACATTAATATTGGGTTGTTATAGTCTATATTCCTTGAAATTAAAACATTGGACTATAGTATGAGGATTGATCAAAACCTTCTTTTATTCCACCACATTAGTGGGATTTTTCATCTCCCTTTATCATTCATTATCTTGATGTCTTACCCTTCCACACTGGAAACACTTCCTCGTCCCCTTAAGAAAATTTCCATGATTCTTTTTCCAAAAAAATTGAAATGTAATAAGTTGGAATCTCTTTCTCCCATAAGGATTATACAATGATCCTATAGTGTTAAATTATATCTTCTTCCTTTTATATCTAATTCCACAGGACCACTAAGGATCACCAATATACATCTCAACTTTAGTAGAAGAATTTATAATTTCCAAATAGTTTTTTAACTCTATAATTGATAAGGATTTTCAAAGAATCATATTTAGTCTAATAAATAAGTGGTTAACTTTAACTTCAGTGTCCATGGTAAAGATAGAGGAATATCCAATAAGGCTTGTGAAGTTTGATTAATATGCCCTAGTAGATTAATCCTCCATTTTCATGGGTCCAAGGAGTTATCTCTCTATTTTAATATGGAGAGTGAAGGTAAAATATTTATTGAAAAACATATTATTGAATCTATATCATTTCATATATTCAATATATTCCTTGAGATTTGGATTCTTGATTAGTTTCCACTACTAATCAGCTTATCCCTCTAGTTGATATATGGATAAATTAACTTTCTCTTAATCAGATAATTGTATAATAGAGAATAATTTCTCAATAGAGTTAATCTATTTCTATGTAATTAAGTGATTAAAAGATCCAATAAAAGTAGTAGTATTTTTCCATATAAATGTTTCAATTGAAACATGTTCTATCTAGGGATAATGAGGATGATCGACATGATTCATATTATATCTAATCACCTAAACCAGTTGTACTAGTACTTCCATGAAGTTATTGACTCCTGCTACAATTATATAAGGTATTTCATTAGGGAAAACATCATGTTTCTAATCATATATGTTGTTGAAAAAATTCCTTCTATTTACAGACATTTTCTAAAATAAAGGAATTTGTAGTATAAGTATAAATAATTAAATAATAATATAAAATGGAAAACTACTTAACAAAGAGGAAATGACATTATACCCTATCTTATGAACTTATAATTTTAAATCTTGGTTACCCATAATACATTTCCTATTAATTTATCAAACCTAATATCCAAATAATTCATAATGGTTTGTAAAGAGAATATGAATTATCTGAAGAATATCCCCTCATGAGTGTTAAAATAGGTTTGAATTTAGATATATTTGTCTTGTTCCAAGTGATGATCAAGTTAACACATAATCCATAACTTTCAAGATTATTACCCCTAGGAACATCTGGATCAGAGCCCGCATCCACTTGTTTGTATCTAGAGAGGTATGTCAGTGCCATGAAATCCACACACCCCATACTTTACCAAAATTTAGGATATTTTATTACATAAGATAACCCTTAGGGATATCACTAATTTTTTTCTAATTCTAATCCAAAAAACTAACTAGACCTTCATTTGATACCAACTATAACAACCCATATTTTCAATACATTTTTTCTTGATTCTTAACATAATGATCCATATAATACAATCCCAAAATATTGAGAGGACTATCAAATTTATAAATTTAGGTATATGAACCATGATGTTAAAATAAAATAAAACATCATTATTTAAAACTCCATAATGTTCTCATAGTTTCTTTTGAACACTTCATACATCACAGGATAACCTAAGGAAATGAAAAATAAAGGGGTGATCTACAAAGCGTATTAAGGGAATAATTAATGCATAGTGTAACGACCCAAAGTTTCATTAATGGAAATCCATCTTGATATAATTAAATGTCTCTTTATGTTTATATAAAATGTCAACTTCTTTGGTTTTATGATAAGAATTTTGACCGTTGCTAATATAGCCGTTGAACAGTGATCACATGATTAGTATAAATATAGGACTTTAACAAATCCAATTTACTCAGACAAAGGAAGCGATGGCCTCATCCAGTAGAATTGCCCCATACGAAGCCCATTTGTCGGAGCTCAGAAAAGAGGTGGCCTCCTTGGGATTTTCTCTTGACCAAGCCCAAGATGAGCTTCACCATGTCAAGCTCGAGCGGGACCGTCTACGGGAAAAGTGGAAGTTGATAGAGATTACCACTCGAGCGATGTTATCCGAGCCACCCCAAGAGTCTGTCACTATCGCACACCTTACCCTTAGGTCTTATGTGGCTTTTTTAAGGGGTTATGTAACAAATCTATAGTACTATGTTCATGTACATTATTTTTGTATATAATAATGAATATAGTTTATTGTCATTATTGATACATTGTAAATAGTTTTTAAAGTACAAATACTGTTTTTAGTTATTATTTAATTAAGAAATCTATTTTATTATTAAGGGATTTTTTAATTAAAAAATATTTTAATAAAATATTATTATTTTTAAATTAATTTTTATTAAATATAAATGATCTTATAATTTTATGAATACAATTATAATTTTTATTAAGGTTTGAAATCCATTTCTGTCAAAACCCGTGAATTTTCGATAAATGTCGGTTTTTATTTTAAAAGTGAAAATTAACATATTTAGAAAATTTTTTAGATAAAACAAATTTTATTTCTGGAGTTAGGACGTCGAAATTATCCAACGGTGAATTTTTCATAATTTTCTGAGACAGTCAAATTTTTGGGTAAAAATTAAATACCGTTTAAATATATAATGTGTTTTATGACATCATAATTACCCAATAGTGATGTAATAAAATACTATAATCTTTATGTTCGGCCAATATATGTTTTACAATTAAAATAATGTGATTTTGGGTTTGTTTGACTTACTTTTCAAAGCATTAATGGACCCCTCAAGGCTTATTAAACACCCTATCTTTTTAAATTAATTTCCATGGGAGTGTGACTCACCTCCACATAAGCAACCTTATTATTTTAAGAAGTTAGGACTTTGGGCTTATAAAATATTTTTTTCCTCTTCCCTTTTCCAAAAACCATGGGCCAAAACCATGGGATGGTTTGTGGTTTGGATTAATTTAATATAAGGGGTCCCAAACCTAAATAATAAAGAATTCCCTCACCTTTCCTATATAAACCCACCCAAGCTCCCACTTCATCCTCACTCAAAGACTTTGGAGTTCGTCCAAAATCTTCCCTACTCTCTCTAGAATCCTCCCAAGGTGCCCAAATCTCCCAAGAATCCTCTCACAAGCCTCTATCTAGCCTTTGGAAGCACACTTCCAAGTAAGGGTTTTTCTTCCTTTCTCATTTTTGTCAATTTTCTTTAAGTTGTATTACCCTTTTAATTTCAATTATGAATGTTGGGGTATGGTTTCTCACCTCCCCCATACTGCCCTATTATTGTTTTAATGATGGGAGATCCCTTTCTCTCTCATTAAATTCCTCCCATGTACACCCGTTACTATGCTGAAATTCCGAAAGGAACTTCTCTCTCTTCTTTTACATTCAAGAAATAATTTTGTATCATGAATATAAATTACATTAAAATTGTTGGGACATGTATATATATGACATCCTTTCTTTCCATTACATTTAAATATGATTATGAACCCCTTTATCTCTCATCAAACATTTTTTATGAATTCTTATGTCACGTCGTTACGCTGCCAAAATCGCACTGATTTTCTAAGACAATGCCTTTGTGTAGTGGATACCATGCCCATTTCTCCATCAAGGGTATTCACCTTTATGCACATTTACTTATTGATTACAAAGTTTCATTTATGAATTCCACATTCCTTTATCATGGAATAAATGATTATGTTTTATGAATCCATGTTTTATGATCCATGTGGCACACTTATGCATGAAATGAAATGTTTAAGAAGGGTGTGCCCCTATAGTGCTCCAATGTATTGGGTAAAGTATAGTATCATGATACGTCATGTGAAATGAGTGTTGACTCATGCTAATTAAAGTTCAATGAGGGTTTAATCATGCTTCATGTGCAAAGAGGATTTACTCATGCTCCATGTGTAATGGGCGTTGGCTCATGCTAATTCCATGTTAAGTGTTGTTGCCACATTTCCATGTTATGATTATCATGCTTTATCATGCCTTTATGTTCATGTTTCTCTTGTTCTCTATTGATATGCCTAATGTCTAACATTTATTGTACTCCTCATGTTATTCCATGTGTAGTCCCTTACTGGGCTTTATAGCTCACCCTTTTCTTATGCATGTCCTCGGGTTATCCCATGCAATGCTAAGTACGAGGGAATATAGTGGTCATGTAAAGGAATTTTTAAATAAAGATGTTGTATTTCATGTTTTAAGTTTTTATTTAATGATAATAAGCCCCAAAGACACTAAACCTATTGATCTTCTTTGTTGTATCAAGTGAAGTTTTATGTAATAAATCATGTTTAAGTTTGTAATAAAAGCAGGGTTGTCACAGTTGGTATCAGAGGATAGGTTTAGTTATTTTTGGGATTAGGATTAGAAAACCCTAGTAAAGCCTTAGAGACAAGACTAAGTATAATAAAAACATCCCTAAGTTTTGGTAAGTACTGAGTAAGTGGTTTTTCAAACAAATACATCCCTGTCTGGATACGAGCAGGTAGAGGCGGCTCTGGCACATATGTATCCTAGGGGTAAAACCCGAAAACACCGCTTTGAGATAGACTCGAACGGGAACTGGTGAACGACAACGGGCCTTGTTGCACTCTTGATTACGACACTCCCAGGGGATATGTTTTGATAAATGCACAAGCTTAGTATGAACCCTGATTAAGGGAATTAAAAAAAATGCCCCTAAGAATATATGTTAGAAAGTAGATCATGAAAATCCTAGACTGAATCCTATAGACTCATGAGTTAAGGAAATAAAATTTTATTTATAAGTCATCAACTTTTGTCTTTGGATTACCCTTTATGTGTTACCCCTAAATTTCCTTTTATTCCAGCCAATGGCCGGTAATAGGGGTACTCGGGCTAACAACCGTTGTGAAGATCAGTGTGATGACTGTACTAATGAGATGCCCAATACAATGGGAGTGGGAATCACAAACTTTGTCATGCTTATCTCTCAGCTAACTCAAGTTTTGAATAGAAACACGGGTCAAGAGGAAAGTTCAACCCCCCCTAAGAAGGAAAAAGTCATTATCGAGAGATTTATGAGACAAAGGCCTCCTACTTTTAGTGGATCATTCGATCCCACGATCGCTGAACAATGGATCAACTCCATTGAAAATATCTTCCCCATCCTTAAATGTTCTGAACAAGAGAAGGTTCTCCTGGAGGCTTATTGTATGGAGGGTGAAGCTGATCAATGGTGGACGTTGATAAAAAATACGAAGCCTAAGGAGGAGATCGAGGCGTTGGAATGGAAGGATTTCTGGAATATGTTTTTCGATAAATATTTTCCGTGATCCCTATGGCTTAAGATAGAAAGGGACTTCCTTTCCCTCAAGAAAAAAGACAAAGAATCTGTTGGAGCATACGAGGAAAACTTCACAAGGCTTGCACGATACGCTTCCAGCTTTGTCGTTAGCCCCGAATTCAAGGTTGACCACTTCTTTGGTGGGCTGAATCCTAGCTTGCGGAAAGCATTAGCGATCCGTGACTTCGACAGCTATGAGAAAATTGTCCGATGTGCCCTCAAGGTCGAAATGGAGATCGGGGAATCATAGGGGTATCAAGGGGATAAGAAGCGTAAGGTGGACTTCAATGCTGGTGGTCCGATGGATAAATCCAACAGTTCTAAGAAGATCCAGCACCCTACTTGCCAAAAGTGCAGTAAGAAGCACCCTGGAAATTTCCTTAAGGGGATGAGGAAATGCTTTAGGTGTGGAAGAGAAGGGAACCTAGCTGTTAACTGTCGGCAAGAAAGACCCGCGGTTGCGATAGAGGAGAGGAACACTCTGTTCGAACCTCAACGCGATGTTCAATGCTACAAATGCAAAGAACCGGGTCATTTTGCAAATCAGTGCCCTAATCCAAGGTTTTTCGGAGGCAACCAACAACCTCCAAGGCAGCAATGAAGATCTTTTGCCATCACTTCTGTCGAAGTGAACCCCGACAATAAAGTGGTGATAGGTACGCTAGTTATTCATTCAAGAATAGAGAACATACTTTTTGATTCAGGTTCTAAGCATTCTTTTATATCTCTAAAGTTTAGTAGAACAATCTCAGCACCACCACAAATCATGGAAGTGAAGATGTCGGTGAGTACGGCAAATGGGGCAATCATTGCATCCCATGAATATAAGTCCTCCCCTGTTATAATATGTGGATTGAATTTCCCGGAAAACCTCGTCATACTCCCTATGGTGTAATTTGATGCAATTCTTGGCATGAATTGGATTTCCTTATATAGATCCAATATAAATTGTTGGGAGAGGGAAATCACACTCCATATAGAGAATCGGCCCCCGATTCTTTACAAGTGTAAGGAGGAAGATGAATATCCTTTAGCTCCATCATCTCAAGCATGGATATTACTACCTTATGAGCATGGGTATCTGTCTCAGATGATTGAGTCCAAGGAAGAAACCATCCTTAAAGAAATGCCTATTGTGAGGGAATTCGCGGAAGTGTTTCCCGAGGAACTGCCTGGTCTTCCTCCTAGAAGAGATGTTGAGTTCTCAATTGAACTTATACCTGGGGCGCTACTAATATCCTAGAATCCATATAGAACGGCTGTTGTTGAGCTTGAAGAGCTGAAGAAACAACTGTAGGAGAATCTGGATAAAGGGTTTATACGCCCAAGTGCTTCACCATGGGGTGCACGAGTCCTCTTCGTCAAGAAGAAGGATGGGTCAATGCGGCTTTGCATCGATTATCGTGAACTTAAAAAATCACAATAAAGAACAAGTATCCTCTCCCAAGAATCTATGACTTGTTTGATCAGCTATGTGGAGCACAATACTTCTCCAAGGTAGACTTGTGATCGAGATATTATCAAGTAAGGGTGAAGAAAGAAGATATCCCCAAGACTGCTTTTCGCACAAGATACGGGCACTATGAATTCATAGTAATGCCTTTCGGACTCACTAATGCTCCAGAAATATTCATGGACTTAATGAATAGTGTCTTTAGAGATTACCTCAACAAATTTGTGGTAGTCTTTATAGATGATATTCTAATGTACTCCAAAACCAAGGAGGATCACGAAGAGCATTTAAGAACTGTACTAGAGACTTTGCGCAAGGAGAAGCTCTATGCAAAGTACATAAAGTGTGAGTTCTGTTTGAAGGTGGTCTCATTCTTGGGTCATATCATCATAAGCAATGGGATATCTGTGGACCCCTCCAAAACAAATGCAATTGAGGGATGGCCGAGGCCAACATCGGTAACGGATATCCATAGCTTCTTGGGGTTAGCTGGATATTATCGACGATTTGTGAGAAATTTCTCACGATTGTCCAACCCTCTTACCAAGCTAACTCTAAAGGGATTAAAGTTTTCTTAGAGTGATGAATGTGAAGAAATATTCAAGGAGTTGAAAAGGAGGCTTATCACTGCACTCATGCTCACTTTACCCACAAGTGGGGAACTTTTTGTGGTATTTAGTGATGCTTCAAAGAAGGGATTAGGCTGTGTGCTGATGCAAAATGATAAAGTGATATCCTATGACTCAAGGTAGTTGAAAATCCATGAGAGAAACTATCCAACGCATGATCTGGAGTTAGTGGCGGTGATCTTTTCCTTGAAAATCTGGCAGCATTATCTCTATGGGGAGAAATGTGAGATATATACTGACCACAAGAGTCTTAAATATATATTCACACAGAAATAGATTAATATGTTCCAGAGAAGATGGATAGATCTCATCAAGTATTATGAATGTTCAATACATTACCACCCTGGGAAATCAAACAAGGTGGTAGATTCCCTAAGTAGAAAGGACCCAGCGATTCTATCAATGATGAGAATTGAGAAGGATCCAATCTTCTTAGAATTGATGAAGATGGACATGGGAATCATAAAGAAGGGAACATCATCAATACTTTCACAAATGATTGCTCAACTGCCTCTTTTGGAAAGGTTAAAAGATGCTCAAAAGGATGATGTGGGAATTCAGGAAAAAGTGGAAGCTATCGAAAAAGGGAAATCCTCGGTGTTTAATGTTAATGAAGAAGGAATTGTGCGGTTTGGGAAAATAATATGTGTTCCATCAAGTCCAGAGCTGAAGAAGGAACTTTTGGATGATGCACATAGTTCAAATTTCTCTATTCACCCAGGGAGCACAAAGATGTATTGAGATCTCTGAGAAAACTTTTGGTGGGATAATATAAAGAAGGAGATCGCTGAATATACATCAAAGTGCCTGGTGTGTCAGCAAATGAAGGCAGAGAGGCAGAAGTCTAAGGGGAAGATGCAACCATTTCCCATACCAGAATGTAAATGGGAGAACATCACCATGGACTTTGTCACCGGACTTCCGAGGACATCCAAAGGCAACAATGCAATCTGGGTTTTCGTGGATCGTCTTACAAAGACTTCACACTTCATTGCTATTAGAGAGGATTTTTAATTAGATCAAATAGCACAGATATATATCTGGGAAGTGGTAAGGTTGCATGGTGTACCACTATCTATTGTGTCTGACCGAGATCTAAGATTCACCTCTAAGTTTCGGAAGAGTCTTAAACATGCTCTGAATACTGAACTAAACTTCAGTAAGGCCTATCATCCTCAAACTGATGGCCAATCCGAGCAGACTATCCAAACACTTGAGGATATGTTGAGAGAATGCTCAAAGGACTTTAAAGGAGGATGGGATCAACATCTTCCTCTGGTTGAGTTCTTTTATAACAATAGTTTCCACTCAAGAATCCAAATGGCACCATATGAATCCCTATATGGGAAAAGGTGCAGAACAACGACATGTTGGGATGAGGTCAGTGAACGTAAGCTGCTTGGACTAGAAATGGTCGAGGAAATGGTGGAGAATGTGAAAACCATTCAGTAGCATATCAAGGAAGCCCAGAGTCGACAGAAGAGTTATGTAGATAACCGTCGATGATACCTTGAGTTTAAAGTTGGAGACATGGTGTTTCTACGCATATCTCCATGGAAGAAGGTCATGAGGTTTGGAAAGAAAGGTAAGTTAAGTCCAAGGTACATTGGCCCCTTCGAGATTCTTGATCGTGTCGAGGCAGTGGCCGATCAACTAGCACTTCTACCTACAATGGACAAAGTACATGATATCTTTCATGTATCCCTCTTAAGGAAGTACATACCGGACCCTTCACATGTACTCTCTTCTGAGGTGGTACAGTTGGAGGATGATATTTCTTATGAGGAGAAACCAGTGAAGATCTTAGATCGTAGATAAAAAGTTCTACGAAATAAGACAATGCCCCTCGTCAAGGTGTTGTGGAGAAACCACAAGTTTGAAGAAGTGATTTGGTAATCAGAGGAAATGATGAAGCTGAGTTACCCACATCTGTTTTAGTGTGGGAAAATGAAAATTTCGAGGGTGAAATTTCTTAAGGGGGGAATATTGTAATGACCCAAAGTTTCATTAATGGAAATCCCTCTTGATATAATTAAATATCTCTTTATGTTTATATAAAATGTCAACTTCTTTAGTTTTATGATAAGAATTTTGACCATTGCTAATATAGCCGTTGAAAAGTGATCACATGATTAATATAAATATAGGACTTTAACAAATCCATTTTACTCAGACAAAGGAAGTGATGGCCTCATCCAGTAGAATTTTCCCATATGAAGCCCATTTGTCAGATCTCGAAAAAGAGGTGGCCTCCTTGGGCTTCTCTCTTGACCAAGCCCAATCTAAGCTTCACCATGTCAAGCTCGAGCGGGACCATCTACGGGAAAAGTGGAAGATGATAGAGATTACCACTCGAGCGATGTTATCTGAGCCACCGCAAGAGTATGTCACCATCGCACACCTTAACCTTAGGTCTTATGCGGCTATTTTCAGGGGTTATGTAACAAATCGATAGTACTATGTTCATATACATTATTTTTGTATATAATAATGAATATACTTTCTTGTCATTATTGATACATTGTAAACAGTTTTTAAAGTACAAATAGTGTTTTTAGTTATTATTTAATTAAGAATTCTATTTTTTTTATCAAGGGATTTTTGAATTAAATAATATTTTAATAAAATATTATTATTATTAAATTAATTTTTATTAAATATAAATGATCTTATAATTTTATGAATGCAATTATAATTTTTATTAAGGTTTGAAATCCATTTCTGTCAAAACCCGTGAATTTTCGATAAATGTTAGTTTTTATTTTAAATTGAAAATTAACATATTTAGAAAATTATTTAGATAAAATAAAGGTTATTTATAGAATCAGGATGTCTAAATTATCCAACAGTGAATTTTTCATAATTTTCTGAGACAGTCAAATATTTGGGTAAAAATTAAATACCGTTTAAATATATAATGTGTTTTATGACATCATAATGACCCAATAGTGATGTAATAAAATAATATAATATTTATGTTCGGACAATATATTTTTTACCATTAAAATAATGTGATTTTGGGTTTGTTTGACTTACTTTTCAAAGCATTAATGGACCCCTCAAGACTTATTAAACACCTTGTCTTTTTAAATTAATTTCCATCGGAGTGTGACTCAACTCCACATAAGCAACCTTATTATTTAAAGAATTTCATACTTTGGCCTTATAAAATATTTTTTTTCCTCTTCCCTTTTCCAAAAACCATGGGCAAAAACCATGGGATGGTTTGTGTTTTGTATTAATTTAATATAAGGGGTCCCAAACCTAAATAATAAAGAATTCCCTCACCTTTCCTATATAAACCCACCCAAGTTCCCACTTCCTCCTCACTCAAAGCCTTTTTAGTTCATCAAACTTATGCCTTAATCTTTCTAGAATCCTCCCAAGGTGACCCAATCTCCCAAGAAGCCTCTCACAAGACTCTCTCTAGCCTTTGGAAGCACACTTCCAAGTAAGGGTTTTTCTTCCTTTCTCATTTTTGTCAATTTTCTTTAAGTTCTATTGCCCTTTTAATTTCAATTATGAATGTTGGGGTATGGTTTCGCACCTCCCCCATACTTCCTTCTTATTGTTTGATTTATGGGAGACCCCTTTCTCTCTCATTAAATTCCTCCCATGTACACCCATTACTATGCTGAAATTCCGAAAGGAACTTCTCTCTCTTCTTTTACATTCAAGAAATAATTTTGTATCATGAATCTAAATTCCATTAAAATTGTTGGGACATGTATCTATATGACCTCATTAATGTACATTACATTTAAATATGATGAGGAACCTCTTTCTATCTCATCAACCATTTTTTATGAATTCTTATGTCACGCCGTTACGCTGCCGAAATCGCACCGATTTTCTAAGCCAATGCCATTGTGTAGTGGATACCATGCCCATTTCTCCGTCAAGGGTATTAACCTTTATGAACATTTACTTATTGATTAAAAAGTTTCATGTATTAATTCCACATTCCTTTATCTTGTAATAAATGATTATGTTTTATGAATCCATGTTTTATGATCCATGTGGCACACTTATGCATGAAATGAAATGTTTAAGAAGGGTGCGCCCTTATAGCGCTCCAATGCATTGGGTAAAGTATAGTATCATGATACGTCATGTGTAATGAGTGTTGACTCATTCTAATTCAAGTACAACAAGGGTTTACTCGTGCTTCAGGTGCAATGAGGATTTACTCATGCTCTATGTGCAATGGGCCTTCGCTCATGCTAATTCCATGTTAAGTGTTGTTTCCATATTTCCATGTTATGATTATCATGCTTTATCATTAAATTATGTTCATGTTTCTCTTGTGTTCTATTGATATGCCTAATGTCTAACATGTATTGTACTCATGTTATTGAATTTGTATTCCCTTACTGGGCTTTATAGCTCACCCTTTTCTTATGCATGTCCTCAGGTTATCCCATGCAATGCTAAGTATGAGGGAATGTAGTGGTCATGTAAAGTAAGTTTTTAATAAAGATGTTGTATTTCATGTTTTAAGTTTTTATGTAATGATCCTAATCCCCATAGACACTAAACCTCTTGATCTTCTTTGTTGTATCAATTGAAGTTTTATGTAATAAATCATGTTTAAGTTTGTAATAAAAGCAGGGTTGCCATACATAGCATGTTGATAAATAATATATGTGGTTCAAGAGTAATATCATGATAACATAAAGATATAAGATTCATAAATTCTAACAAAGAAAACATGTCATAATAAAATGACATCATAAAATCATGGTATCATTGAAATGTGGAAACAACATAAAATGTGACATCATAAGAATAAAGAAATGATAACCATCAATACATCATAAGAATAAGTAAATTCTATCCACTAAGACATAATAATATATTGGTATTATAATAACCACATGCACACCATATATGGTATCTCATGAGATATAAACATTACTCAATGCATTGGATCACTGTCAGGGTGCACCCTACATATGTTTAATTTTATGTGTGTCGAATCGATCATATAACAAAAGTATATATTTCATTATTTAAATACCATGATTAAGGAAAATCAGTTTCATATATCTAAGTAACCAATAAATTAATGGTATATATATCTCTGTGAGTACCCAAAAATGAAAATAGGGTTGGGTATTCAGAACTCATGTGTATATCATGGAAAATCTAGGGGTAATTTCAACAGCATAACAAGTTTACATAAATGTTCATTGAAGGTATTAATGTGATGGAGGGATAATATCTCATTAATAGGAATTATGTTTTTTTGAAATGGATGAATTTGAACATATGGAAACATATCATTTTAAAATAAAAAAGGCTCATAACAAAGGAAGTGCTTGAATTGAAATAAAGAGGGAGAGAGCCTTTACCTTACTATAGATATTCTTAAAGATTCATAGGGACATTATAGAACCATAGAACCACCATATAGAGATTGTTGAGAGGTTTAATAAAAGAGGATTCATTTTTAATGGATTTTTAGTAGAGACTGAGGGGATAACTGGTGGGAATTTATACTTTCAGAGGGATGTATTTAATGGTTAAAATATTTATTATTTTAATATTTAGGCCAACGTCTTGTGGGAGGAATCTATTTAATTGTATTTTATGGATAATTAATGATAAAATAAAGATTTTTGACCATTTAATTAGTCCAAAACTAAAAAGGAACTTATAACAACCTTATTTAATGAATATAATCCAAAACAATTATTAAGGAAAAATCTAATTGAGGTCCCAAAATTTCATGTATAAATTTATAAATTAAAATTAAAATTTTAAAATTTATTATTATACTCATTAAAATAATATTTTTTTGAATATTTTTTTTTAAAAAAATTATGTAATTCTTACATCATAATGATTTCATCAAAATCGCAGTACCCTTAAAACCGTAATTTCACTTTTTCACACAAAAAACTATATTAGAAAAATACAAAAAATTAACCCTCAGATAATTTTTGATGTGATGAGTTGAAAAATAAATTCCTTTTATTAAAAATAATTCTATATCTATGTGAAATTTAAAACTACCTTCCTATTTTAAAATTGAGTATTCTGTAAGTAAAATTTAAAAATTATACTTTTAGACAATCTAATTTTATTATGAGATAGGCATGTATCCATGTTCTTATTAAAATTTTTTTATAAATTTTATTACTACCAAATTATTTTATGCATTTGGAGATATTATTATTTTAATTAAGTTGAATTCATCTTTTAAATGTGTAATAAATAAAATGGGTTTTCGTGTAACAACCGTTACATTTCATAATTACATGGTTATGTCAATGACCATTTTACTTTTATAGAATCTCTATTATAAATAAAAATTAACATTTTTTATGATGATAAGACATTATTAATTATAAAAATATATATATTTCATAATTTTATTTTATTATGAAAAATTTCACTTAAAAAATAATTCAATTTTTTAGTAAAATCATTCATTAAAATATAAATATAATTCTAAGTTCATGAAAAAAATAATCTATAATATTTAAGAACAAAATCCATAAAATAGATATTTTTTGGAAATTTTGGATTTTACATCTATCCATTAGTTTCATTTTTTTGTTTCCTATCTAGGTATTTCTTATGGGGGCACACTATAATAGTTATGGGTTATACAACCCTTAAAAGTTATTGTTGGTTCTTCCCACCAGACTAAAAGGTATAGACATATGTTGTTCTTGATCCTATCAATATGCACTAGGTTGGGGATTCTCTATTAAAAAAATATTGTGTTCTATATTCTCCCACAAAATGTTATAGGTTTGAGGATACTCCTTTAAAAAAATATCTGGTTCGAGATTTATCCCATTATAAAAGTCAAGGTTTAGGATGCTCCCATATAAAAATCTCTCCCATATTTTAGTGGGTGTCATAATATATTAGTTGGAGTGTATAGACTATAAATAAGATAGTTTGGATCTTAAATACAATAAAAGTCATTGAATTTATCTCTTTATATTTCTGATTTCACTCTCACACTCACTACACATAATCTTTTAGGCTTGAATTGTTTAATATTGATCAGTACCAAAAATTATAAAATTTAATTTAATTAGATCTGAAAATTTTAAGATTAAAAATTAAACCCCCTCCCATTTTCTTCTTTCATTCTAAGTGGTACTTCACAACTGGTATCAGAGTAGGTTCTTATTGGGATTGTTTTTATTATACTCTATTATTTATTATCATTTTGAGATAACTTATATCCTAGACTCAACCATTTAAGGGAAGGATATTTTTTAGTGATGGAAATCCAGGAGATTTAAATATTAAATACTATAAAACCACATCATTTTAATTAATATATTTATCTTAAAATAAATTTAATTTGTTCAATATCTCGTGATACACGCAAACCTGAGTCTAAAAGAACTGTAATATAGTATATCATTATAAACAAACTATTAAATTGAATATATGAATATGAATAAAAAAAATTAAAATTTATTTATAAATTTTTTAGATAAATCAAATATATTGATAAATAAGTACTCATTTTTTATTAATTTATTTATATGTGCCAAAAAATCATTTTTCCTCAAAAATAGTTTTATTGCATTTAATGGGAAAATAATATAATTAATTTTTTACACTTAGAAAAATTTTAGAAAAAACGATATTCATTTTTTGAAATAATTATGTAAAAATTATCTTAGAGTGAAATTTTTATAATTTTTTAAAAAGATTTATTTTTCAATGAAAAGTAAAAATACTGATTTTTTTAAAAAATTGCCTTCTCATTTCAAGAATTTTAAAAGGTGAATTTTATTTTAAACTAATTTAAAAATAAAAATAGTTAATTTATATTTTAAATAATATAATTTAGTTCGTTTTAATCAATTTTATGTTGTATTTTTCTAGAAAAATTATTTATATATAAGAAAACATTTTTTCTAGAAAATTGTTTTCATTGCGTTTTCAGGCTTAATTTTAAATTAAATTATACTAAATATATGAATAGAATTAATAAAATTTATTAAATATTTATAATCATAATAATTATTATTTTTTAATATGATCTACATAATTTTTTGTCATAATGAATATTAAAAATAGTAAAAATTTATTACCATGGTTAAGGTTAAAATGGGTTTACTGTAGAGTTAAACCAAGAGATAAGGGTATGTTTTTAAATTAAAATTGTCAAAATATTATTTTATAGAAATATTGAAACCTCATATAATCCCACCTTAATATATCTATTCATTAGGAAGAATTTTTTTTGAGTAAGACATTATTATATTTTAATCTTTTAAGAAATTGGAAGTGTATCCTTTACCTCCTTTATAAAAGGACACCCCTCCAATATTATCATTAAACCACATTAAGCCTTATAAATAGATTAAACCCTATAAAATTTCCTTCTAAAATTTACTATTCAATAATTAAAGGTTCTAGTATTCTTAGAATATTATTCCAAGATTCCTTAATAAATGATCTAAAGGAGGCTTGTCGAAGAAGAGACAATCATCCTTCCTGAACTCTTTCAAATTATTTTTCCTTCAACCACCTATAAATATATTTTTGATCATAATATAATAAATTAATTGACCTAAATATACTTACATGTTGTTATTAATATTTAATCATTAATATTCACCCTCATTTCCATCAAATGAGAAGTGAAAGTATCGTTTGTGCATATATGTGGACTACCACCTCTTCATTGTGATACAATTCATCTTCCATTACCATTTTTTCATGGTTTGTTATTATGTTGGGTTTAATGTTTATAGATTATATTTATGAAATAAATATTATTATAGATTTATAATATCATATATATATATATATATATATATATTCTTACCTTTTAATCTTTTGTAAAACGATAACATCACTTCTGGGTACCTGTGGACTACCACCTCCACAAAGTGATGTGATTTTTTTTTCATTTCAGTTTTTCTTGGATGGTAATAACAATATATTTAATGTATATATATGTTATTTATGATATAATTATAATTTTTTAATGATAAAATAATATTTATCTTTTATTATTTCTTTAGAAAATAAAAACAATGTTTATGTGTACGTACGACCTACAGACTCCCTAAATAGTGTAAATAATTTTTCTATTTGTGCCTTTTATAGATGACTATAAATATATATCATGTATATATATGATATTTATATCATGAATAAAATTATATATATCATGGAACCATAAATAAAGTTCAAGGACTAGAACTACTGAACTAAAACTCTCATAAAAAACAAAATAGGTAATACCCAGAAACAATGATTTTGATAAGAAATTATTACTAAATGGGTGTTGAAATGTTATAAGTGGATAAAAAATGATATTATAAGTATATTAATTATTCTTATAAATAATTTTAATAAATTTAAATTTATTATACATGTTCATAGAGAGATTTAAAAGAAATCTAAACATGAGGTAAGGTATTTTCATCCCACTTTTATTTATGTCAGACACATGCCATATTCAATAGTAAGTTTATTTATGTGGTGTATATACAAATCATTAATTTCATTTATTATTATTATCATGAAAATTATAGGGCTGTAAAAATATATCTAAGTTTCTCTCTTTCATGAATTTTATATTCCAAAGTTATCAAAGTGGTAAGGGATTTATGCTTTAATCTCATTTTAATCAGGATTGTGTATGCTTGAATTTACAATTAAGAAAATTATAAAATATTTCTCTAATAAAAATCTTAAATTTTATTTTTATTTGGTTATCAAAGAAATTTTCAAGTAATAGAACTATTTTTCTATCTTTGGTACGTAAAATGATATGGAAAATGTTTTTAATAAAAATTGATTTTATTTTCTCTTTGGTCAGGAATATTTTTCTTTTATGTCCATGTTTTATTTAAAATATTTTCAAGAATGTTTGTAGTATTCTATAATGTTTATTTAAATTCATCTCTACCCTTGTTTTAAATATTTTTTTTTAAAATGGTTTAAAATGAAAATTCTTTCCATTTTATGAAGAATATACTTTTTACTTTTTACCAAAAATGTGAAAGGAATCATTGTTTTAACATACACGTCATAAACAAATTTTCCTTTAATCATGACCACTAAAATCCTTGAATATTCATTTATATGTTCTAATGGTTATATTATATGAAAATTTTTCCCATAATATTTTTTATATTTTTATATTTCAAAGATTTGATTCAAAAATGAAAGGGGTATTTTCAATAAAAAATATTTCATGGGATATTTTAAAGGAATTTTTATTTATGGTAATATAATTTGATGTTACTTATGATTTAATAAAGATATGATTCAATGATACCAAACTTATTCTTTATCTAGATTGTTTATTATTATTATGATGATATGTTTATAAAACCCATTTATTTTCCATATGTTATACTATGATGAATTGTTGAAATTTTTTTAAAATGCATTTCTTTTCTATGATTTTAATATATGGTTGAATGTTTAATGATCTAGTAAAAAACATATGAATTTATTTTGATTGTGTGATAGTTTTTCTATAATTATATATCTATTCAATTTATTGGGTAACTATGGATATCTCAAGAGATAATAAGGATGAGAATGGGTAGTGAACCCAGTTCAGTATAGGACTATGTCCACTATGATATTCTTAGGGGTGAACATTAACTAAAGATATAATGGAATGGGAAATGAACCCAATCCACTATAATAGTCTTCCTAATAAATCTTGACTAAGGAAATTATTTTCTATGTTGATGTTTATGCCAGAAACCTATGTATTATGCTAATTTTATTCTCTCATGTCTCATGTTCATTGATTTCTTTATGATTAATGTCTTATGAACTACCAATATTTATGTTGTGATTAAATATTATGAATTTTTATATTTCGGGTATGGATTTTCAAATATTTATATCATGTTCTCATACCCTTATGCACATTTTATTCTCAAGTGATCATTGATATCTCCCTTTTTACCCTTAATGGTCATCTAGGCATACCCTTTCTTATGTTTCCTTTCGCTAGGTTATGAAGAATAGTTTTACGTTGGGTATGTCTAAGAAGAGTACTATATGGGAAGATATTTTTGTTATATGTTGAATATTTTTCATGAAATTATAAGATTATGTATATATTATCCAAATACACTAAAATTATATTGTCTTTGGGCATGTATTTATAAAATATAGTGAATATTCATCTATAATTATTTAATATCTATGTATGAAATGCACGAGTCATTATAGTTGATATGAGAGGTGAGATTATTCAATATTTAGAGATTAGGATTAGATAAATTTAGTGAAAACCATAGGTATAAGTATAAGTATAAGTGAAAACAGATGCATCTAGGGGTGGTAACCCCAAAAAAGATTTGGTCGAGTATATCATGGTCATCATTCTAGTGCACGGCGAGTGTTCCCTTACTACGCACGCGGTTTGACACTACAAGGGGAAATGATTGGGTTATTTAACATTTTATTTAAGAATTATTATAAAGGATTTGAATAAATTATTATCATTGATGGAATAGTTTAAAAGTACGGTATTATATATTGAAAATAATGTGTCATGGTATATACATCCTATGAGTTATTTTTCGTGATTGGTCAATCTAATCAAAGAAATATGATGGCCATGCTAACCATTTTGGTTTTACTAAGGGATTGAATATAGAGTATTAAATTTGAGGAAATTATAGGTTTTCTAAAATATTAATTTACCCAACTTTATCATAGTTATATGAATTTTTTTATATTAGGAAAAATCTCAATGGATATTAATTCACATTTTCAATGATTATATGTTAAATTACCAGTGAAATCACTTGATAGTAAAATTATCACATCTCAATTATATGATTCCTCTCTAATTCAAGTTTTTGGGAATGTGCTTCTAGAAAATATTTTTATTCTACCTCTAATGGAATTTGATGTTATTTTGGGTATGGATTGGATTTCTTTATATAAATCCTATTTAAATTGTCGAGGAAGGGAAGTCACATTTGATATTATGAACCAACCTATAATCATCTATCAGTGTGAAAATAAATATAAAATTATAATGGATATTAAATCAATTGTATGGGTTTTTATACATATACAAAAGGGGTGTTTATCTCATATGGTTGGTTAAAAATCAAACTTGAATATATGCCTATTGTATTGGGATTTTTTTGATGTATTTCTAGAATAATTTCCTAGTCTTCCTCTAAATCATGAATTTTGGGTTTAAATATAACTCATACCTTGTGCTAAACTTATTTCAATGACTCTATATAGATTATCCCTAATTTAGTTGTTGTAATTAAATAAGAAACTCTAGGAGAATATTGATAGAGTATTCATTCGGCTATGTGTATCACCATGGGGTGCACCTATTCTTTTTGTTAAAAATGATGATGGATCAATGAGACTCTATATTGATTATCGAGATGTGAATAAGATCCCAATCAGGAATATGTATCATCTTCCTCATATTAATTATTTGTTCGATTAATTTTGAGGAGCTCAGCTTTTTTCACAAATTGATCTTTGATTTGTATACTATTAGTTTAGAGTCAAAAATGAATACAAACCTAAGAAAACCTTTCATTTAAGGTATGGATACTATGATTTTTTAGTGATTCCTGTCGGTCTTACTAATTCACACACTATCTTTATGGATTTAATGAATAGAGTCTTTATAGATTACCTTGATCAGTTTATGGTAGTCTTTATAAATGGAATTCTTATATATTCTAAGAGAAAATAATAACATGAGGATCACATGAGGATCATACCGAAGATCTTAAGGAAGGAGAATCCGTATGAAAAATTTACCTAGTGTGAATTTTTTCTATATAATGTTTCATTTTTGGATCATAAAATCTCATGTTATGGTATATTAATGGATATATCAAAGATATAAGTTATTGAATGTTGGCCCAAAACAACCAATGTGACTGAGATCCATTTTTTCTAGGTTTGGATGGATATTATCAATTCTTTGTAAATAATTTATCATGGATTTCTAATCCATTCACCAAGTTAACTCAAAATGTATTCATGTTCCTTTGGAAAGATGAATGTGAATAAAATTTCAAGTGACTGATGAAAAGGTTAGTCAACACACTAATAAATACACTACCATATAGTGGATAAGGGTTTGTGATCTATAGTGATGCATCAAATAATGGAATGGGATGTTTCATTATATAGAATGATATAGTGATAGCTTTTTCCTCATGACAATTGAAGGTTCATGAGAAAAATTACCCGACTCATGATTTGGGGTTGGTTGTGGTAATTATTTCATTAAGGATGTGGAGGGATTATCTTTATGGAGAAAGGTGTTGCATATATATTGATCATAAGAGTTTAAATTATAAAAAATCGTATAAATAATTGAATATATGTCAGATAAGATGGTTGGAGTTTATTAAATATTATAACTTCTCAATACATTACAACCCTGGGAATGTGAACAAGGTGGTTGATTCTTTGAGTTGAAGAATCATTCTAAATTATATATAATTAGGATTTCAAAAATTCCTATATTTTAGTCTTTGTGAAGGATATATATAGAAATCTTGAAAGAATGGAACAAATATTATCTTTCTCAAATGAGTATTCATCCTTTTATCTAATTGAAGATTAAAGAGGTAAATAAGAAAGATATATAGTTGAAAAAGATTATAAGAAATGTTATTGAGTTCAACATTTATTGTGATATAATGATAGGATTTGGGAACCATGAATGTGTCCCATCCATACCAGATTTGAAGAAGGAGTTGTTGGATGAATCTCATTTTCCATTATTCTCTATTCATCCTAGAATTATGAAGATGAATAGTTATCTAAAGTAGAATTTATGGTGGTACAACATGAAGAGAGATACTGTAGATTATGTATCTCGATGCTTGTTAAGATATCAAGTTAAGAATGAGAGATATAAGTCTAAGTATATGTTATAACCATTACCCATACTAGAATGGAAATGAGAAAACATCACTATGGATTTTTTTTAACTGACTCCCCAAAACATATAAAGTCCATAATGTTATTTTGGTTGTAGTAAATTACCATATAAATTCAAAATACTTTATTTTTATCAGAGAATATTTCTCTTTTGATCATCTTTCTAGAATGTACATTAAGAAAGTGATCAAGTTGTATAGAGTACCACATTCTATTGTATATGGCCAAGACCTAAGTCTTACATTGAAGTTTTAGTGAAGTGTTCAAAAAGATCTAGATTCTGAGTTATATTTTGATACTTCTTATCATCATCATATAGATGGTCAATCTGAGAGAACCATTAAAACCTTATAGGGTATTTGTATGTCTTGTTCTATGGATTTCTAATATGATTAGGATTAAAATCTTATTATTTTTGAGTTTTCACACAACAATATCTTTTACTTTCACATTAATATGGATCCTTATAAAGATCTCTATAGAAAGAAGTGTAGAACTCCAACGTGCTGGGATACATTTAGAGAAATAAATCTATAGATACCTGATCTGGATGAGGAATTGGAAGATAAATTTAGAGCCATTCATTTTCATATCAAGGAATCTCCGAGTCGATAGAAATGTTATATTGATAATCATCGAAAAAATATAGAATTAGAAGTTTTTGAGAAGGAATTACTATTAATTCCTCTATAGAATAAGGATATTATATTCATAAAGAAGGAAAATCTAATCCATATGTATATTTTTCCCCTTCAAGATTCTTAATTGAATAGGGATGGTAGCTGATCACTTGGTGCTTCCACAAAACCTCTCTCAAGTTCACGATGTGTTCCATGTATCTCTCTGGAGGAATTACATACTTGATACTTCATATGTACTAAACTCATAGGTTTTACCATCATAAAATGATCTTTAAAATGAATAAAAACAGGCAGAAATCATGGATCTTAGAGATAAAGTGCTATACAACAAGACTACACACCTGGTTAAAGTTATTTGGAGGAACCATAAATTTGAAAATGCTACATAGGGACCTAAGGATGTGATGAAATTGAGATATCATCATTTTTATATATTATAGTGAATAAATTAAAATGGTGAAATTAATTTCAAGGGGTTATATTTTAACTTCCATATATTTTATGATGTATTTCACTTTAAATAAATTTAATTTCTTTGATTGCTTATGATACACACAAATTCAGGTCTAAATGAATCGTAATATAGTATATCATTATCGTATAGAAATTAAATTAGTGATATAAATAGGAATAAACACATTTAAAAAAATATATAAAGGGTTTATAAAAATAAAATATAATGATAAATAAATACTCGATTTTTTAGTAAAGTCCCTATGTGTTTCAAAAATAAATTTTTCCTCAAAAATAGTTTTTATCTCTTCTTGTGAGAAAATAATATAATTAAATTCCTAAAATATTATAATATTTAATCGAAAAAAATAACTTCATTTTTTAAATTTTTATGTAAAAAATATGTTATAGTTAAATTTTGAGAATTTTATGAAAAGATTTATTTTTCAATGAATAGTGAAAAATATTAATTTTTATTGAAAACTATTTTTTCTATTCAAGAATTTAAAATGTTTCATTTTGTATTAAAATTATTTCAAAGTGAAATTAATTCATTTATATTATTAATAATACAATTAATTTCATTGGAATCAATTTTATGTTTGATTTTGGTAAAACAATGTTTTATACTTAAGAAAACATTTTTTCAAGAAAACTGTTTTTCATCGCATTTTGTGGGTTTAGTTTTAAATTAAATTATAAAAAATATAAGAATTGAATTTGATAAAATTTATTCCATATTTTGGATCATAATAATTAATATTATTTAATAATTTCAATTTAATTTTTTGTGATAATGAACAGTGAAAACAATAAAAATTTGTTAACACGGTTAAGGTTAAAACAGGTTTACCGAGGAGTTAAACCAAGAGATAAGGGTATTTTTTTCAATTAAGATTTTATAAATCCTACTAGATTTAAATATTTATACCTCAACCTATCTCAAATTCAAATATATATAAATATGGATAAATATTTCTTAAGTATGACATTATTATATTTTAATCTTTTAAGAAATCCCAAGTGTGTCATTTCCCTCCCTTATAAAAGGACGCTTATAATCTCTTTTCATTGAACCACATTGAGCCTTATAGCTTGATCGAAACCTACCCAATTATCTTATAAAATTATATATATATTAATTATAGGTTCTTTAATTATGAAAATACCATACAAATAGTCCTTAAGAAAGGATTTAAAGGTGGCATGCTGAAGAATATGTAATCATTCTAACCGGCATTTTTCAATTTATTTCTTCATCTACCTCCTCTAATTTTTTTTTATAAATCATAAAATATTATATTTTTAATAATAAATATACTTAAATTTTATTATGATTTTTTAACTACAATTATTCACCCACTTTTCCATCAAATGGGAAATGAAAGTATTGCTTGTGCGTATGTGTGGACTACCATATCTACGTAGAAATACAATTAATTTTTCATAATCTTTGTTCATGGATAGTTATTATTATGGGATTAAAATTTATATATTATATTTATGAAAAAATTATATTTCTTTAATTATAATATCATTTCAAACTTATTACATTCAAATCCATTGGAAAATAATAATATCGCTCATGCATATGTGTGGACTGCCACCTCTGCGAAGAGATGTGATTTTTTCATTTAAATTTTACTTGGATGGTAATAAGGATAGACTTGATTTATATATAATTTATTTATAAAATAATTATGTTTAGATAATTATATAATAACAGTTATCTTTTTTTTCCTTCTTTTTCTTAGAAAATGAAAACAGTGTTCAGGCTTACGTATGACCTACCATCTCCATGAATGGTGTCAATCGTTTTTCTATCTCTACCTTTTATAGATGAATATAAATATATAAATATATATATATATAATTAATATTAATAATATTTTTATAATGATTAAAATTATTTATATTTTGTAACCATGATCAAAGTTCAATAACCATAACTTCTGAACTATAACTCTCATGAAAAACAAAACATGTAACTCGTAGAAATAATGATTTTAAAAAGATATTATTAATAATTAAGTGTTTAAATGTTATAATTAGAAAATAATGATATTATATATATGTAAATTATTATTTTATATAATAATAATAAATTTAAATTTACTATATAAGAGTTTTGATTTCTTTCTTAGCAATTCAAACATTAGGTAAGATATTATTATCTCACTTTTATTTTTGTGATACATGTTCCATATTCACCACTAACTTCTATTATGCGGTGTATATACTTACCGTGAATGAATTTAATGATTATTATAATGTATATTATGGGGAAATACATATACATATAATTTTATCTCTTTCATGAGGTTTTTATTCGAATATTACAAAAGTGGTAAGCAATTTATATTCTGATCTCAATTTAATTGTGATTTTTTGTGATTTAATTTCCATTGAAGTAAATATATGTTCCTTTTATGATAAAATTATTTCATTTATTCTACACTACTTATCCAGGATATTTTAAAATAATATATCCTTTTTCTTCACTTCAATGCTTAAAATGATCATGGATTTTTTTTAAGAAAAATAAACTTTAATTTATCTTTAGTTGGGAATATTTTTCTTCTATGTCCATGTTTCCATTCAAATATTTTAAATCATATTTTTAATATTATCCTATGATTTTTTAAATTCATTTTTACCCATGTTTAATTTTTTTTTAAATTAAAATTAATATTCATGTAATTTTCTAAAAGAGGTACTTTTTAATTTTTTCTAAAGTTGTGAAAGGAATCATTGTTTTAACATACATATCATGAATGATATTTCACACCTTTTAACATCACTAAAATCCTTAAATGTTCCTTTAATATTGTCCATGTTTATTTTCAAAGAAAATTTTATCCATAATATTATTTATATTTTTATATTTTATACAAGTTGTCCCAAAATAAGACGTTTATTTTCCTCAAAAAATATTCCAAGTGTTCTTTTAAAGTAATTTTCATTTATGATTACATACTTTGATGTTACTTATGCTTTATTAGGGATATGATCCAAGGATATCATCATTATTCCTTCTCTAGATGGTTTATGATTATGATGATGATATGTTTGTTGGTCAGAGTGGATATTCAAGAGGGGGGTGAATTGAGTTCCAATTTAAAAATATCTTTTAAAAAGATTTCTATTAAAATCCACCAATTTAAATAACAAGGTAAACTGTATTGAATTTGTAATAAAGTAAAGGGTCAATTAGGTTCTCAAGAGATTGATTAGTTCTCAGTTAATCTAATCTGAATATTATATTAGCTTTTGAAAATAACCTAATGCTTTTCAATAAATAAAAACACTTGCTAGTTTAACTATCAGAGTAACTCTAAAACAGATTTGTATTTAAAGTAATTAGCAGCGGAATATGAAAAACAGATAATTTTAACAAAATTAAAATTCAAAACAATTTAAAACAAGAGGTTCAGTCTCAAGACGAGACTTAGTCCTCTCAAACAGTTTATATAAACTTAATCCACACCCTGGATCTGGGTTTTACAATAGTGATCAGGTTGTCCTAGTCCTCTTACCTCTACCATAGTTCTACGTGGGAAAACAAAAACAACAGCACATAGGTTTTCCAGGTCCTACTTGACTTCTACCTCTATCCACAGTGGGATACAAGAGAGTTATAGATGTTTTGTGTGAGGATTTAGAAATCATCCAGTTTATCACAAGAGTCAGTGTGTGTATGGAATATACAGAGTACACACACTGCTCAAAAAGTAAGTAAAATAATCACTGAGAGACAATAGATATGAGTTTAGAATGCTCTATTAATTTGAAGTGCAGCTTGGGACTCCTTTTGATTAATCAGAAATGCTTCTGAGACCTTCTCTGGTTTTTGTCTGAAAATAGAGTTTCATCTGCTTCCTTGACTTTCAGGTTCAGTTTGATCATCTTGAGTGCATGAAGAGATTGTTGTGGTTCTTCACCCCTTTTCTAAGGTCCATCTTGTGTTCTCTTCTTGTATGAATGGCCTCATGTATGTCCGGTGTTCTTCAAGTAACCGGGTGTATGGATGTTGCCTCTCTATTGTGTATATTCCTCACTGCAGCTAGATCTTTCTTATATTCCTTGAGATATAGCAAAGGGAATGGTTACTTTATGGCAGGTACGAGGTACGGTTCCCTGACATGCCAAAAACCATCACAAATTAATAGCAGTTGCATTAAATTAACCAAATATGACAGTTAGTATAATTTAAATAAAGCACAAAAGTTCATGCAGAAGAATGCTTGTAACGGTCGACTTGTATCGGTAACTGTTTGTCTCTATAACGGTAGCTCCTTGTATGGGTAGAGGTAGGTCTCTATGTAGCGGTGGGATCCTATCAGTAGCTCTTTGTGTACCAGTGAGATTCTATCGATAGCTCCTTGTGTTAGTATACTTAAGTAGCGGTGGCTTCCTTATACCGGTGGACTTCATAACGGTAGACTTATATTGTTGTAGTTGTCACTCTATATTGATATCATTCTTACATACCGGTAGACTTACTCTAACGGTATCTCTGGTGTAATGGTAGACTTGCATACCGGTAGACTTATACATACCAGTAGCTCTGTTCTGTACTAGTGACTAAGTGTATGTTTATTCATTCTATTCATAGAATGAGTTAAGTTAGAATATGGTGAAGCATATACACATTTAATTAACCGAATGACTTAAATATATCACAAAAGATTTATCATTTGGACATATTTGCAATTAATTATACTTTGAGGTTTAAATTAATTAAACATTAACTAAAATAATGCAATGTTTAAATAATAAACATCATTTGGTATTATCAAAACATAATTAATCATAATTGGGATTTATCAAAACAGGTGAGTCCAACAATCTCCCCCTTTTTGATAATCATAAATTATTACATTGTAATCCAAAATGTATCAGACTCAAAATAAAATAGTTATGATTTCTCAATGTGGGTCAACACAGTTTCAAATATATCATAGATAATGATCTGTAAATGTATCAGAGATAATCAAATATATCAGAGATAAAATAAATTCAATGATTTGTCCTCCTTATTAAGGATATCTACCACTTTGTTAATTTCTCCCCCTTTGTTAATTTCTATTTTCTCTGTGAGTCAAGGATTTCTCCCCCTTTTTGATTAGAAAAAATAATGGTGAAAAGAATGTATCATAGAAAATGGGGAACAATAAAATCAGAAATATATATAAATGAATCAATATTACAAGATACAAAACCAGTACAAGAAATACATAAGATTCCTATCAAAAACATCTATACCCACTCAATCCACTTCTTGAATTTCCACAGTGGATTTTCCTTTAGGATATGAGGTTGAGTTAGGCTCAGAAGGTTGATAAGAAGATTGTGGAACTCCTGTAAGGATTACATGTGGAGCAGCAACAAGTATACGATCAGATCTGTAATGAATATGTCTCTATGGAATCATAGGTGTTAAACTTCGAATATCTTGAGATGGGGTCATTTGGAAAGCATAAGCAGAAGCTGAAGATCCAGAAGCAGATGCAGGCAGAGTAGGAGGAACTATTACAGGTTGAGCATCAACATGTAAGAAAGGCAACAAAAAATTCCCGAATTCCATGATAATTCCTCCTCCCCTCTCCATAGCAGAAAAAATTCATCCTTGTTTTCTAAAAACTTATCCAAAGCTGGAGTAAGCTCCCTGATCTTTCATACTTGTTCTCTGAAATCCTAATTGATTGGAGGAAGTTTTAGGTTTTCTAATAGAAGCTTGAAATGGTTGTTGAGCTGATGCTTGGTATAGATCCTTTGGAAATAGAAATCCACTTTGTCTTTGACCTCTTTTTGAGAATCAGTGGCCTCTATCATAAAATTATAAACAATTTTCCTGATATCCCTAGTGGTAGGCACCACTTGGGTCAAAGCAGCAGAGTCTATAGAGCTACTGGTAAAAGACTGTCCAATCTCTTCTTGCATCATAGCTCGAATCTGATCAATATCCAAAGAAGGCATAGTTGAACTCAGAGGTGAAACAGTAAAGGCAATTTTTTCCTTATGGGATTTAGTCAGCCCACTTATGAGATTTTTCAAAAGAGAGTCCTGGGTACTAACATGTTGTTCCATGGATTTCTTAAATTCCTCAAAAACTGATACCATTTGGCCAACTACACTCTTCACAAAATCCAAGTCTTTGTATGCTTGAGATTTAGAGCTCATGTGAGAATCCATAGAGCTAATTTCTTTCTTTAGACATTCAACATCCTCTTCCAATCTTAAAACTTGATTTTGGCAGGTCTTGAGTTCATCCAAAACACCAGATACAGATTCAGCCATCACATAATGAATAGAAGATACTAAATATGTTTCCATTATTTTCATTTATTCCGCAAAACTGGCCTGAAGATCAAACTTCAACTGGTTTAAATCATATTTTCTTACTATGTCCTAAGGTAAAGATTCAGAAAGGAGATTATAAGTGACAGGTGGTCTATTGATGGGTGTCTCATCTTCTGAATCAGGATAGTCCAACCCAAACACTACAAAACTTGGGTCTTCTACCAAGTCATCAATCCCATGAGCTACTGAAACTGAACAAAGCCTAGAGGGATGCTCCCCCTCAACTCGAGATTCATCCTCAATAGCATTATCTGGCTGGTCTTCCTCATCAAAATCATTAACAACCATATCTATCTTGGCAACAGAATTCTCAACAGGTTCAGGTATAGGGTCTGCTAGCTCAACTAGATCAGCCTCTATATGAATAACAGAAAATCCAATCTCTGGACTCAAACTAAGAGCAGAGCTCACATCTGTTCTCTCAGATACAGATATTTCATCAATAGATATTTCTTCCGCTTCAACATCATCATTAGAAGGGGTGTCAGGAGTAGTCTCCTCATGATCAGACACAAGCTGGTCTTATTCATCTTATGATGTCTCCTCGTCATCCTCAGCCAAAACATGTTTCCTTCTGGGAAAAGCAGGTGGAGTACTAGCTTTCCCATAAGAAATACTATGATGTTTAGGGATGGGAGGAAGATCAGGATCCCCTCCTTCTTCAACAGAGGTCTCATCTTCTTTAGAAATACTATAGGATGGGATGGCCTCATCAGGTCTTAGACCTGGATCCCTCTCATCCTTTGGCCTAGAAGGATAGTCCACAGGACTGTATTTGTTATATACCTTTCCTTTATCATTCACCCCCTACTTCTTCCATGGATTCCATTTCACTTTCATATACTTTCATACTGTTCGAGTAATGAAAAAATTATGCTTCACCACCACTGTCTCATCCCTAGACTCAGCCACTTCTTCTGCCTTTATCATGGCAGATAGCAACTTTGCAAAAAAAAACAAACCATTGGTCTTGGATTTTGGTCTGGTAATGTCCTCTATTTGAATCATCAACAGTCTTCATAGGTTGATCTTAACTCCATGCCTCAAAAGATACAACAGTTATATGTCTTGAAACTTCAGGGTGGAAAAATCCCCTCTCCTGGGACTAATCACATGTTGGATAAACTTGAACAACAATCTGTTCTCACCTTCCATCTCTACTGCAATCACTTTCCTTGGAGTTCCATTCCCAGTTAGCTCAAGTAGTGCAGCTACATATTCAAAATGATCACTGGATATAGTTATGTACTTAGAAGAAAATCCATACTCTCCTTCATGAGGTACTCTAAGGTTTTCATCCCATTCACTAGATGAGAAAGATATCACTTTACTGTTCACAAATGAAATCATACTATTCTCCTCTTCTGACATCTCAAAACGAACATGCGTATAAAAATATTTCACCAAAACCAGGAAGTACGGTCCATTTTTATTCGCAAAACACTCGATATGGCTCTACTCCTCCAATATCTTCAAGATTAACGATTTTCTAGATAACAACCATTTAGCACAGAGCTCTTTTTCAATCACTATCTCCCTCTTGGTCAGATGCAGATTCACGGGCTCTATTCATTCCTTAATAGTTCCACTACCACTGGTTCATGAATTGACTTTTTTCCGCTTATCACTTGGCGCATCTCCCTCACTGATCGTCGATCTCTTCACACGATCCATTTCCGCAACCAGAGACTTAGGGTTCACAAGAATTCTGAAGGTTTGGGTTTTCAAGATGGTGAGAATCCGAACGGGTAGAGTTGACGGTGGATTGAGTAAGGTTTAGACTTTATTTTATATCATTTAGGAATAAAAAAATAAAACACTAAAACATTTCGGCTTTAAGACACAAAAAAACACAATATGTTATACTGGTGAGAATTTTAATGGTAAGCCCTACCGGTGAGAATGGTAACGATGAGGTATTCCTAACAGTGAGGTTGTCTAACGGTGAGGTTGTCTAAGAGTGAGGTATTCCTAACAGTGAGGTTGTCTAACAGTGAGGTATTACTAATGATGAGGTTGTCTAACGGTGAGGTATTCCTAATGGTGAGGTATTCTAACGGTGAAGTATTCCTAATGGTGAAGTTGTATAACGGTGAGGTATTTCTACAATTCTATCATTCCTAACTCGTGTCTAATGTAACTTAAACTCTCTGAGTTTAAAGTCTTTGTGAAAATGTTAGTTAATTGATGTTCAGTACCTATAAATTCAAGAGTAATATCACCCTTTTGGTAATTATATCTTAAAAAATGGTGCCTAACATCAACGTGTTTAGTTCTAGAGTGAGATACAGGGTTCTTTGAAATATTAATAGCACTAGTGTTGTCATAATTTATTGAAACATGTCTAAACTGATATTCGTAGTCCAATAATTTATGTTTCATCCACAGAATTTGTGTACAGCAACTACCAGAAGCTATATACTATGCTTCAGTAGTAGACAATGGAACTAAATTTTTTTTCTTACTACACCAAGATACTAAGGATTTTACCAATAAATGACGTGTTCTAGACATGCTCTTTCTATCTAACTTGCAACCAGCAAAGTCAGCATCTGAATATCTTATTAAATCGAATGATTTTCCTTTTGGATAAAATAATCCTAAGTTAGCAGTATGTTTAAGATATTTGAAAATTATTTTAAGAGAAAGCAGGTGTGATTCATTTGGATTAGCTAGAAATCATGCTCACATACACACACAAAACATAATATCATGTCAACTAGCACTAAGGTAAAGTAGGCCCCCAATCATACCTCTATAATTGGTTTGATCCACTGGTTTCCCAGTTTCATCAGCATCCAACTTACAATTAGTACTCATAGGTGTATCACTTTACTTAATACTATCTAAACCAAAAGGTTTTAAAAGATATTTTTTTACTTACTTTGATTTAAAATAATACCATCTTTATTTTGAAAATTTTGAAAACCAAGAAAATATTTTAGTTCTCCCATCAAACTCATTTCAAATTCATTTTAGATAATTTTTGAAAAATCAGTACATAAAGAGTTTTTAGAAGATCCAAAAATAATATCATCACCATATATTTGTACTATTAAAACATCTTTAGAAATTATTTTGATAAAGAGAGTTGGATCATCAATCCCTTTAGAAAAACCTTTTGTAATAAGAAAATTGCTATGTCTATCATACCAAGCTCATGGAGCTTGTTTTAAAGCATATAAAGCTTTAGAATGTTTAAAATCTCAATTTGAAAAATGAGGATTAATAAATCCAAGTGGTTGTTCAATAGAAACATCTTCAATTATAAAACCATTTAGAAAATCACTTTTAACATCTATTTGATTAAACTCGAAATTCAGATGATCAGCATAGGCAAGTAGAATCCTTATAGATTATAATCTAGCTATAGGTGAAAAGGTTTCTTCATAGTATATTCCTTCCTCTTGACTATACCCTTGTGCAACTAGCCTTGCTTTGTTTCTAACTATATTTCCAGACTCATCAACTTTATTTCTAACCCATTTAGTGCCTGTGGTCAAAGTGTCCTTAGGTTTGTCAACTAATTCCCAAATTTTGTTTCTTTTAAATTGATTTAATTCTTCTTGCATAGCCATTACCAAAAATTCATCATTAATTGCATCATTGATATTTTTAGGTTCTAACTGTTAAATAAAGGTTTGATTTTCAACCTGGTTTCTTAGAGAAGCTCTAGTATGTGTCCCTCTATCAAGATTACTAACAAAAACATCTAAAGGATGATTCTTTAGAATCCTAGTTGATCTGGTGAAGGTAGGACTAGAAATTTCAAGTTCTTCTCTAGGTTCGGGTTCACCAGGAGAAGATTCTGGAATATTTCCAGAACTGGTTGTCTTTACAATAGGTTCACTTATTTTTTCATTAAGGTCCAGAATAGATAGATCATATTCAAGATTTTCAAGAGAAGAATTAGGTTCATATGGATCAATTTCATTAAATTTGATGTGAACAGATTCTTCCACACATTTGGTTATTTTATTAAAGACTCTATAAGATTTACTGGTTATAGAGTAACCTAGAAAGATTCCCTCATCACTTTTAGAAGAAAACTTGTCAATATTATCCTTAGTATTGAGAATAAAGACTTTCCGGGCAAAAAATCTGAAGTAACTAACTTTAGGCTTCCTATTATTCCACAGTTCATAATGGGTCTTTTTAAGAACACGTCTAATCAAGACTCTATTTATAATATAACAGCCTATATTGACAGCTTCATCTCGGAAGTAAACAGGTAGTTCATACTCATTAAGCATAGTTCTTTCAATTTCCTGAAGAGTTCTATTTCTTCTTTCTACTACACCATTCTGCTAAGGTTTCCTAGGGGTAGAGAAATTGTGACTATAGCCATTGTGTGAGAAATAAGATTCAAATTCATGATTTTCAAACTCACAACCATGATCACTTCTCAAGGTCTTAATCTTAAGTCCACTAAGTTTTTCTATAGACTTGTAGTATTTAATAAAGTAATAATAAGCATCACTTTTGTGAGCTAAGAAGTATACCCAAGTGTACCTAGAATAGTCATCTACCAGAATATATACATAGTGTTTCCCATTTAAACTAGAAACTCTATAATGTACATACAAGTCCATGTGAACCAACTCGAGAGGTTGAGAAATTGAAACTTATTTCTTTAATTTGAATAAAACATTATCTTTCTTTCCCTTTTGACAGGGAGTAAAAACTTTGTCTGATGGGAATTTTAGTTGAGGTAGGTCTCTAACTAAATTTTTCTTAGTCAGTTTCCTAAGTGAGTGAACATTGCAGTTTCCTAATATTTTGTGTCATAGCCAAGATTCTCTATAAAAAGAATTTAAAAAAGTAACCTTTTGTTTGGATAAATAATTAAAATCTACAGCATATACATTTTCATTTCTTAAGGCAGAAAATACTAAAACATTTTTAGAATTAAAAACATGGCAAGAATCATTTTCAAATTTAACATTGAAACCATCATCACACAACTGAGAAATGCTTAATAGGTTGTATTTTAATCCATTTACAAATAATACTTCAGAAATTAAAATTGAATCAGTGTTACCAATCTGACCTAAGCCGATGATTTTTCCTTTTGAATTATCACCAAAGGTGACATGTCCTCCATCAACCTTGATTAATCTTTTGAAACATGAAAATTCTCCTGTCACGTGCCTTGAACATCCACTGTCCAAATACTAAGTATTCCTATAGGAACTTTTTAAGCAGGTTTCCTACAAAACAGTTTTATATAGAAAATGATTTTGGTACCCAGATTCTCTTGGGTCCAGACAGGTTAGCAAGAAAAGCTTTAGGTAACCAGATTTGTCTTATGGGTCTCATATAATTTACAGAATAAATAGATTTTGAAAGATAAACTTTATTTGATCTATAACTATGTGAATAACTAGTTGAAGCATATGAACTTTCAGAACTAGAACTAGCAGCATTCTGTCTAGATTTAAGAATAAATCTAGTTTTAGTAATCTGTCTATGTCTAGGCTGATAGCCTATTCCAGTGGTATATTTTGGTGCCACTTGTTTAACTAACATTTGTGTAAGTGTATCTTTTCCATTTGTGACTTTCTCTAAGTCCTTCCTTAATTTATCATTAGACAATTTCAGTTCAGTATTTTCCTTAAGTAATTGAGCATTCTTTTCCTTTTCTATATCAAGTGCAGATTTAACAAAGCTGGTCAAAGCATGTTATTTCTTAAAAGTTCTTATACTTTTCCATCAATTAATTACAGGTTTCTTCTAGAATATTACAATATTCAAATAATTCTTCACTAGACATATTTTCAGATTCAGAATGAGAATCAACTCTATAATAATATGAATTTAAAGTAGGAGTATCCAATGTTACCTCATATGTGTTTGTCATAAAACACATGTTATATTTTTGATATTTTTCATCCTAAGTAGAATCAGAATCACTTGAACTATCTTCTGAAGCACTCTAAGTTTCTTTCATAGATTTCTTGTAATTATTATCCTTGTAGTCATATTTCTTCTTGACTTTTAACTTTGTACAGTCTGCTTTTACATGTCCTTTCCTTTTTTCATTCAAAGCAGACAATTTCATCACTCCTATCATAATTTTTCCAATCCTTCTTCCAATGACCTTTATTGTCATATTTTCCTTTATAGTTTGATTTTATGAAGAATTTATTCTTCCTATAAAATTTATTAAACCTTCTGGCTATCTGAGCCATCTCTACATCACTGTCAAATGCACTCTCATCACAGCTCGAACTATCACTTGCAGTTTGAATTTTCTCTTTTTCCATAATCTTTGAAGAAGATTTATTGAAGGCTATTACCTTCTTCCTTGGTTCATCGTCTTCTTCCTTATTCACTTTAAGTTCTTATTCATACATCATAAGCTTACCAATGTGTTATTTGATAGGAAGTTCACTTATATCACATGACTCTCTGATTGAAACAGATGTGTCTCTCCATCTGTCTGGAAAAAATCTTAAAATCCTCATGATCTGTTCCTTTGATGGAACATCTTTTCCAAGTGAGCTCATAGTGTTCACAATTTTGTTGAACCTGAGATACATGTCAGAGATAGGTTCATCAGGATTAATTTTAAAATTATCATACTTAATAGTGTAGGTATTCAATCTCTTTTCTTTAACATTATTTGTTCCCTCATGGGAAATAGCCAAAGTATCACAAATTTCATGAGCAGTTTTACATGAAGAAATTCTATTTAATTCTTCATCTCCTAAAGAACAGTACATGGAATTCATAGCTTTACAATTATTATTGTAAGCTGTTTTAGTAGGTTCATCTCAAGTGGTTCTAACAGAAGTGGGAATTTTATATTGAGATTTTTTAGTAGTCCAGATGTCAAATCTCATACTTTCTAAATGAATTTTCATTTTCAGTTTCCATTGGGCATAATTAACACCATTAAAGAAAGTTGGCATGTTGGTAGCAACACCTTCTAGTATATTATCCATAATTAGATTTTAGAAAATATATTTAAAGAGATAAAATTTAGAACTAACAAAAATTTAAGATCTTTAAGATACAACTAAAATCAAAGTTGAAAAACTGAGTATTTGGAAATCCATTATTGAAACCTTCCCCTGATACCAAATGTTGGTCGGAGTGGATACTCAAGAGGGGGGGGGGGTGAATTGAGTTCCAATTTAAAAATTTCTATTAAAAATATTTCTATTAAAATCCCCCAATTTAAATAACAAGGTAAACTGTAGTGAATTTGTAATACATTAAAGGGTTAGTTAGGTTCTCAAGAGATTGATTAGTTCTCAGTTAATCTAATATGAAGATTAGATTAGATTTTGAAACTAACCTAATGATTTACAATAAATACAAACACTTGCTAGTTTAACTATCAGAGTAACTCTAAAATAGATTTGTATTTAAATTAATTAGCGGAGGAATATTCAAAACAAATAATTTTAACAAAAGTAAAATGCACAGAAATTTAAAACAAGAGGTTCAGTCTCAAGACGAGGTTTATTCCTCTCAAACAGTTTATATAAACTTGATCCACACCCTAGATCTAGGTTTTATAAAAGTGCTTAGACTGTCCAGGTCCTCTTACCTCTACCACAGTTCTACTTGGGAAAATAAAAACAACAACACATAGGCTGTCTAGGTCCTAATTGACCTCTACCACTATCCACAGTGGGATACAAGAGAGTTATAGAAGTTTTTTGTGAGGATTTAGAAATTTTCCAGTTTATCACAGGAGTCAGTGTGTGTATATAATATACAGATTACGCACACTACTCAAAAAGTAAGTAAAATAATCACTGAGAGAGAGTAGATATGAGTTTATAATTATCTAGTGATTTGAAGTGCATCTCTTGACTCCTTTTGATTAATCATAAATGCTTCTGATTCCTTCTCTGGTTTTTGTCTGAAAATAGAGTGTCGTCTGCTTCCTTGACTTTCAGGTTCAGTTTGATCAGCTTGAGTGCATGAAGAGATCGTTGTAGTTCTTCACCCCTTGACTATGGTCCAGCTTGTGTTCTCTTCTTTTATGAATGGCCTCGTGTATGTCCAGTGTTCTTCAAGTAAGTAGGTGCATGGATGTCGCCTCTCTATTGTGTATATTCCTCACTGAAGTTTGATCTTCCTTATATTCCTTGAGATCTAGCAAAGAGAATGATTAATTTATGGTAGGTTTGAGGTACGGTTCCCTGACATGCCAACAACCATCATTAAATAATAGTAGTTGCATTAAATTAACCAAATATGACCGTTAGTATAATTTAAATAAAGCACAAAATTTCAAGCAGCATAATGCTTGTAACGTTCAACTTGTATTGGTAGATGTTTGTCTCTATAATGGTAGCTCCTTGTAAGGGTTGATTTCTGTAGTGGTAGGTCTCTGTGTAGCGGTGAGCTCCTATCGGTAGCTCTTTTTGTACCAGTGATCTTCTAT
This sequence comes from Viscum album, assembly GCA_963277665.1. Classification (NCBI taxonomy): domain Eukaryota; kingdom Viridiplantae; phylum Streptophyta; class Magnoliopsida; order Santalales; family Viscaceae; genus Viscum; species Viscum album. The sequence goes on along the minus strand of OY728143.1, from coordinate 1,383,829,094 downwards.
CGGTATCTCCTTGTGTCGGCAGACTTGAGAAGAGGTGACTTCCTTATACAAGTGGACTTCATAATGGTAGACTTATATAGTTGTTGCTGTCACTCTATATTGATATCATTCTTACTTACCAGTAGACTTACTCTAATGGTATCTCTGGTGTAAAGGTAGACTTTTATACCAGTAGACTTATACATACCGGTAGCTCTATTCTATACCTGTGACTAAGTGTCTGTTTATTCAATCTATTCACATAATGAGTTAAGTTAGAATACAGTGAAGCATATACACATTTAATTAACCGAATTACTTAAATATATCACAAAAGATTTATCATTTGGACATATTTGAAAGTAATTATACTTTGAGGTTTAAATTACTTAAAAATTAACTAAAATAATGAAATGTTTAAATAATAAACATCATTTTGGATTATCAAAACATAATTAATCATAATTGGGATTTATCAAAACAGGTGAGTCCAACAATCTCCCCCTTTTTGATAATAATAAATTATGACATTGTAATCCAAAATGTATTAGACTCAAAATAAAATAGTTATGATTTCTCAGTTTGGGTCAACATAGTTTCAAATATATCATAGATAATGATCTGTAAATGTATCAGAGATAATCAAATATATCAAATATAAAATAAATTCAATGATTTTTCCTCCTTATTAGGGATATCTCCCTCTTTGTTAACTTCTCCCCCCTTTGTTAATTTCTATTTTCTCAGTGATTCAAGGATTTCTCCCCCTTTTTTATTAGAAAAAATATGGGTGAAAAGAATGTATCAGAGAAAATGGGGAACAATAAAGACATAAATATATAGAAATTAATCAATAGTACAAGATACAAAAACAGTACAAGAAATACATAAGATTCCTATCAAACACATCTAGACCCACTCAATCCACTTCTTGAATGTCCACAGTGTATTTTCCTTTAGGATCTGAGGTTGATTTAGGCTCAAAAGGTTGATAAGAAGACTGTGGAACTCCTGTAAGGATTACAGGTGGAGCAGCAATAGGTATACGATCAGATCTATAAGCAATAGGTATACGATCAGATCAGATCTGTAGGTGGATCAGATCTATAGAATATCTTGAGCTGGGGTCATTTGGAAAGCAGAAGCAGAAGCTGAAGATCTAGAAGCAGATGCAGGCAGAGTAGGAGGAACTATTACAGGTTGATCATTAACATGTAAGAAAGGCAACAAAAAATTCCTGAATTCCATGATAATTCCTCCCCCCTCTTCATAGTAGACAAAAAGTCATCCTTGTTTTCAAAAAACTTATCCAAAGCTGGAGTTAGCTCCCTGAGCTTTCTTACTTGTTCTCTGAAAGCCTAATTGACTGGAGGAAGTTTCAGGTTTTCTAACAGAAGCTTGAAATGGTTGTTGAGCTGATGCTTGGTATAGATCCTTTGGAAATAGAAATTCACTTTGTATTTGAACTCTTTTTGATAATCTATGGCCTCTCTCATAAAATTATGAACAATTTTCCTAATATCCCTAGTGGTAGTAACCACTTGGGTCAAAGTAGCAGAGTCTATAGATCCATTGGTAGAATATTGTCAAGTCTCTTCTCGCATCACAGCTCGAATATGATCAATATCCAAAGAAGACCTGGTTGAACTCATAGGTGAAACAGTAAAGGAAACTGTTTCCTTAAAGGATTTAGTCAGCCCACTTATGATATTTTTCACAAGAGAGTCATGGGTACTAACATGTTGTTCCATGGATTTCTTAAATTCCTCAAAAACTGATACCATTTGGCCAACTACACTCTTCACAAAATCCAATTCTTTGTATGCTTGATATTTAGAGCTTATATAAGACTCCATAGAGAAAATTGATTTCTTTAGAGATTTAACATCCTCTTACAAGATTAAAACTTGATTTTGGCAGGTCTTGAGTTCAATCAAAACACCAGATATATATTCAGTCATCACGGACCGAATATAAGACACTAAAGAGGTTTCCATTATTTTTATTTCTTTCATAAAACTGGCCTGAAGATCAAACTTCAACTGGTTTAAATCAGATTTTCTTACTATGTCCTCAGGTAAAGATTCATAAAGGAGATTATAAGTGACAGGTGGTCTATTGATGGGTGTCTCATCTTATGAATCAGGATAGTCCAACCCAAACACTACAAAACCTGGGTCTTCTGCCCAGTCTTCAATCCCATGAGCTACTGAAACTGAACAATGCCTGGAGGGATGCTCCCCCTCAACTCGAGATTCCTCCTCAATAGCATTATCTAGCTGGTCTTCCTCATCAGAATTATCAACATCCATTTCTATCTCAGCAACAGGATTCTCAACAAGTTCATGTATAGGGTCTGCTGGCTCAACTAGATCAGCCTCTATAGGAATAACAGAAAATCCAATCTCTGGACTCAAACTAAGAGCAGATCTCACATATGTGCTCTCAGATATAGATCTTTCATCAATATATCTTTCTTCCTCTTCAACATCATCATTATAAGGGGTGTCAGGAGTAGTCTCCTCATGATAAGACACAAGCTGGTCTTCCTCATCTTCTGATGTCTCCTCATCATCCTCAGCCAAAACAGGTTCCCTTCTAGGAAAAGCAGATGGAGGACTAGCTTTCCCATAAGAAATAATATGATGTGTATGGTTGGGAGGAAGATCAGGATCCCCTCCTTCTTCAACAGAGGTCTCATATTCTTCAGAAACACTATAGGATGGGATGGCCTCATCAGTTCTTAGACCTGGATCCCTCTCATCCTTTGGCCTAGAAGGATAGTCCATAGAACTGTATTTGTCATATACATTTCCTTCATCATTCACCCACTACTTCTTCCATGGATTCTAGTTTACTTTCATATACTTTCATACTGTTCGAGTAATGAAAAAATTATCCTTCACCACCACTGTCTCATCCTGAGACTCAGCCACTTCTTCTGCCTTTATCATGACAGATAGCAACTTTGCAAAAAAAAAACAAACCATTGGTCTTGGATTTTGGTCTGGTAATGTCCTCTATTTGAATCATCAATAGTCTGTATAGGTTGATCTTCACTCCATGCCTCAAAAGATACAATAGGTATATGTCTTGAAACTTCAGGGTGGAAAAATCCCCTCTCCTGGGACTAATCACATGTTGGATAAACTTGAACAACAATCTGTTCTCACCTTCCATCTCTACGGCAATCACTTTCCTAGGAGTTCCATTCCCAGTTAGCTCAAGTAGTGCTGCTACATATTCAAAATGATCACTGGCTGTAGGTATGGACTTAGAAGAAAATCCATACTCTCCTTCATGAGGCACTCTAATTTTTTCATCCCATTCACTTGATGAGAAAGAAATCACTTTACCATTCACAAATGAAATCATACTATTCTCCTCTTCTGGCATCTCAAAACGAACATGCGCATAAAATTATTTCACCAAAACCAGGAAGTACGGTTCATTGTTATTCTTAAAACACTTGATCCATCCCTAATCCTCCAATATCTTCAAGATTAATGATTTTCTAGATAATAAACATTTAGCGCAAAGCTCTTTTTCAATCACTATATCCCTCTTGGTCAAATGCCTATTCACGGGCTCTCTTCATTCCTTAATAGTGCCACTACCACTGGTTCATGAATCGACTTTTTGCCGCTTATCACTTGGCAAATCTCCTTCAATGATCATAAATCTCTTCACACGATCCATTTCCACAACCAGAGACTTAGGGTTCACGAGAATTCTAAAGGTTTGGGTTTGCAAGATGGTGAGAATCTGAACGGGTAGAGTTCGCGGTGGATTGAGTAAGGTTTAGAATTGATTTTATATCATTTAGGAATATAAAAAAAACACTAAAACGTTTCGTCTTTAAGACACACAAAAACACAATATGTTATACCGGTGAGAATTTTAACGGTAAGCCCTACCGGTGAGAATGGTAATGGTGAAGTATTCCTAACAGTGAGGTTGTATAACGGTGAGGTTGTCTAAGGGTGAGGTACTCTTAACGGTGAGGTTGTCTAATGGTGAGGTATTACTAATGGTGAGGATGTCTAACTGTGAGGTATTCCTAACGGTGAGGTTGTCTAACGGTGAGGTATTCCTAACAGTGAGGTTGTCTAACGGTGAGGTATTTCTACAAGTCTATCATTCTTAACTCGTGTCTAATGTAACTTAACCTCTCTGAATTTAAAGGCTTTGTGAAAATGTCAGTAAATTGATGTTCAGTGCCTATAAATTCAAAAGTAATATCACCCTTTTGGTAATGATCTCTTAGAAAATGGTGCCTAACATCAATGTGTTTAGTTCTAGAGTGAGATACAGGGTTCTTTGAAATATTAATAGCACTAGTGTTGTCACAATTTATTGAAACATGTCTAAACTAATATCCGTAGTCCAATAAGGAATGTTTCATCCATAGAATTTGTGCACAGCAACTGCCAGCAGCTATATACTATGCTTCAGCAGTAGACAATGCAACTGAATTCTGTTTCTTACTACACCAAGATACTAAGGATTTTACCAATAAATAACGTGTTCTAGACGTGCTCTTTCTATCTAACTTGCAACCAATAAAGTCAGCATCTGAATATCTTATTAAATCAAATGATTGTCCTTTTGGATAAAATAATCCTAAGTTAGAAGTATGTTTAAGATATTTGAAAATTCTTTTAACAACAAGAAGGTGTGATTATTTTGGATTAGCTTGAAATCTTGCACACATACACACATTAAACATAATATCAGGTCGACTAGTAGTAAGGTAAAGTAGGCCCCCAATCATACCTCTATAATTGGTTTGATCCACTGGTTTCCCAGTTTCATCAGCATCCAACTTACAATTAGTACTCATAGGTGTATCACTTTCCTTAATACTATCTAAACCAAAGTGTTTTAAAAGATCTTTTTTATAATTACTTTGATTTAAAATAATACCATCTTTATTTTGAAAAAATTGAAAACCAAGAAAATATTTTAGTTCTCCCATCAAAATCATTTCAAATTCATTTTGCATAATTTTTGAAAAATCAGTACAGAAAGAGTTTTTAGAAGATCCAAAAATAATATCATCAACATAGATTGGTACTATTAAAACATCTTTAGAAATTCTTTTGATAAAGAGAGTTGGGTAAGAAATCCCTTTAGAAAAACCTTTTGTAATAAGAAAATTTCTAATTCTATCATACCAAGCTCGTGGAGCTTGTTTTAAACCATATAAAGCTTTAGAAAGTTTAAAAAATCGATTTGGAAAAATGGGGATTAGTAAATCCAAGTGATTGTTCAACAAAAACATCTTCAATTATAAAAGCATTTAGAAAATCACTTTTAACATCTATTTGATATAACTTGAAATTCAGATGAGTAGCATAGGTAAGTAGAATCCTTATAGCTTCTAATCTAGCTACAGGTGAAAAGGTTTCTTCATAGTCTATTCCTTCCTCTTGACTATACCTTTGTGCAACTACCCTTGCTTTGTTTCTAACTATATTTCCAGACTCATCAACTTTATTTCTAAAAAACCATTTAGTGAATATGGTCAAAGTTTCCTTAGGTCTTTCAACTAATTCCCAGACTTTTTTTCTTTCAAATTGATTTAATTATTCTTGCATATCCATTACCCAAAATTCATCATTAATTGCATCATTGATATTTTTAGGTTCTAAATATGAAAGAAAGTCTTGATGTTCAACCTGGTTTCTTAGAGAAGCTCTAGTATGTGTACCTCTATCAAGATTACTAACAACAACATCTAAAGGATGATTCTTTAGAATCCTAGTTGATCTGGTGAAGGTAGGACTAGAAATTTCAGGTTCTTCTCTAGGTTTGGGTTCACCAGGAGAAGATTCTGGAATATTTCCAGAACTTGTTGTCTTTATAATAGGTTCACTGATTTTGTCATTAAGGTCCAGAATAGATAGATCTTATTCAAGATTTTTAAGAAAAGACTTATGTTCATATGGATCAGTTTCATCAAATTTGATGTGAACATATTCGTCCACACATTTGGTTCTTTTATTAAAGACTCTATAAGATTTACTGGTTATAGAGTAACCTAGAAAGATTCCCTCATCACTTTCAGAAGAAAACTTGTCAAGATTATCCATAGTATTGAGATTAAAGACTTTGCAGGAAAAAACTCTGAAGTAACTAACATTAGGCTTCCTATTACACTACCACAAAATAGGGAAAGGGAAGCGTTTCCCTTTATCAGCTCTAAACAGAAAGCACTGATAAAGGGGTATGCCTTTATCAGCGCTATCTAAAAGCGCTGATAAATGTTACATTTATCAGCACTTTTTTTAGTGCTGATAAATGAATGTTTTATCAGCGCTTTTATTTTAGCGCTGAAAAAACATACCTTTATCAGCACTTTTAACGAGCGCTGATAAAGGTTCTATCGGTTTTTATTTAATAAACCTAATAGGCCATCCTCGCTTGCACGTGGTCAAGCTCTCGCAGAAGCTGAACTAGGCCCCTCGATGTCGTGACCTCGTCCTCCTCCTCCTCCTCCTCCTCTTCCTCCTCCATCCTCCTCCTTCCTCCTCCTCATCCTCCTCCTTATCCGTCGTTGTCGCCGCCTCTGCCCCCGCTACCGCTACCGTGACCGCCGCTGCCTCTGCCGCCTCCACCCTTGCTGCCACGACCGCCGCCGCCTCTGCCGCTGCCTCCACCTCTGCCGCCGCCGCTGCCTTGCCACCTCCGCCTCTAGTGCTGCCTTCGCTGTCGCCGCTACCATTATTGATATTATTGAGTTCTTTATTTAATACTTGCACCTCAATAAACACCTATTGAATCTTGTTTCATGGGTTATATTTTCTTGAACTCTTTTATGGACACCCCTTTAGTGTGCCAAGTAAAATTATCCCTTTAATGTAAAATTATTAACAGCCCTGAACACCAATTTAGCTAATGTCAAAGCTTTTAAATGAGGTTTCTGTAAAGACCCGCAAATTTCAAGGAAATTTTTTTCTTAATTTTCTTTGGAATTTTACAAGAGCGCAGCTTCAGACGGCACCTGATTCCGAGGCCCGGTGTGCCCGGAATCAATTTCCGAAGTTTGGCTCGGGTACGTTCAGTGAACGGACGAGCGGGTTTTTCTATCTTTTGAACCGGTTCCCGGAATCAAATTCTGAGGGCACCGATGAAATCGCAGCGCCGGTATTTGCTTAGAAACGCCTCTTCCGGAGTTGCGTTTGCTCAGACGTGGTTTTTAAATTTTGCGGCTTTAAGTCAGAAATAAAATAAAGTTTGTGCAACAACTTTATTTTATTTTTCACTTAAGCTGCTTGGAAGCCACTTGAAGTCACTTAAAGGCGGCTTGAGCTGAGTTGAACTGGATAGGATGCTATCCAGAAATATCCTACCCCTTGGTAGGATATTTGTGCGGTGGGGCCCGCACGAGCCCCACCGTTTCTTTCGCTAAGTAACGCACCCGCGAAAACCCGTCAAAGTAACTGAAAAGTCAACCGACGCGTTTTCTTTAATTCTTAACAGACCATTTAATTGGGCGGTTTATTTCGTGAATTAAATGGACTGTTTCTTTCGTGAATTAAATGGGTCGTTTCTTTCGAATTGATGGATCGTTTCTTAACCGGTTTCGTGTGTTGGCATGTTTATAAAATAAGACCAACCTAAAAATCCTTTGAAAGGATTTGAGAGGATCTTGTTTCTTCATCTCCCCGCGAAGAACGCGAAGAACGCGAAGAACGCGAAGAACGCGAAGAACGTCGGCGACCGAAATTCGACGACGCACACCGAGATCTGCGACGTCGACGAGCTTTACCCGCGACGTTCTTCGGCGACGCCTCTTCTTCCGCAGCCGATCCTCGTTCGGCAGCTAAGGTGAGAAACGAATCGTTTGAATTCTCTTTTTTTTTAATTTCGATATCAACGGATTTAAATTAATTAAATCCGTTGATCTTGATCCAGAGATTGGCGACGCGACGATCCCCCTTCTTCCGCGACGACGCAACGATCCCCCTTCTTCCGCGACGAGCAATCCCGCGACGATCCCTCGTTCGGCAACGACAGCTGCGAGGTAAGGGTTGATTTGAAATATTTTTCCTTTCCCGTGATTTTATTTCTTTTAAAATAAGGAACCGATCACGGAACAATTTTAAATTTATTTAAAATTGTTGATTGGTCATTTCTTGTTTCTCCCGTTGTTTATGACTAACGCGGAGGGTGCGGGTCTAACGAACAAGACCCGGCAACCCTCCGCCGATCTTCCTTTTTGTGCGGATTTGGCGGGCAACGGCAAAAGCACGACGCAAGGGCCATTTGTTGATTCCGCAGTGAAGGACGCGTCCCGGGAGGAACAATGGCGCAGACGGGAGGCAAAACGGGCCACCGGAGCAACTCCGGCGGCCCGCGGAAGGGGGCGACGGCGCGGGTCGCCGGCGCGGCGGCGCCGGCGACCGGAGGCGGCGGCGCCCGGCGCGCCGCCGGAGGAGTCCGCCGCGGCCGAGCCGCGGCGGCGGCGAACCGCTGGACCGCGTCCGCGGTCCGGCCACCCAGCACGCGGCCCGCGCGGGCCGCGTTTCTCCAAAGCCGCGGGTTTGACCCGCGGCGGCTTCTTCGGCCGCTCGGCCGAAGACCGAGCCGGCCGGTCCGGTCGGCCGGGCCGCGCCCAGGCCGGACCGGGCCCGGCCTCGCCGGGTCGGGCCGGGTCGGGTCGACCCGGTTCGGGCCGACCCGGTTCGGCCGACCCCAGGGGGGGTTCGGGCCGGGTCGCCCCGGGCCCAGAACCCCCGTTTCGGGCCCTCTTCGGTCTTTTGCCCATATCTTGGGCCTGGGACCTCCGATTGACGAACCGTCAGCGGCTACGCGATCCTTGGATCGAGACGGTCGTTTTGGTATATTATACTCAAGGTTTCGGAAGACTTTGGGTTCGGCCGGGTTGGTTCGTACACGAAACCAACCGGGCCCTCGGAGCGGAAACGCTCATAACTTAAGCTACGGACGTCCGATCGACGTACCGTCAGCTGTGGTAGTTTCCTCTAAGTGAGACGGAACTTTTGGCATACTCCGCCCGAGGATCGGATACAGGCGGAGTACGGTCGAGTTGGTTTTTCCCTGAAAACCAACCGGGCCCCTGGGACGAAAATGCCAATAACTCTCAGACCGGGCGTCCGATCGATGCGCCGTCTGTTGCATTGAGTTCCTGTTGACGATACGGAACTTTTGGATACATCAACTTCGGTCTTCGTGATAGTTGATGTATCAGCCTCTCGGCTCGTGGAGCGGACCCTCCGAACGAGCTTGCTTTGTGCGGGAACCCTAGTGCTGGCTGCGACTGTTCTACTGCTACGACTGCTACTGTGACTTCGACGACGACAGTACAGAGATCCTGTGTGGATTCGACGACGACGACTACAGCACTCAGCGATCCTACGCGAGCAGTGCTACCGAACCTGTGTGAGCTGAATCTTCTGTTTACCTTGGGCGATGGAGCGCTTGGGTGTAGCGGCGGACCCGTGGTACTTGACAGTGGTGGTGCGCTTGGATGCAGCAGCAGACCCTTGGCGGTGGAGCGCTTGGTTGTAGCGGCGGACCCGCGATACTCTACGGAGTGTGTGCGCTTGGTTGTAGCGACAGACCCTTGGCGGTGGGGCGCTTGGTTGTAGCGGCGGACCCGCGATACTCTACGGAGTGTGTGCGCTTGGTTGTAGCGGCGGACCCGCGATACTCTACGGAGTGTGTGCGCTTGGTTGTAGCGACAGACCCGCGACGGTGGAGGCGTGCGTGCGGAGTACGGAGACCGTGTAGATGACTGAGACCTGACGACTGCTTGACCGACTCGACTTGGAGTGAGTCGACTAGCCCAGTGGACGGAGCGCCCAGTAGTCGGCAGCAGACCCACGGCGGACGGAGCGCCTGGTAGTTGGCAGCAAACCCGCGGTACTCGACAGGAGGAGTACCTCAGTAGGCTATTTGGGTGAGCGCCCGGCATTTGGCGACAGACCCTCAGCGGACGGAGCGCCCGGTAGTTGGCCGCAAACCCGCAGTACTCGACAGGAGGAGTACCTCAGCAGTCATAGGTTAGTGAGCAGTACCTCGGAGTCGTGACAGGACTACTGCACACTTCAGAGACGGGGCTCTTCAGCAGCTACGGTTTCGATAATGAAAATCCTGGTTTGAGCTGAGTCAATGATCTTGTGTTTCCTCATGATTGAGATGGGTCACTTGATAACTTAGGTATATGTATGGGCATATACCTAGGTAATGGTTATCCGTTGATTTCATAAACTTGTTTACTCTTCTTTGTGGATTGGGTTGTTCTTGGGCTCGGTGTTGGAGCCGAACGGAAATTGATGACTTAGGTATATGTATGGGAATATACCTAAGCAGTGTCAGTTGTTACTTCGTGATTGTTACTTTTCTTCGTGGTTTATCCTTTGTGGATTTGAGAGACCTTCAGGGGTCTCGGGGTCCCTACTGAGTAGCTTATACTCACCCCTGCACGGGCTTTGCCCGCACTACGTTGTGTTGGTTGCAGACGACGGACAGCGTTGACCTTAGCTGAGGCTTGCAGAGCGGGACGGTACCCGGAGGTGGACCACTGGGCGGGACGTGCACGGAGCGGACGGCGGGACCCGTGGAGCAGAGGAGCTATCTGTACCCACCCTTCAGGTGGGATTTCTAGTGGGCAGCTCGGTGCAGCGGTTTTACCTTTCGAGTTGTACTTTACTTTACAGTTGGGCTTGTATTTCCGGCCCCCTTTACTTTTCTGCACTTTACTTTCCGCTTGCTGACTCTGTGTGGTTGTTACTTATAAAGGCAATGCCTTCCCTGTTTACTGGGATTTTACGCCTTGGTGCTAGTCACCATCCCCTGGCCTATGGAAGGCGGGCTTGGGGTAGTCACGGCACGGGCCCCGAGGACGGGTCGTGACAAATTGGTATCAGAGGTGGTCGGTTCTACCGCAGACTCTGATCGTCTTTTCTTCCTATATGAAGCAATAATGTTTAGTGTATTGAGTGTGGTTATCAGTCTAGGGAGTCCAGTGTTGGTGCGGCGGCCGACGTATCCGTACACCAGGACCCTGACTTCTGATTTCCGACTTAATACACGAAAACATTGATTGCGTGTGTGTTTCAAAGTTTTCTTTGTGATTTCTTTGTATCAGCTCACCAGGTATACTGTTTGACCGTGGCGCACCTGTCGCCTTTCAGGATGGCCCCACGGCGGCAGCCAGCTAGGGTTCCGAGAGTCGAGCGAGACGACAGCCCACCGAGCGACGAGGCCTCGGTGCAGGGCCCTTTTCCAGTAGTGGCACCGGCGGTAGCTTTACCCGCCGAGCCCCCGATGCTTCCAGCAGCAGCTGCTGACGATGCACGTCGCCTCAGCGCACTGCATGAGTTTCAGCGCCAGCGACCGCCCAGGTTTCGTGGGGAGACGGATCCCCAGGCAGCAGAGGACTGGCTGGAGGCAGTAGTTCGAGTGTTTAGGCTAGTGAGGACACCAGCAGACCTCATGGTGATCCTCGCTGCGAGCCTACTACACGCAGTAGCAGGACGATGGTGGAGCTTGATGCTCCAGGTGCACGATGAGGCATCTCTACTTTGGACGGACTTTGAGAGCATCTTCCGCTCGGAGTTCGTCCCAGCCACCCTTCGTGCGGTGCGTATCCAGGAGCTTCTACAGCTGCGGTAGGGCAGCATGACGGTCGCTCAGTACGCGGCGAGGTTCACCGACCTTTCTCGGTACTCGACAGACATGGTACGGGACCCCTTCTTCCGGGCCCGGACCTTCGAGCAGGGTTTGAGACACGAGATCAGGTCATCGCTGATCTCCCTCAGCATACCGACTCAGACAGGAGTACTGGAGCGGGCACTTCTGATCGAGGGTTTCCTTGCTGAGTCTACACCAGCACAGCAACTCACCGCAGGGCGGCACGTGGCAGAGTCATCTGCAGCAGGTAGCCGACAGATGACTCAGGGTTCCAGGCAGACCAGACCTACCGGTGGCCGACTGCACGACTCAGGCTCAGTTGTACAGGGAAGCCGGGGTGGAGTCAGAGCCAGGCGTGCCGAGAGTGGGCAGTGTTACTCCTATGGCGGGATTGGTCACATGGCTCGTGACTGTCCGACCCGCCATGCTGATGATCAACAGTTAAGTGAAGAACCTCCCAGGCAGAGGCAGAGGTTCGACCGTGGCGGTCCGCAGGGAGGAGGCGGACGAGGCAGAGGAGCTGGACGAGCAGCCGGTGGTGGGCGACGCTTTGAGGCTCTTCCACCACCACCACCAGGAGGTCCACCCCGACCACAGGGAGTAGGTGAACATGTGAGAGCTCAACTTCAGGCAGCCGAGGCCTTCGATCATGGAGCTCTGGGAGCCGATGGACAGGAGCTGAACTAGTGGATACATCCTTGTACTTCTGGTTCCTTGTTGCATTTGTGTAGCGTCTTGTATTATGAGCTGCAATAATAAAAGACGCATACCTTTGTGATATTTTCGTTCCTGTTCTCTTTCGTGATGTTACTAAGAGGTTCCAGTTTTGACTGTTGACTTGACCCTCACTTGTGAGACATCTACTGGAGGAGACCCAGTTACCACACACTGATGCCGACAGTGTGACTCAACCCTTGGAGGCGAGAGTAACGGTTGAATCTCTTAGTAGTAGCGTCGAGGCCTTACGACGTCATCCTTGGTATGGATTAGTATCATCCATGTTAGGATTGACTGTTTTAGGCAAAGAATGTGGTTCATCCAGGGGATGAGACTAGATTTCTATTTTCGGCAAAGAAGAAATCTTGCAGCTCTGGTGGGACCGGAGATGGTCCAGGCCACGGCAGAGAAGGTCCAGGTCATCTATAAGCGGATGAGGACAGCTCAGAGCCGGCAGAAGTCATAAGCTGACAGGGGGCGGAGGCCACTGGAGTTCGAGGATGGCGACCACGTCTTCTTGCGGGTCTCACCTCGACGTGGTATTCGGAGATTTGGCCGAGGCGGCAAGTTATCTCCGCGCTTCATCGGACCCTTCCAGATTCTCAGCAGGATTTGCGAGGTGGCTTATCGCCTGGCTCTACCACCTCAGTTGCACCGGGTGCACGACGTCTTCCACGTATCCCAGCTGAGGAGATACGTGCACGACCCGACGCACATCATTGACCATGGGGAGCTTGACGTTGACGATGGGGCGACTTTTACGGAGGTCCCGGTAGAGATAGAGGATCGACAGGAGCGGGTCCTGCGTGGGCGATCGATTCCTCTTGTGCGCATCAGATGGCAGCACGAGAATCTCCAGGAGAGCACATGGGAGCGGGAGGCTCAGATGCGTGCTCAGTACCCTCATTTGTTCCCCTAGTTTTTGATGTATCTTTACGGGGACGTAAAGCCCTGAGGTGGGAGTAATGTAAAGACCTGCAAATTTCAAGGAAATTTTTTTCTTAATTTTCTTTGGAATTTTACAAGAGCGCAGCTTCAGACGACACCTGATTCCGAGGCCCGGTGTGCCCGGAATCAATTTCCGAAGTTTGGCTCGGGTACGTTCAGTGAACGGACGAGCGGGTTTTTCTATCTTTTGAACCGGTTCCCGGAATCAAATTCTGAGGGCACCGATGAAATCGCAGCGCCGATATTTGCTTAGAAACGCCTCTTCCGGAGTTGCGTTTGCTCAGACGTGGTTTTTAAATTTTGCGGCTTTAAGTCAGAAATAAAATAAAGTTTGTGCGACAACTTTATTTTATTTTTCACTTAAGCTGCTTGGAAGCCACTTGAAGTCACTTAAAGGCGGCTTGAGCTGAGTTGAACTGGATAGGATGCTATCCAGAAATATCCTACCCCTTGGTAGGATATTTGTGCGGTGGGGCCCGCACGAGCCCCGCCGTTTCTTTCGCTAAGTAACGCACCCGCGAAAACCCGTCAAAGTAACTGAAAAGTCAACCGACGCGTTTTCTTTAATTCTTAACAGACCATTTAATTGGGCGGTTTATTTCGTGAATTAAATGGACTGTTTCTTTCGTGAATTAAATGGGTCGTTTCTTTCGAATTGATGGATCGTTTCTTAACCGGTTTCGTGTGTTGGCATTTTATAAAATAAGACCAACCTAAAAATCCTTTGAAAGGATTTGAGAGGATCTTGTTTCTTCATCTCCCCGCGAAGAACGCGAAAAACGCGAAGAACGCGAAGAACGCGAAGAACGCGAAGAACGCCGGCGACCGAAATTCGACGACGCACACCGAGATCTGCGACGTCGACGAGCTTTACCCGCGACGTTCTTCGGCGACGCCTCTTCTTCCGCAGCCGATCCTCGTTCGGCAGCTAAGGTGAGAAACGAATCGTTTGAATTCTCTTTTTTTTTAATTTCGATATCAACGGATTTAAATTAATTAAATATGTTGATCTTGATCCGTAGATTGGCGACGCGACGATCCCCCTTCTTCCGCGACGACGCAACGATCCCCCTTCTTCCGCGACGAGCAATCCCGCGACGATCCCTCGTTCGGCAACGACAGCTGCGAGGTAAGGGTTGATTTGAAATATTTTTCCTTTCCCGTGATTTTATTTCTTTTAAAATAAGGAACCGATCACGGAACAATTTTAAATTTATTTAAAATTGTTGATTGGTCGTTTCTTGTTTCTCCCGTTGTTTATGACTAACGCGGAGGGTGCGGGTCTAACGAACAAGACCCGGCAACCCTCCGCCGATCTTCCTTTTTGTGCGGATTTGGAGGGCGACGGCAAAAGCACGACGCAAGGGCCATTTTTTGATTCCGCAGTGAAGGACGCGTCCCGGGAGGAACAATGGCGCAGACGGGAGGCAAAACGGGCCACCGGAGCAACTCCGGCGGCCCGCGGAAGGGGGCGACGGTGCGGGTCGCCGGCGCGGCGGCGCCGGCGACCGGAGGCGGCGGCGCCCGGCGCGCCGCCGGAGGAGTCCGCCGCGGCCGAGCCGCGGCGGCAGCGAACCGCCGGACCGCGTCCGCGGTCCGGCCACCCAGCACGCGGCCCGCGCGGGCCGCGTTTCTCCAAAGCCGCGGGTTTGACCCGCGGCGGCTTCTTCGGCCGCTCGGCCGAAGACCGAGCCGGCCGGTCCGGTCGGCCGGGCCACGCCCAGGCCGGACCGGGCCCGGCCTAGCCTGGTCGGGCCGGGTCGGGTCGACCCGGTTCGGGCCAACCCCAGGGGGGGTTCGGGCCGGGTCGCCCCGGGCCCAGAACCCCCGTTTCGGGCCCTCTTCGGTCTTTTGCCCATATCTTGGGCCTGGGACCTTCGATTGACGAACCGTCAGCGGCTACGCGATCCTTGGATCGAGACGGTCGTTTCGGTATATTATACTCAAGGTTTCGGAAGACTTTGGGTTCGGCCGGGTTGGTTCGTACACTAAACCAACCGGGCCCTCGGAGCGGAAACGCTCATAACTTAAGCTACGGACGTCCGATCGACGTACCGTCAGCTGTGGTAGTTTTCTCTAAGTGAGACGGAACTTTTGGCATACTCCGCCCGAGGATCGGATACAGGCGGAGTACGGTCGGGTTGGTTTTGCCCTGAAAACCAACCGGGCCCCTGGGACGAAAATGCCAATAACTCTCAGACCGGGCGTCCGATCGACGCGCCATCTGTTGCGTTGAGTTCCTGTTGACGATACGGAACTTTTGGATACATCAACTTCGGTCTTCGTGATAGTTGATGTATCAGCCTCTCGGCTCGTGGAGCGGACCCTCCGAACGAGCTTGCTTTGTGCGGGAACCCTAGTGCTGGCTGCGACTGTTCTACTGCTACGACTGCTACTGTGACTTCGACGACGACAGTACAGAGATCCTGTGTGGATTCGACGACGACGACTACAGCACTCAGCGATCCTACGCGAGCAGTGCTACCGAACCTGTGTGAGCTGAATCTTCTGTTTACCTTGGGCGATGGAGCGCTTGGGTGTAGCGGCGGACCCGTGGTACTTGACAGTGGTGGTGCGCTTGGATGCAGCAGCAGACCCTTGGCGGTGGAGCGCTTGGTTGTAGCGGCGGACCCGCGATACTCTACGGAGTGTGTGCGCTTGGTTGTAGCGACAGACCCTTGGCGGTGGGGCGCTTGGTTGTAGCGGCGGACCCGCGATACTCTACGGAGTGTGTGCGCTTGGTTGTAGCGGCGGACCCGCGATACTCTACGGAGTGTGTGCGCTTGGTTGTAGCGACAGACCCGCGACGGTGGAGGCGTGCGTGCGGAGTACGGAGACCGTGTAGATGACTGAGACCTGACGACTGCTTGACCGACTCGACTTGGAGTGAGTCGACTAGCCCAGTGGACGGAGCGCCCAGTAGTCGGCAGCAGACCCACGGCGGACGGAGCGCCTGGTAGTTGGCAGCAAACCCGCGGTACTCGACAGGAGGAGTACCTCAGTAGGCTATTTGGGTGAGCGCCCGGCATTTGGCGACAGACCCTCAGCGGACGGAGCGCCCGGTAGTTGGCCGCAAACCCGCAGTACTCGACAGGAGGAGTACCTCAGCAGTCATAGGTTAGTGAGCAGTACCTCGGAGTCGTGACAGGACTACTGCACACTTCAGAGACGGGGCTCTTCAGCAGCTACGGTTTCGATAATGAAAATCCTGGTTTGAGCTGAGTCAATGATCTTGTGTTTCCTCATGATTGAGATGGGTCACTTGATAACTTAGGTATATGTATGGGCATATACCTAGGTAATGGTTATCCGTTGATTTCATAAACTTGTTTACTCTTCTTTGTGGATTGGGTTGTTCTTGGGCTCGGTGTTGGAGCCGAACGGAAATTGATGACTTAGGTATATGTATGGGCATATACCTAAGCAGTGTCAGTTGTTACTTCGTGATTGTTACTTTTCTTCGTGGTTTATCCTTTGTGGATTTGAGAGACCTTCAGGGGTCTCGGGGTCCCTACTGAGTAGCTTATACTCACCCCTGCACGGGCTTTGCCCGCACTACGTTGTGTTGGTTGCAGACGACGGACAGTGTTGACCTTAGCTGAGGCTTGCAGAGAGGGACGGTACCCGGAGGTGGACCACTGGACGGGACGTGCACGGAGCGGACGGCGGGACCCGTGGAGCAGAGGAGCTATCTGTACCCACCCTTCAGGTGGGATTTCTAGTGGGCAGCTCGGTGCAGCGGTTTTACCTTTCGAGTTGTACTTTACTTTACAGTTGGGCTTGTATTTCCGGCCCCCTTTACTTTTCTGCACTTTACTTTCCGCTTGCTGACTCTGTGTGGTTGTTACTTATAAAGGCAATGCCTTCCCTGTTTACTGGGATTTTACGCCTTGGTGCTAGTCGCCAGCCCCTGGCCTATGGAAGGCGGGCTTGGGGTAGTCACGGCACGGGCCCCGAGGACGGGTCGTGACAGTTTCCATTGATACAAGGGTATATAAATGGAATTGAAGACACATTATAGGTGTTTGGCCTAGATTATTAATGGAATTTACTATATAGGAAATTTCCATGTTGATTATGGCCCATTTCGAAGACCCTTTGAGCCTTATTAGTGAATTTTCCATTCTTGGTAAAATTTAATGTGTAATAATAATGAGGAGTGAATTTTACATGATGGATTTATTTTAATTTAATGAATTAATTAAATGAATTGAAATGATCTATAATGGGTTGAAAGGGAACACCATCTACTGTATGTTATATAGAATGATAATTGTGTATTTCATTTCGTTGAATGAAATTGTACATGGATAATGAGACATACGATATTTTTTTCTTCATGTTTTGTAATATATATATGAATGTGAATAATGCCTTACTTATACAAATGGTCCTAATTAAATTGATGGATCAGAGGTAATTCCCCATTCTAGTTAAAATTAAAATACACCTTTATAGAGGATAACATAAGATAGTAAGGTAATTATTGAGAATATAGGAAAATCATACTCCCTTACATCGGGTGTTGAGTATAACATATCGCACCACAAAAACTAATAGAATGTTGGGATTTTTTCACCACACCAATTTCTTAGAGTTATTACATGATGTCTTACTCCCCATCTTGAGTTCCATCTAGTTCACATTGTTCTATGCTTGATCACTATTATGGTTGGATTTCTTTTCTTGAGGTATGTGATCCTTCTTATTCCTATTTGGATTTGTTTGAACCTATGGTTTGAATAAAAATTAGTGATTAGATAGTGATTTCTATCAATAAATTTAAATTTATTTACATGCATTGTCTTTTGGGGTTTGTGGGATGTGGTAAATGGTGTAATCAGTTTTAGATTATTTTATTCTCATGGGTTTCCCCTATTTAATGTTTTCTTTTCAGTTGGAAATCTCTTCTATTGTGCGCCTCTCCTCTGCCACATACGCACCTCTGTCGTGTGCTTAACGACACCTTCGCGGTGAATTTTCTCTTGTTACTCATTGGTTTCCTCTTGTTCGCATGTTATTACTATTTGATATTGATGGTTATAATGTGAAATGTACGGGCTAAATGCCCCGCTAAATTTCGTGGTCGTTGGTGGTCCTTGTTTGCGCACTAAATGAATTGAATGTTGGTTGGTTCTTGTTGAACATTGGAATATATAAATTGGTAATATACGTATACTTGACTTATTAATGAACACCCCAGGATGATAAAACTTCTGTGATAACCCCTGAATTAACAAACAAAATTGAATAAGGGATGCTTTGTAAAATCTAAAATTTTGATTGTTTGGTTTGTATGGTGTTGCGATTGAGGTGTCATGCTTATAAAAGATTCGTCCGCCTAATGTGGTTTTCTAGGGGCATGCAGAAATAGAGCCTTTATAGGGGAACATGAATAGAACTAGAGATTGGAAAGGACTCAAACACTCCTCTGATAATAGGTAGCTAGAGTCCCATTGGAAGTTTTGGTCAAGGGAGGGGATGTTGTACCACCATGCAGGAATGACAGTATAAGGAAGAGTATATATCATATAGGGAGTCTGGCTCCAGCCTAGGGTTTAGGGGCTGGTCATATGCATGTTATGTAGTCTACTATGGCTATTGTGGATTCTTGATCATCTACTATACAATTCCTATATCATCTACCCTTTATTTTATTTTTTATAAAAGAGAATCACATTCCTTTTTTCACTCTTTTTGTAAATGTTTTAGGCTTGGAGGTGTAAATATTGGATAGTGTTATCACCATCGACACACTATTGGTATTATAGTCCAAGAATATAACATGTTGCAAGGAATGATCTCTAGATATTGGTGGTTATCATTTATATTGTGAACCACCCATGCTTTATATGATAATATTTTATTTTAGTTTTGTTATGGATTAGTTTGTTTTATAACAATACAAAATCATTTGTTCCCATATGAGAGTTACCTTTTTATCTCCAAAATAGATAGAGTTATTTTCACTTGGATGGGAGGAATCTTTTATCTGGTCATGTAGAACCAATTCAATCTATATTGTATTTTCTCATGGCTCAAATAGTCAGGAATATTGTAGATGTTGCTAGAATGTTGTAGGATTCTTTTTCCCCAATGGTAGTACATTTTTAGGGTCTTTTAACTGATGAGGTATAAAATTTACTTCTTAATAAATAGATAAACTTTATAATCTAGTTAGTTTTGGGAGAAAATTTAGTTTCTATCACAATTTCTAAAATAACACCAAAAGAGCATCAGTTGTTTGAATTACAATTTGATGATATAGAATATAATGGTTTCATATGGCATAGTACTTTACCATGGGGTTTTATAGTTCTCTAAAATAGACGGTTGATTGGTATTTATTCTTTTGTTGGACTATTGGAGATTGAACCTGATGAGAGTCATGAATATGTATCCTCATCCACGCATTGATAGTCACATTGATCATTTATGAGGTTCTATGATCTTCTCCAAGATAGATTTGACATTAGGATACCATTAGATGAGTTGGACATTGATGGACCTACCATGGACTGCTTTTAGGGTAGTTATGGCCTGTATGAATTTTTAGCGATGCTTTTTGGTTTAACTAATGCATTGGTTGTATTAAGGGACTTGATGAATATGATATTTCATCCTTTTATGGGTCAATTTTTAGTAGTTTTTTTCAATTAAATATTAGTGTACTCCCAACTCATAGTTGATCTTGACCAACATCTTATCATAACCTTGAGTACATTGAGATAACATCATATTTATTACTGTTTTCTCCTGTTAATCATTGGTTTCCTCTTGTTCGCATGCTATTACTATTTTATATTTATGGTTATAATGTGAAATGTGCAGGCTAAACGCCCCGCTGAAAATCGTGGCTGTTGGTGGTCCTTATTTGTGCACTAAATGAATTGAATGTTGGTTGGTTCTTGTTGAACATTGGAATATATAATTTGGTAATTTACGTATACTTGACTTATGAATGAACACCCCAGGATGATGTGTGTTTTACTTCACTCACACCATGTATAGATACCATAGATACTTGATGTGTATAGACTATACACCCCTAGTGGCCATGTAAGGACTACACACTGTGTATTCCACAAAAATGTGATGCATAGATGGTGAGGTGACTCAATATGTATCTAAAGTACACACCTTTATCTCAAGTTGTTCTAGATGTCATGTATTTTCTAAGGCATAATTCAGTCTTTGTAAGAATAACTTGGAATAAATTTGATATATGTCAGATTAAATCAGGTATCTTATACATACATGATGTTCACCCTACTGGACACACCATGTATATGGATTTCACATGTGTTTAAAGGCATTTGTACCATGATTTGTTTTTATAAAACCCAAACAATGCTACCTGATTAATTAAAACATAATATTAGGCAAGTTCTCGAGATCGAACCCATAAAGACGATGAATATGAATAAAGAATGGATGAATGCCAATCGGTTGACAAAAGAGTATGAAGATGGCGTGAAAGAGTTTATCAAGTTTGCAGAAGATCATGCATGTGACCCTTCTCAAATCCTTTGTCCATGTTTACGCTGTTGTTATTCAAGACAAATTAGTCTAGAGGAGTTGGAAGAACACCTGATCTGTCACGGAATAGATCGATCGAAGTTATACATGTTGGAATAAACACGGGGAAAAAACCAATGTAGGTAGTGACTCAGAGAACACGGCATTTTATAGATCATCTGATATGATTAGAAACATGAACAGTGAAGACGATCGTATGGAGGGTGTGATTACAGATGTGAACGATGATGAAGATCGTATTGAGGAAATGACAAGGACAGTTGAAGATGAACTTCGTGATTTCCCAAAATTGTTTGAGAAGTCAAAGAGTTGTTCCAAAACGCCATTGTATGCTGGTTGCACTAAATATACAGCATTGTCAGCCGTATTGAAGCTTTATAATTTGAAAGTAGGCAACGAGTGAAGTGACGCCAGTTTTATGGAACTACTTGCTCTCCTGAATGACATGCTCTCAGAAGATAATGAACTCCCATGCCGAACATATGATGTCAAACGAATGCTACGATCGATGGGTATGATCTTTGAAAGAATACATGCTTTCCCAAATGACTGTATATTCTTTCTCAAGGACCAAAAATCACTTAAAAAATGACCAAAGTGTGGTGCTTCCTGATACAAGAAAGTTGATTCTAGTGCTACGAAAGTTGTATGGTACTTTCCAATCATTCCTAGGTTTAGATGCCTATATGGAAGTGAGGAGACTACATGACAATTGACATGGCATGCAGATACAAGAATTAAAGATGGGAAACTACGTCACCTGGGAGACTCTCCTCAGTGGAAGAGAATTGATCACGAGTATCCTGAATTTGAGAACGAGCCAAGAAACCTTCGTCTGGTGTTATCTACAGATGGGGTGAATCCTTTTGGTTTTCAAAGCAGCAGTCACAGTATATGGTCGGTTATGTTGGTAAATTATAATTTACCACCGTGGTTATGCATGAAATGAAAATACATCATGTTATCTATGCTTATATCAGGACCAAAACAACTGGGTAATGATATTGATGTTTATTTGGCCCCATTGATCGAGGATTTGAAAATATTATGGGATCCAGGTGTTACGATGTATGATGCTTACAAAAATGAACAGTTCACTTTGAAAGCCATGTTGTACGGGATGATAAATGACTTTCCTGCTTATAAAAATTTGTCAGGATATAGCATTAAAGGAATTCAAGGGTGTCCCGTTTGCGAACAAGGTACACAGTCAATTAGGTTGAAACATTCATCGAAAACCGTGTTTCTAGGACATTGCAAATTTCTACACCGAAGAAATAAGTACCGATCTAGGACGACATCATTCGACGGAAGTTTAGAGGAACGTACAGCACCGTCTCCACTAACAGGTGATCAATTGTTTGATAAAGTAAAATATTTGGACACTACTTTTATTAAACCGTTTTCGAAAAACCTTATGAAAACTGGTTGAAAAAAGAGGTCAGTTTTTTTTGAATTAACATACTGGAATTGTCTGTATGTCAGACATTTTCTTGATGTTATGCATGTTGAAAAAAATGTATGTGATAGTGTCATCAGAATGTTGCTAAATGCACCCGAAAAAACAAAGGATGGAATTAAGGCTAGATTGGACATGGTTGATATGGGAATACAAGAAGATTTGGCACTAGTGAAGGGTGAAAAATGAACATTTCTTCCTCCTACTGCTTACACTCTTTCCAGGAAGGAGAGATATCAGTTTTTCAACTTCTTGAATGACGTAAAGGTTCTAGAGGGGTATTCATCAAATATCAAGAACATCGTGTCAATGGGAGATTTAAAATTAAAGGGTCTGAAATCACATGACTGCCATGTTTTGATGCAAGATCTAATTCATATAGCTTTATGTTTCATTTTTCCCAAGAATGTCCACCATACATTAACAAAGCTCTGTTTCTTCTTCAAATCTATATACAACAAAGTTATAGACCTGGCGAAATTTCCAACAATGGAAAGAGAAATTGCTGTCATATTATGTGAATTGGAAATGTTCTTCCCGCCGACATTTTTCGATATGATGGTTCATTTGATGGTTCATTTGGTGAGAGAGATTTGACTATGTGGTCCTATACATTATAGATGGATGTACCCCATTGAATGGTATATGAAGATTTTGAAAGGGTATATCAAAAACTGAAGTCGGCCAGAGGGTTGTATTACAGAGCAATATATTGTTGAGGAACCTGTTGAATTTTGTAACGAATACATGTCTGGTGTGGAAATAGTTGGCCTACCGAAATCTCATCACACTGAGCGGCTTGAGGGTGAAGGAATTTCTGGAATAGAGGTTGTCACAATCAATATTATAGATCGGGAGCAGGCCCACCTTTACGTTTTTCATAACAGTTTCGACATTGACCCATATGTTCAAACCCACAAAGAAATTCTTAGGCATTTGAATCCTTCTAGGGCTGAAAAATGGATATCAGATACACATAATCGACAGTTTATAGGATGGTTTCGAGACTATATTTTTACGAAGTTAGATGAAAATCCAGACTGAATTTCAGAACGACTTTGATGGCTGGCCGGAGGAGCAAGTGTGTACATATTATCTTAAAATGCTTATGCAGTTAACAATTATAAATTATATACTAATGAACCTAATGAAGACAGTACCATGCAGAATAGTGGGGTTACACTTGTGGATGAGGTGATGCATGTTTCTGGTGCTAAGAACAAAAATCCAATTTATGCAAATATGTCATACTTTGGCATCATCAAACGAATATGGGAGTTGGATTATACGAAATTCAAAGTGCCGATTTTTCAATGCAAGTGGGTTGATAACAGGAGTGCTATTAAAATAGATGAATTAGGATTCGTGAAATTTGATTTCAGTAAGGAAGGGGAGAAAGACGAACCATTTATAATGGCATCACAGGCAGTACAAGTATTTTATGTTCCAGACCCCGTAAACCGAAATTGGTCAATTGTTATGTTATCGACCAAAACAACTGAAGGTTTATATGAAATTTCAATGGAGGTTGACCCTTTTATATGGAATTCACAATCATTTCGTAGTGGCCCCAATGTAGACGGAATTTTGTATGTCATAGGAGACCACAATGAAGGAATTTACATAGTCGATAGAGGAGTCAAATCTCTTCAGCCTTTAAAGAAAAAAAATAGAGTACAATAATCAGGTTATTTGTTTATTGCAACATACATTGTGTTACGTTATTTTATTATTTGTTCGCTGTTGTTTTTATGTAAACTAAATTAAATATTAAACCACTTCTGTAGATAATGACTTCTACACCTGCTGATGCACCCAATCCCGAGGCACAAAAGGTCTCTCAACCAGTAGTTGGTGGTCCCACTGCAGAGCAACAACAGGTTTCTCAACCAGATGCTGGTGGTCCCAGTGCAGAGCAACAATAGGTTTCCCAACCTATTGTTGCTGGTCCCAGTGCTGAGGTACAACAAGTTTCTCAACCTATTGTTGCTAGTCCCATTACCGATGCTAGCACTTCGGAGGAAGATATTGATGCTACTTCTGAGGAAATGGTAGGAAATGAAACCCTGAAAGTGCAAAAAAAACAAGAGCGTCGTAGTTTGACAGTGTTCGCCAAAATCCTCAAGGGAAAAGAAAAAGGCGTCAAATTTGAGGTGGGATGGAATAAGCGAGGCCAACATGTTAACCCCAACAGAGCCATCTTTAGTAGCTACATTGGAATCGTCACTCGACAACACGTGCTGATTGATGTACTGTCGTGGCACCATGTTGTAACTGGGCTGAAGACACTAATGTGGGAAGAGATTATGGTAACATTATGATATGATCTTTTTAATTTATTAAAATAAATTAAAATACCAAAACATTGACTTATTCTTCATCATCCATTGCAGAGTGCATTTATAGTATATGTCTCGCACAAGGAATATGTATTAAGAGTTGCAAGAAGGATTCATAGAGGTTTCCACACAATTTTAACGAAATATCATCTTAAATATGTAGAAGGGAAAATCAAGCCGCACCCACCTCCTCTTTACGCACACTTGATATCCCAAGGAGCGTGGGATGCGTTTAGAAACCTTCGCAAGGAGAATACTTTTCCGGTATATTGTGTGGGGTAATACGTTGTTTGACGTTTGCTTGTATTCATCACTCTGATTGACAGTTTTTTATTTATGAAATAGCTGCTGAGTGCTGAAAATAAAAAACGCGCAACAGAACCAGCGTACCCTTACCGTAAAGCAAGGATGGGGTACGCTGAACTTGAGAAAAAATTGGTACATCTTTTAAATCTACCCTACTACTAGTATGTGACATAAAACAACACTATAACCATGTTTCTCTGTTTATATGCAGATTTATGAATCAAAATCAAAAGTCATATCCATCCCATGCCATGTGCTATGGAAGGAGGCTCATGTAAATAAAGAGGGGATATTGATAGATGAAAACACACAAAAAGTGTGGGAAACATGTGTAAGTATGACATAATATAAATTTGAGTTGCTTTAAATCGCTATTATATTACAATAACTACTTATTTTCCTATATTTTCTATCTAAAATAGTCACAAGAATCAACAACAGGCACACCAGATATAGACATACTTTCAGCAGCCTTGAAGCAGCCAGAAAAGTATGGCCGCGTCAGAGGTGCGGGTTTTGGGGTGACACCCCGAACATATTTTCAAAAACAAAAACAAGCGGGGGATCAAAATGAAAAAATGGAAAATCTGCAAGAACAATTATCTATTTTTCAAGTATAATTACAATACCAGAGAGATATGATAGCAAAATTGATGGGGGAGAGGCAAAGAGAAGAAACAACTCAACAACAACCCTTGCATGACGATCTCGCCCCACCCCCCACTAGCTTTGAGGTGATCCATTCCCCTAAAAACCTGACTTAGATGAGTTAATCAATGTTTTAATAATTATTTCTGTGAAATTTTATTTACATAGACACCGATACCTTTCCTATAATAATATTCCATAGGGTGAAAACGACTGTGATTTATATTTATCAACTCCCACCTATTGCCTTGTAGCGAGGGCTACGGTGTTCAATACGCAAAACGATATGCTACACAATAGACAGCTTCCAAAAGATCATCTTAGAGTGTCAATTAACATAGCTAATGAGCTGAGTTCCAAGCTACCTATTCCAAATGATGATGACGACATTCATACGGCTGAACAAGCTGTTGGAACATTCATCTCATGGCCGACAGTTCTTGTAAAAAAACATGTCAAAAAAAAGGTATTCATTTCCAATTTATTTTTCAAGCTGGACCTTTAACATTTAATGAAAAAAGGTCTAAACCAATGACTGTTATTACAGAATTACAAAGACTTTGGGGTGAAACGAAATATCATCTCAAAACTATCTCAAGGATCAACCAACCGATTGAAACGGTCTACTGAGAGAACCTTCACCCCGCCCGTTCTATATCCACAGTTAATATCATTGCAGGCTCATGTGGATACAAAGTTGAAAGACGACAGTACTCACATAGTTGATTTTGAAAAAGATATGTATGGAGAGGAAATATCAGATTTCATTAGTGCTGAAAATGTAAATGAACTCCTCAAGTATGAATGGCTAGGTGCCTCAGTTGTAAATGTATACATGAGGTAAGTTTTCATGATTTGATTTTACAAAAGCTGATATACTATGATAATTTTGACTAAATACATTTAGATTTGTTGCAGACATATATATTAAAAACAATTGAAGGGATTTCCCCATGAACAAAAATTTGTACTCGTTAGTCCTCACACCACATCTTCAAAAGATGAAATAGATTCTGTTAAAGAGGCTGCAATAATGTCATCCCTGCTCAAATCGTTTGAAAACAAAATTACAGATGACAGACTCTTTTTAATACCAACGATGCAGGGGTAAAACTCTACAATTTAATCATATCAACTATATTTTCATTTATTTCTTTACTTATTCCTTTTTGTATTTTTATGGAGTATTGGAAGCTGATTGCAGTCAATTTGGATACTCCAAAGATTTATTTTCTGGATTCAACGCATGGATATCCAACAAACCGACCACGCATGATGGCGTTTGTTAATTTGTAATACACTAGATCCAACATTTTAAAACTAAACATCTAGTTATATAATTTATGTTATCTTTTAATGTGGATTCTGTTATGATAGGGCAGTGCATCAATATCGTCTAATGCATGGAATGAATCCAAGGCATAAGGATGAGCACGCCTACAAGATCTACAACTGGAAAAGTATCCGAGTATATATAATAACATAGCACTATCCAAACACATATCAAAACAAATTACTTATTGTTGTCGATGTTTCTTTAGTGTCCAAAACAAACGGAAAGGACTGTGGTTATTATGTTTGTAAATTTATGAAAGAGATCGTATTTCATCAACAAACTAGCATCCCTGATGAGGTATTTTAGAAAATAATTGCGAGTTCATTTAAAATATTTATTAATCCTTTGTGTATTTATATTTTTTCAGTACTACCATGACTGTCTCAAAAACTCATATTCAGAAGATGATATACATGTGTTTAGAAACGAATGGGCAACATACCTGATGGAAGATTGTACACAAATAGGATGAAGGTGAATTACTACCACTTATGTTATCTATATATGATGATTGATTATCCTCCAACCTTCATTGGTGAATTGAGAATTCTCCGATGTATTGAAATCTTAATTTATTACTTAATGTTTTCTATCCCCAGATTCATATTATTGATCTTTGAACAAATCAATATTGAAGTAAGGCATGATGGTGTGCAGTGCGTATGGGGTGAAAGACGAAACCACCGAGGATCAACAAAATCCATTTTCTATATCTCGTTTGTTTGAACTTGTATTTGAGCACATGTGTTGTTGTTTGACATGCACAATTATTTCTAGGTAGATGCATGAGATAATCGGTATCGTTGAGGGATTTTTTGGAACCAAAATATGTGTCCCAGGATAATTCAAGTAAGCGAAAGGCTGGTTGAGATGAAATCCAAGCTCAAACGACCAGTACATCATCAAAATAATCAACCCTGTGATGCACCATCATGTAGAATCTGGTCCTCATGATGTTTTGAGGTGTTTATGGAAGGTATGGGGAGTCTGATGAGCCCCATTGCCACCATAAATAATGTTTACAGATAGATCCACATGTTTTTTGTGCCTCGTGCCTCTTTACAAGGATCACGCCATTCACATGGTCCATCTTAGCACGTATGTCCCATTCATCCCATTGCTACTCTTGGAAGAACATGAGAATCTAACAATGCATAATCCCCACAAAACCCATTCTCATCCAACCAAGAGTATTCCTAGTGTGAAGGGAAGATAACCATGGGTAATACCCACAACATACCTCTTTTAAATATATGGGTTTTGATCCTTGTATTCTAAATAGGGTACGTAGGAAGACTCCATGAGGTTAAATCCCAACCAATGGTAACCCATGGTGACCCCCTCACTAGGGTACACCTTCTCTTATTTTTCCTCTTGTATTTCCCTTAGTGGTGTCCGAATAAGTCTTCAAAATGAGAAACCTTACCTTTATGGGATGCACCACACTTGGGTCAGACCTCATTGGGTGTTTTGATCCATCTATCAGGTAAACATTCCAGGTGCTCCCTCCTAGAGATGTACCTACCTGATCCACCTTTATAAGTGTTTTGATCCACCTAGGTCTTACATCTCTGTAAGTCATTAAATCATGACCCTCTATCCTTGTGGGATGTTAAACTCATTGAATACAACAAGTTAAATATGGGTTTCCATTAATATATTCAATATTAATGTTTAATAAGTCCTTATTAAGGTATTGTGGAGGTGTGGTTTTATGTTTTCCAGTGGATTTTGGAAGATTCCAAGATTTATATAGGTGATTCTATGCTTTTACATTATATGATGATTTTATTATGCTGTATTTGCTTGCTAAGTGTACTATATGAAATGTTTGTGTGGTTAAAAATGTGTTATCAAAGGAATTTGGGGTGTGTATAGACTTGAAAGTTATTTTTAAAATGAATGCAGTTGTATTTCTTGTGGATTTTCATGCTTAAGTCCTTTAAATGTGTTTGAAGAAATGAGAAAGTTGTGTGATGGGTGTTTTCAAATGGATTTAATGTGTTTTTGAATTTTAAA
This sequence comes from Viscum album, assembly GCA_963277665.1. Taxonomy (NCBI): domain Eukaryota; kingdom Viridiplantae; phylum Streptophyta; class Magnoliopsida; order Santalales; family Viscaceae; genus Viscum; species Viscum album. The sequence goes on along the minus strand of OY728143.1, from coordinate 1,383,800,140 downwards.
GAGGGTTTTCTTATGAGATGTAGAGATTCTATATATGTGTATTTACATTGAATAAAAGTACATGAGAATGTGTTGATATATATGATGTGTATAATGTAAATTGAGCACAATTTCCATACAAGGAATTTTCTTTATGATGTGTCGGGGACAGGGTGAGAGGACAGGGGTGGTTTTCTAGGGGAGGGGGAAGGGGGAAAAGTGGTAGGGGGAAGGGGTAGGGGGTGTGCTGGGTTCTTTTGAAATATGTAGGGCGTGGGCAGGGGGTGTGCAATGGGTAGGGGGGAAGTGCAGTGGGCAAGGGTGTGATGGGGAAGGGGTCAGGGGGTGTTCAGGGGGCAGGGAGTGTGCAGGGGTAGGGGGTGTGCTCGAGGGTGGGCAGTGTGTAGGCGGTGCGCTGGGGAAGGGGGCATGGGTGCTTATTTTTTATTGAATGGGGGGATATATAGCCATGGTATTAAACCGTGGCTATAGGTATATAGACAAGGTTTAATGTCATTTCAAAAGGCCCATTATTGGTATCCAATAGAGGAGGATAATAGGGTTAAAGATATTCCACCACTCTTTTAATGTAATTGATAATATTTGATTTATCTCAAAAGTAAGGGAGATATCCCATGGGGGAAGGGAGAAGGAGGAGAGAGCGTCTAAAGGATTTTGTTGAGTGGAATGAGGGATATATGAGGGTAACCCACTTTAATGGTTGATAGTGAAAATTTGTTAATTCCACTCATTAATTAGGTGAATTATTAGGCCTAAGGGTAAAATAAATCATTTTCCAACAATGTGGGAATCAATATACACACACTTCTAATCTGTATAGTTTCATTGAGTGGCTTACAATCCATTATTCAACCATATAGAGATACTTTCCCAAAAACTCATACCTTACACAAGTTCATCACATTATTTGACAAACCATTAACCATCAATGTGAGACCATCATAACCTTAGAACCAAAATGTAGGTTTATCTATTCCACCTTGAATCATTAAATATCCCATGTTCTACTAAACATTGGGCCATTTTATTATTATAGATGATTAGCCCTAACCATGCACCAATTTTGTTAATTGGTTATTTTATGTTTTGTGCCTCACTAGTATAATTCCATTTAGCAACCCCATTCTTTATTTCATTATTGTATTACTAACATAATATTTGTTTTATTATGTAGGTGAAATCTTTTTTTTCAGTTCAAATGCTTTGTTCGGAAACTGCCGCCATGGATGACAATTTTTTAGAGCGGATGAATACAAAAAGGATGGAACGTCATTGTTTTTTAACTGTTTGTTGGATAAATGTAATTGTAACCAAATTAAACATTGTTTGAAATGTATATAGAAGTTTGTTGTTTTGTATTCATGATTTCAAGCAAATGTATGTATCATTTTTGTTCTTCTGTTCTTTGTGTATGGGTGTTGTGTGTGTTGTGTGCAGGTGTTGTTTGGACTCTGTCTAGGTGCTGTAATGTGTGCAGGTGCTCGGAAGGTTCTGTGCAGGTTCTGGTTTTGGAAAGGATCTTTGGCCTTTATCAGTGCTAGTTAAGCGCTGATAAATGGATAATATATCAGCGCTATTTTGAGCGCTGATAAAGGTAGTTTTTATTAGTGCTCAAAATAGCGCTCATATATTATACATTTATCAGCGCTAAAATAGCACTAATAAATACTACCTTTATTAGTGCTTGCTTAGCGCTGATAAAGGGGACCCCCCCCCCCTTTATCTTCGTCGAGATTAACAGTGCCTTTTTAGCGCTGTTAAAGGCCGTTTTTAGCGCTATTATAAGCCATATTTGTAGTAGTGTTATTCCACAGTTCATAAGGGGTCTTATTAAGAACATGTCTAATAAAGAATCTATTTATAATATAACAAGCTATATTGATAGCTTCATCTTGGAAGTAAACAGGTAGGTCATACTCATTAATCATAGTTCTTTCAATTTCCTAAAGAGTTCTGTTTCTTCTTTCTACTACACCATTCTGCTGAGGTGTCCTAGGGGCAGAGAAATTGTGACTATAGCCATTGTGTGAGCAATAAGATTCAAATTCATGATTTTCAAACTCACAACCATGATCACTTCTCAGGGTATTAATCTTAATTCCACTAAGTTTTTCTATAGACTTGTAGTATTTAATGAAGTAAGTACAAGCATCACTTTTGTGAGCTAAGAAGTATACCCAAGTATACCTAGAATAGTCATCTACCAGAACATAGACATAGTGCTTCCCATTTAAACAAGAAACTCTAGAAGGTCCAAACAAGTCCATGTGAACCAACTCGAGAGGTTGAGAAGTTGAAACTTCTTTCTTTAAATTGAATGAAACTTTATATTGCTTTCCCTTTTGAAAGGGAGTACAAACTTTGTCTGATGGGAATTTTAGTTGTGGTAGGTCTCTAACTAAATTTTTCTTAGTCAGTTTCCTAAGTGAGTGAACATTGCAGTGTCCTAATCTTCTGTGCCATAGCCAAGATTCTCCATGAAAAGCATTTAAACAGGTAACCTTTTGTTTGGCTAAAGAATACAAATCTACAGCATATACATTTTCATTTATTAAGGGAGAAAATACTAAAACATTTTTAGAATTAAAAACATGGTAAGCATCATTTTCAAATTTAAAATTGAAACCATCATCACACAACTGAGAATTTCTTAATAGGTTGTATTTTAATCCATCTACAAATAATACTTTAGAAATTAAAATTGAATCAGTGTTACCAATCTGACCTAAGCTGATGATTTTTCCTTTTGAATTATCACCAAAGGTGACATGTCCTCCATAAACCTTGATTAAACTTTTGAAACATTAAAAGTCTCCTATCATGTGCCTTGAAAATCCACTGTGCAAATACTAAGTCTTCCTATAGGAACTTTTTAAGCAGGTTTCCTAAAAAACAGTTTTATATAGAAAATGATTTTGGTACCCAGATTCTCTTGGTTCCAGACAGGTTAGCAAGAAAATCTTTAGGTAACCAGATTTTTCTTATGGGTCTCATATAATTTACAGAATCAATAGATTTTGAAAGATAAACATTTTTAGAATTAAAAAACATGGTAGGCATAATTTTCAAATTTAAAATTGAAACCATCATCACACAACTGAGAAATGCTTAATAGGTTGTATTTTAATCCATCTACAAATAATACTTTAGAAATTAAAATTGAATTAGTGTTACCAATCTGACCTAAGTTGATGATTTTTTCTTTTGAATTGTCACCAAAGGTGACATGTCCTCTATCAACCTTGATTAAACTTTTGAAACATTAAAAGTATCCTATCATGTGCCTTGAAAATCCACTGTCCAAATACTAAGTCTTCCTATAGGAACATTTTAATCAGGTTTCCTACAAAACAACATTATATAGAAAATGATTTTGGTACCCAGATTCTCTTGGTTCTAGACAGGTTAGCAAGAAAATATTTAGGTAACCAGATTTTTTCTTATGGGTCTCAACACTGGGGGTTATAACCATTCAAATGTTTTGGGTCTAACTAAAGTAGGGAAAAGAGTTGAATCACTGGGGGTATAATTAGGATCAAATGGAGTATTAACTAATGGGGGTATAATATGTTGATTCATAAACTATTATAATTAATAATAAGATTATAATGGATAATCTATAACCGGGGTATGTATAACTAGTTTTAGAAATAGGTAGGTGTTAGTATTGAAAAATATAAAAATATTTTTTTTGTTATATTTCATTTAATTTTTTCATTTCATATTGGGTCCACTCATCTTAATAGGTGATAGAGGTCTGAAATCAGAAGGGGGTAGGGTGGCAGGGGAGGGGGGGCAGGGAGCAGGGGGGAGGGTGGAGGGGGCAGGGGGGAGGGTGGAGGGGGGAAGGGGGCAGGGGGCAGGGGGCAGGGGGGTAGGGGTTGGGGGTAGGGTCAGGGGGCAGGGGGTAGGGGGGAGGTCTGCTGAGTAGGGGGCATGGGGCAGGGGGGAGGTCTGCCGAGCAGGGGGCAGGGGGCAGGGGGAGGTCTGCCGAGCAGGGGGTAGAGGGCAGGTCTGCAGGGCAGGGGGTAAGGGTAGGGGGCAGGGGGCAGGGGGCAGGGGGCAGGGGGCAGGGGGCAGGGAACAGGGGGCAGGGGGTAGGTGGAGGGGGCAGGGGCAGGGGCAGGGGGCAGGGGTAGGTGGAGGGGGGCAGGGGGCAGGGTGGGGGCAGGGGTAGGGGGTAGGTGGAGGGGGAAGGGGGTCAGTTTAGGGGGGCAGGGGAAGGGGGTCGGTGGAGGGGATAGGGGCAGGGTGGGGGCAGGGGGTAGGGGCAGGGTGGAGGGGCAGGGGGCAGGTTTGCAGGGCAGGGGCAGGGGTAGGGGGTAGGTCTATAGGGCAGCGGGCAGGGGGCAGGGGGCAGGGTGGAGGGGGTAGGGGGCAGGTCTGCAGGGCAGGGGGCAGGGGCAGGGGGTAGGTCTGTAGGGCAGGGGGCAGGTCTGTAGGGCAGGGGGCAGGTCTACAGGGCATGGGCAGGGGGTAGGTCTGTAGGGCAGGGGGCAGGGGGCAGGTCTGTAGGGCAGGGGGCAGGTCTGCAGGGCAGGGGGCAGGGGGCAGGGGGTGGGTGGATGGGGGAAGGGGGAATGTTGGATGGCTTTACATCACTCTCCTGGGATATTTTCTTTTTTGCCTAAAATCATCCCCAATGGACCCTTGTGTCCCTCTTTTTTCAAAATTGGCCTCTTCTCCCCTAATTTCAGAATCTGTTGGCTCCATGCTCACTGAATGGAACAGTGGGGAATTCAATTATTTAATGGTTGGATTTTTGTGTGGTTATTTCTTCTTGGGATTAATTCACCTTGTCTTGGTCTTGTTCCTATTGTTCATGTGAAAACTATTTATTCCAACTCTTTCGGTGGAAACTCATTGTTCACATGGGTTGCAGATTCTCCTAAGCTGTGGTGTGGTTCCTTCTCCTGGGCCTTCCCTTGCCCATTCATAACCTGGATTTCCATCATTTTATCAGTGACGTGGTTGGATATTTTTTTGTGGAAAAGCACATTTATTAGCTTCTTGATGCTTCCTCTTCCCAGATCTGTATGGATATGGATCTCTCCAGCCCTTCCCTAATTACATCCTCCTCATGGAAGGGACTTTCTCATTGTGGAAAAAGCTCTTCCATCAATTACTAATGCATTTCATCTCCCACTTCCTATTGCAAGGACACTTAGAATATATGTGAAAACACTTTCATGTTGGTCCTTAGGCCCCCATAGTGGTGTTTATACTCTTCACATCCCTTCAATGCAGCCTAAAGTTTCCATGGATCCTCGTGAAAGGGGTGCGTCTTCGTTTTCTCCCACTTCTAATTTACCTCCTGATGTTTCCCCAGTGGTCCTTTAGCTTCCTACAGTGCCTCCCCTAGTTTCTATTGTCCTGCTTCCCCCACCTTACATACCTGGTCCAAGGGATCTTCCCAATCTTCCGGATGTGTGGCCTTCAGATCCTCCACTACCCCTCCTCCTCGGTTGTGCCCCACCCTCTGATTCTACATCATACAATTCTTTTGTGGTGTCCAGGCCTCATGTGAACATTTATCCAAGAAATTTCCATCCACCTAGTGGAAAGCTTCATTTTCACAAGGGCATATAGGTGCTCATCTCCCTGCCTCGCCCCCCCCCCCCCCCCCCATTCAGGTGATTGATCCGGGTTCCTCAAGTTTCTCCCCCTTATATCTAAATTTTTTTCACTTTCTTTATTACTCCTCAAAATTATCTAGAATGGGAAATATATATCTCTCTATATTCATGAATCTCTCCCACGTGAGGGATGTATACCAAATCTTAGTCCAGGATCCTTCAGGATTCCAAATCCTGCAGTAGAGTTTCCTCTTTGCCAGCACCCCCACCCTTCATTAATGACATCCCTCTTACATTGGAATTCATAGGGACTCATCACCTAGGATAAGACTATCATCCTTGTTCATGAACTTGGTCATCTCATCCATTCATTACATTTTTACCTTGAGCCTATACAAACCTCCTCTCGCATTGTGGGGTTTGATCATAGGATCAGGGTGCACAACATCATGCATGCTGACCCCAACAACATTCATATTTGGATGTTCTATCATTATATCATTTCTATAGACCTTTTGTGTTCCGATGATCAATTAATCACCTTAATTATTTATGTCGATAACCAAAAACTCTTTGTAAATTTTTTCTATGAAAAATGTGAGATGATTTCTAGAGAAACCCTTTAGTGAGACATTCATTCCATTGATCCTTGGGAAATTCCATGGATCATGGGAGGTAACTTTAATGTTATAGTTGGTCCATCTGAAAATAAAGGTGGTAGAGTTTTACCATAGAGGGAGAGTGATGAATTTTCTTCATTCCTCTCTCAAAAGGGTTAAATTGACATTAGTTATTCTCGAGACCAATTCACATGGTTTAACAACCAAAGGGGGGAACCCCATGCATTGATTAGGTTTGACCGCTACCTAGAAAAATTGAATTCCATTTATTTCATACTAAGTGTTAATTTTTTCACCTTTCTTGTGATCTTTCAGACCATTCACTGATTCTTGTGACCCTTTGTTAGGCTGATAATAGAGGTGATCGCTTCATCTTTTCTCACATTTAGATCTATGACCCATGTTTTCTCAACACAGTTTCTGAGTCCTAGTCCATGCCAGTTCATGATAACCTATGGATTGGTCTTCATAACAGGGTGAGGGAACTTCAACATGATATTCAAGCATGGTTAAAGAACCTACTTCTGTGACGTTAAGACACGGATAACTTTTGTGCAGAAGTTATATTTTTAGAAACACAACTATTGTCCTACTGTGATAATGACCTGTTTAGTCATTTGATCTCAATGAATAATGATTTGGTGGTCTGCCTTCTAGAAAAGGAATTTCTTTCTCGGGAATGGGATCCAATTAAATGTATTCTAGAGAGGGAAAAACTCTACAATTTTTCATGCATTCATTAAAGAGATAAACCACCATACTAGGCCTAACATAATCCAAGAATATGGATCCTTTATAGATGATCAAAATTATGTTTGAGGCCTTTATGTTACCAACTTATAGTCTATTTTGGCTGACCCAAAAACCTGCATTCTTGATGGTTACCCAAGGATCCATTCTAATCTCTTTGATGCCATCCCTTTTTTTCAGAGTAGACTAATAGGGTGGTGTTTCCTGATCCCGTTGGGCCGAATACTTGTGGCCTGCAACTGTCGCGGGTCGAGCTGGTGTAGGGTGGGGGAGCTGACCGACCGACACCGACAAGCACTGTAGCGGAGGGGGTGGGGCAGGGGAGGTGTGCAGGAGCAGGGGGTGGGGGTTCTAGTGTAGGGTGGGGGAGCTGTGGGTGGGGGGAGGGGGTGTTGGTAGTGTCCTCCCAACAGCCAGCACGGTGAAATGTGCTGGCTTTTTTTTATGCAGTTTAAAGGCATATAGCCACAATTTTAAACCTTGGCTAAATCCCTATAGCCACAGTTTGAACCGTGGATATAGGGCTTTATCCACGGTTCATAGTGCCATGGCCTTTATTGGAGTGGCTATAGGGTCAGCCCTATAGCCACGGTTCGAAAACCGTGGCTATAGGGCTATAGCTACGGTTGGAGCCGTGGATTTAGGGATATAGCTCCGACCTATAACCATGCCAATACCAGCCACGGTTCGTGAAACCGTGGCTATATCATAAATTTCTAGTAGTTATTGGTAGATGTTTGTCTCTGTAATGGTAACTCCTTGTACAGGTTGCTTTATGTAATGGTAGGTCTCTGTGTAGCAGTGAGCTCCTATCAGTAGCTCTTTGTGTACTAGTGAGCTTCTATTGATAGATCCTTATGTCGGTAGACTTGATTAGAGGTGAATTCCTTATACCAGTGGACTTCATAACGGTAGACTTATATAGCTATTGTTGTCACTCTATATTGATATCATTCTTACTTACTGGTAGACTTACTCTAACGGTAGCTCTATTGTAAAGGTAGACTTGCATACCGGTAGACTTATACATACTGGTAGGTCTATTCTATACCAGTGACTAAGTGTCTATTTATTCATTCTATTCACAGAATGAGTTAAGTTAGAATACAGTGAATCATATGCACATTTAATTAACTGAATGACTTAAATATATCACAAAAGATTTATCATTTGGACATATTTAAAAGTAATTCTACTTTGAGGTTTAAAGTACTTAAACATTAACTAAAATAATGCAATGTTTAAATAATAAACATCATTTGGGATTATCAAAACATAATTAATCATAATTGGGATTTATCAAAACAAGTGAGTCCAACAATGTTTATGAAACTCATTTATTTTCCATGGGTTATCCTATGATGAAGTGTCGAAATTTTTATTGAACATGTTTCTTTTCCAAGATTTATGATATATGATGAATGTTTTATGATATTATGGCATGCAGATTAATGGATTATTGTTATGTGATGGGTGGGCCTATGATTATATAACCCTATAATTAATGGTATAAATATCAATATCTCATTAGTTAATCAGGACTAGAATGGGGAGTGAACCCAGTTCAGTAAGGGACTCTATCCACTATTATATTCTTGTGAGTAAACCTTGATTAAAGATATGATAGAATGGGTAGTGAACCCAATCCACTATGATAGTCATGGAAATGAGGAATAACTAATGACATGATTTTCTATAAATTTTTTTGTTATATAAATTTATGACTTATTCAATGATATTCTCTCATGGCTCATGATCTTTGATTCCTTTATAATTAATGTCTTGTGATCTACCAAGATTTGTACTGTGATTCAAGATTATGATCTATGATATACTCAGTATAGATTTTAAAATGTTAAGATCATGTTATCATAACATTATTCTCATTTTATGCTTAAGTGATCATTGATATATCCCTTTTTACCCTTTCTGATCATTAGAGGTCACCATTTTTATGCTTATTTTCCCTAGGGTATGTCTAATAAGAATACAACATTGGAAGATACTTATGGGTGATATTTAATATCTTTCATGAAATAATAATATTGTGTATCTAGTTTCAAAATATACTAAACCATTACGATCCTTGGGAATGAATTTATAAAATATATTGAATATTAATAAATTAAGATGTATTGTCTATGTATGAATTGTATGGGTCACTATAATCCAAAATATAGGGATAGTGAGTGTGTATCCCAGGTGATGTTTTAATATGTCATAATGACTAATGTGGCATAATGAAATCTATGGTGTTGTTTTTATTAATGAGGTGTAATGGATGATAGAAATAGTTTATTAAAATGAAGAAAATGGGTGGATAAAGGCATTTTGAGCATATCAGGTTCGCAAATATTATATGAAAAACGAATTTCACTTGAACATAATGCCATGTTTGGTGCCTATGGCCTATTCAATGTTGTCAAAATTGAATGGAGTTGAAAAACATGTCATGGTTTGAGTCTATGGTTAGCATTCATGCTATGAGAAATGTTGATTCATAACTAATGCTTCTTTTATTTGATTTTATGATTCTCAAGAATTCAAATTTTAATTGTTTAGAATATCAAAAGTCATCATTTATGCCCAATTATTATGGATTATTTTGAATATTTAAGTGATAATAATTTAAGGGGGTATTTATTATTGCCTTTATTATTTATTTGATTTATTATTATTATGTTTTCCATCCATCATTTTTATAGTTAACTAAAACTTTTAATGGGAAGGCATGGGAATATTATCATTAATAATATTTTACTGAAGGCTCATAGATTTCACATTTAAAAAGGTATTTTATTCATAATTTATATTAAATAATTTTAGTACTACACTTTATTTCTTGATCATTATGATCTTTATAGTTTGCACTACTTTATTGAGGTCTTATTGGATCATTAAGACCTTATCATTAATCATACACAAAGGAAAAATAAGAACATTCATAACCCAATATTTGTTTTCACATTTGTCTTAAGGTGTCATTATTTTATTTCTTATTTGGGTTGTTGTTTTGGGGAAACAATGTAACACGTATGGGTTATACCACCCTCAAAATGTCATGACCCAAAGCATCAAGGCCCACCTTGCTAGCGGTAAACTGAGTGTGACACCCCAGGATCGCCTCCAAAAGTCCGTGAGCTGGAGGCCAATACTGAGTATTCATATCACTCACATGGGAATTCTTTGACTAAGGCACCTGTAGACATGCAAACATCTTCAAGTATCTAAATAATGTTGAAAGGTAAAATAATACCAATATCAAAATGCATGCATAAATATATATCCAAAATTAGAGTATGAAAAAAGTATGGTAACTAATAATGTTCCAAATACAATCCAACCAAATTTAAAAAATATTCTATCTAAAATTATATCCTAGGATCCAATTTAGGCTTCATGGTAACACTCATTCAAGAGAAATCACTCTTTGAGACAATCTAACTTTGATGGTGCACATCCAAGAAATCATTCTCATCAAGACTTTCCAAGAATAAGTACACTCTAGTACTCTAAATATATCAATACAAATATAGGGGATATCACCCAAATCTTGTGAGAGATTCTGAACCCTAATCGAGATAACACACTTCAATGGGAATCACACAACATGATAGTTTGTAATGATATTTCTAACCCAACATAGGGATGAAAAAAATGATAGAGGACCCCAACTCAGAACACATGAAGGGATTCCTAAACTCGGTTGGAGACTAATCCCATATATGGGATCACATACTATTCTTAGGACGTGATACCTCACTATACCCTCATAAGGATGAACCAAGGGGATGCACCCTATTGATATTGGTCTTCATTGAAGAGAATAAGGGCCTTGACCTGACCTATGAAAAAGTACTTGACATTTATAGGGTATACCCAGTGCGTCCTTGCTACCCTAGGTCTTCCCATGTACTTCATCCCATGTCTATGTACTTCAAACCATGCCCATGTACTCTGATCATGGTCATGTGCTCTAGTTGTGAATGTGTACTTGGTCATGTCCAAGTACATGGTTGTACCAATGTACTATGGCAGTTCTGATGTACTAGGAATTGTTTATGCCTATGTACCCTAAGGTTACACATCAATTCTCTAGTTACAGGTCACATAGAATGTTGTAGGTACCACATGGTATGTGATATTTTAGTTTTTTTAAACCCTAGTTTCCAATTTCAGGCGACTAAATGGTGTGTGTTATTAAAACTACATACAATGTATATAATGATTTCTCAGAATTCTAGAACCATCATGCATCTTTGGATCCCACCTCCATTGCCTCTTTTGAATCCGTAATTATCATTCTAGAACCTAGATCTAGTTTTTACCAAGTCTTTCCATCATTGGTAGCTCAATTACAACCATCCAATCCACTTATGAGATGATCCTCATCACACCCCATTACTAAAATTCCAAACTATGAATCATGGCCACCTAATCTAATTCCAAATCGATCGTCTATCATCATCACAAACCTCAATCATACCATTGATCCTGAGTTTGAACTCACAGAAATGAATTGTTATTCCAAATAATGATTATGTGATGATATTTCACAAGGTATTAGTCAAATCATTTGTCAAAGAAAATATTGATGATGATGATATCATATAAAATAGTGGAGAAAACTACAAAATAGAAAAGTGAGGAAAAAATTTCAACCATTATTTTGATTGGATTCAATTAATCATCTTTAATGTGATAAATGAAGAGGGTAATCAAATTTTTAAAAAATAATATCAATTCCTAATACCTAGGAAGATAAATCATCAACCTCAATCAATCATTGACCCATGAAACAATTTTTTTGGAGAAACTGATTCATGTTCGACATGGGATAAAAAATAGGATTAATAAAAATACAAAAATTTACATGCCTTGAGTTTGGATATATCATTGATGAAGAAAAATTTTCATGTCATTATCATTGGTTAGATCCATGAACTCCTTTTCTAAAGATAAAATCCTTGTCATATCGATTGTTTATCAGTGACCTAATCATCATTATTCAAGGCTCTCACCCACAATATCTCTCTCAAATACCTATGGTTATGTGGATAACCCAATTTTTTTGGAATAATAATTTTTATATAGAGGAGTGTTATTTTTAGTCTATTAATAACAAATAAATATGTTTATTTATTTATTTAATTATTATTCCAACCACGACTGCACATAAATGAACCACCCAATGTCGACAAAGATTATTTAATTTCTATAATAAAACCCACATTCTAGATTTAATGGTAGTCTTATATTTCTCATCTGAGATACCGTTTGGGATTCTTTTCATTATTTCAAGAAAACTGCATGCATGTGATATAATATATTAAATATTTTTATTACATAAAATCCAAGCCTCTCTAGGCCATAGAATCATGATTTGACTCAACACATACCATAAAAACATTCCTTAAAATATTAAAAAATTTAACAAGGAAACAATGGATCCATTACATTCTCCCCACCTTAACATTTTTTCTCCTTAAAAGAAAAAAACTACTCAAACAAGTGGGGGTATTGGGATCTTATCTTGTTCTCCCACTCCCAGGTACTCTCCTAAAGATTGATATACTTTCACCAAACATGACCCATGGAATATATCACCCATGAAGGATCTTCTCATGATGATCCGCGATCTATACTGGGTACTCCATGATGGTTTCTCCATTCTAAATGTCCATCTCTCCCTAGTTGATAACATGTGATTATTCAGACACATACCTCCTCAGCTACAACACATAGAAGATGTCGTGTACCTGGTCTAACTACTATGATTGAGTCAAGTGATATACCACATTCTCAACCCTTTATAGTATCAATAAACGGTCAATTAATCTCATAGATAACTTTTCACCCTAGACAAATCTTCATAATCATCATTGATTTGAGACCTTCAGGAACACATACCCCCCCCCCATTGAACTCCAAAGGCCTATTTTATCAATATATATGTATAAGAATTATGATGAATTTGGGTATTCCTTATCTACTCCTGGTTAATCTAAACCTTCCCTATCAATGCATTCACCAATTGTAGTCCCATGAGTGCTAACTCCCCTAGATCAGTCCAACACAGTGGTGAATTGTAGGGTCTCCCATACAAGGCCTCAAATGGTGTCATACCAATAGTGGAGTGGCAAATGTTGTATTATAAAAACTCTAATAGGGATTATTTATCCTCTAAACTATATCCAAAATATAACCTAAAAGCATGAAGCATGTCCACCATAATCTAAATAGTTCACTAGTATGTCCATCTATCTAAGGATGAAACATCATGATCAAATGAAACTAAGTCCCAGAGGTATCATTTAATCCTCTCCATAATCATGAAATGAATAGAGTGGAACCATCTAAAATGATCATCGATGGAACTTCATGAAGACAGATTATGTCCTAAATATAAATATTACTCAACCACTCTACTAAATTATTCTCTCATGTGGCTTGGTAGTGGGTTGACATGGTGGGTCAGTCTATGATCACCAATATGGAATCATGTCCTCTAGATTATCATCAAATACCCATCACAAATTCCATAGAGATACAATCCCACTTCCACTATGGTACCTCAATGGGTTGATCTAAAACTAATGTAACCTAGTGCTCAACTTTCACCTACTAACAAGTATGGCATCGAGAGTCAAACTCAGTTACACACCTATACAACACTGACCACCAAAACTGATGTAGAATATATTGGTACATTTTCATAGATCCTAGATTTACCAATAAGGGGGTGTATGAAACTTCCTCAAAACCTCCTCTTATATAATCCATAGTGTAATGTTTAGTCCTTAGAAGAGGATGATGTGGACCTTGCATTCAAAAAATCCTTCAAGAGCACATCTAGTAGATATCTGAACATGAAAGGTCTCGTAGTCAGGATCTACAAGATGAGTCTCCCTTACATGATAAAGAAGAGGATGGGTAACAACCATAAAATTTAGTTAAGATACACTATCCTCATCCACTAAGAGAAACTATAATGAAGATAATTACTCTAACTCCTCACTCAATAATTATGAATAAGGTCTCATTCTAAATGAATCAACCAAAATGATCCCCTTTCTAGGAGTGTAAACTATCTCGGAATCATAATCATTTAGGAACTGTAGACACTTCCTCTATAACAAGTTAATATATTTCTATGAAAATATATACTTGAGGCTATTATAGTTGAGATAGATGATAAAACACTCACAAAAAATGTAGTGTCGCCACATATTTAGGGTGAAGCCCACTACTTCCATATTAAGATCATGGGTCACATAGTAATGATCATGGGATCAGAGCTATCGAGTCCCATAGGCAATCACTTCTAGACTCTACATAAGAACATAACCATGAATAGTTCTAGAGGTATCTCATAACAAAACATACTCTACACCATTCATAGCTGTTTCAATATGGTAATTCTAATCAATCTATACTCAACACCTTTTGGGTCAAATAAATAATGGGTACAACAATCCTAGATAAATCAGGCATGATTTTCCTATTGTATCCTTCAAATCTAAGAAATCTCCACACCTCAGTCGCACTCTTGGGTGTCTCCCAGACTTTCACCGCCTAAACCTTCACCAGGACCACATACACTCCCTCCTCTAAGATCAAATATCCTAGGAAGGGGACCTCTCAAATACAAAACTAATACTTAGAGAGATTATCATAATGTTGGTTCTCTCATAGTATGTTTAGGACCATCTCCTTGTGTTTCTCATGTTTCTCCTCTAACACTGAGTATACTAGGATATCATCATTGAAGGCCAACATGAACAGGTCTAAGAAAAGCTAAAATATCTCATTCATGAGTATCATGAACACTTTTGGGTAATTCTTCACACTAATGGGAATAACCATGTACTCGTAGTGACCATAGTGACATTGAAATTTTTTCTTTGGTATATCCTCGTTATGAACTCAGAGCTGGAGATAGCCCGACCTAAGGTCAATCTTCAAGAACCACCTCGCCCCTCTCAACTAGTCAAAGAGGTCATTTATCCTTAGTAGTGGATACTTGTTCTTGACATTCACCTAATTTAGGTAAAAATAGCCCACACACAAGCTCAAGATCATATATTCCTTCATAGAAAACAAAAATGGGGTTGTCCCAGAGAAAATTTTGGGTCTGATGAATCCCTTCATCTATAACTTCCCCAATTACACCTTTAGCTAAAAAAGTTCTACAAGATCCATCTGATATATTGGTAGAGATTTCAAGGTAGTACCTAGCTGTAATTATAAAAATAATTCTATCTCTTGGTTGGGACTTAATCCCAACATGTCTTCAGGGACAACATCCTCGTACTCTATCACAACTACAGGAAGCTGAAATCTCATGGCATTCACTACACCAAGGGTAATACTAGCTAGCTGATAAGTAATTAGATATATTTTACTACATATGAGCCCGTCATTATCTACTTGTGTAACACCTAGATATTTTATATTAAAAAAATTCAAATAAATTTAATTTATTTGATATCTTCTGTTACACGCAACACCGAGTTTAAACAAATTGTGATATTCTATTAATAACACTATATAAAAATGACCATTATAACCTGGACTTTAAACTTGGAGGTATAAATTGGAAGAACCACCATTTAAAAATTAATTATAATGGTTTTATATAAATAAATAATATTGATAAAAAAATTCTTAATTTTTATTAAAGCTTGTATGTTTGAAAAGTACTATTTTCTCAAAAAATGTTTTTCTTACTTTTTTCGAACAAATAAAAAAATTAATTTTTGAAAATTTTTTATAATTGATTTAAAAAGAGTACACTTAATTTTTTAAATCAACGTGTAAAAACTATATTAGTTTTAATTTTTGATATTTTTGTGAAAATATTAATTTTTTAATGAATGGTGAAAATACATATTTTTATTAAAAAATACCTTTTGTTTAAATAATTTACAAGGCTCTATATTGTTTAAAAATGATTTTAAAGTTAATGTAGTTCAATTATACTATTATTAATCCAATTAATTTAATTGGAATCAAATTCATATTGATCTTTGATATTAAAACTTTCTATGCTTATGAAAATTATCTCTTTGAAAACCCACTTTTTCATCGTGTTTGTGGGTTTAATTTTAAATTAAAATTTGAAACTTTTATGAATAAAATTTGAAAAAATAGATTATATATTTTGATTCAGATTAATTTATATTATATTATAATTTCTGCTTTATTTTTTTCTAAAAAAAACAGTGAAAATAGTAAAAATTAATTACCATGGTTAAGGTTAAAATAAGTTTATTGGGGGTTAAACTAAAAGGATAAGGGTTAAAATAGACCAAATACTAGTTTAAATTCAATTTTATAGCCATATTTGGACCTTTAATTCCTTATAATATATTTTTATATTCTTGTGGGATATTTTTCCATGAAATTGACCAATATAATAATTTATATAAAGAGAAAGACAAAATGCCACCTTCTTGCTTTTAAATTTCAATTATGTGTTTGCATAGGGATACAGAAAATATATGAATGAATATTGATGATAATTTTGATTATAATGATATTAATTTTCTGAGGATATTTTATTTTTAGTTTTTAGTAATTATAAAATTACTTTAAATTCTTAAACAACGCAAATTCATTAATTATTAAACTAAAATAAAAATAAAATAAATCATAGGATAAATATTAAAAGTTTTATAAATTGAATGAATAATTTATTCTCTGTAAAGTTAAATTTCATCACAAAACACTTTCTTTTTAATTATTCTCTTACCAACTTCATTAATGGTATATTAATTCCAATATAATAACACCATTATCTACCCTATAATTAATTTTTCTTATTTTTATTTAATATCCTATATCCATATCCTCTTCCATCATATGGAAAATGAAACTGTCGATCATGTGTACGGTGGACTGTCTCCTCACGAACCGATGTAATTCTTTTACCATAACCACCTCTCATAGCTAGATATAATGATGGATTTAACATATGAATATTATAAATATTATATAATTATACTTATGTAATTATAATATAACATATACCTTCTTAATTTCCATTCTTTGGTAATTCGATAACGTCTCTCGTGTGTACGGCAGACTATCGCCTCGTGAAGTGATGTGATTTGTTATTCACTTACGCTTTACATGGATGATAATACAGATAGTTATAGTGAACATATGTGATATATATTACATAAAAAGTATTCTTTAAATTTAATATATTAGTTAAATTTCTTTTGTTTTATCCATCAAGAAAATGGAAACAACATCCTTGCGTATGTACGACCTACCATCTCCATGAATGGTGTAATTCATTTTCTATATCAAAATTTAATGTATTAATATAAATATATATATATATAATAAATATATATAATATTTATATCAAGGTAAAAATTATGGACATGATGGAACGACGATCAAAGTAAAAGGACCAAAAATACCAAACCTAAACATACATGAAAAATGAATTTGTTATTACTTTGAATGTTATTTTAAAAATAAATTGTTAATAATCGGGTAATAAAAGGGTCATAAGAAAATTATATATGGAATTATACGTATGATTATATTTATTTATAATATTTATAATAAATTTATATTTATTATACATGATATTAGAATGTGTACGAAGGAAATCGAGACTTAAGGTAAAGGATTTCTAGCCTCTTTTATTTTTGGGAGACATATTTCATATTCACCACTTGTTTATTTTGTGTATTGTATATAATACCAATTTTATGTGATTTATCATGAATATAATTCCTTTAAATATATTTAAACTTTAATGTGATGTTATTATTTAATGGGTCTTACAATTCAAAAGATACCAAAGTAGTACAATTTTAATGTTATAATCGCATTTGTTTAACAAAATCATTTATGATATACCTCCAATGATGATATCTTATGATATAAATTTTAAGAAACTAAATAATTTTATTATCCTCTGTTTATTTCTATAAATTACATGTTTTCCTTTCCTTTTCATCTCTTTATGTAATAAATATTCAAAAATAATGGTTTAAGGAAAACCAAATTTATTTATTTCTTCAATCAAAAATCTTTTTTCTTTCATCTCCATATTTTCTTAAAATGTTTTAAAGAATGTTTTTAACATTATCTAAATATTGTTCAAAGTCATTTTTACCCATGTTTTAATTTTTTTTAAAAAAATTAAACGAAATCTTTATGTTTTTATAAGTAATTCACTTTTGGAATTTACTAAAAATGTGAAAGGAATCATTATTTTTAAATGTGTGAGGCATGAATAAAAAATTTTGTCGTCATGTATGATCAATGTTTTAAACCCTAATTTTTATGTTTTCAGTAATATTTTCAATGAAAATTATTTTGAAATGTTTTGTAAAATTTTAGTTTTAAAAAGTGATTTTTAAATTAGAAAGGATATTTTCCTCAAGAAATGTTCTAAGTGATCTTTCAAAATCATTTTCCATCAAAGATGAAATCATTTGATATTAATTATGATTTATTGGGGATATAATCCAATTGCATCATCCTTATTACTTCTCTATATGGTTTATGTTTCAGATAAATATATGTTTATGAAACCTGGTCTTTTTCCATGGGTTATGATATTATGAATTGATGAGATGATTATGAGACTCATTTCCTTTATATGGGTTATGCTATGATATAGTGTTTGTGAGACACTTTTATTTTCATGATTTATGATATGTTGAATGTTTTATGATCTTTTGGAACACTTTTTTTTATTTTTCATTTTGTGATGGTGGTTACATTGTAACTAAGGATGGTGGATACTTTATAACCAAGGATGATGCTTATGTTATAACCATGGATGGGTGGGACCTATATCTCCCTACAATGAATTTTGTAAAGTATTATATCTCATGAGATATCTATGGTAAATAGAATGATATTATTGATCCACTATGGGAAAGAGGTGATGATGCCCAATATGTTATGAAATGGGAAATAAGTGATGATTCATGATTCATTAAGAAATGAGAAACAGGTAATGATACATGATCTACTATGAAATAGGAAAAAGGTTTTTATGTCTGATCTGTAATGATTTTATAGTACCATATGTTAACCTTGATATATGAAATGGTTCTTACACTTATGATTTCACCACACTTATATGACCTGAACTTATGGTTCATGATTTATTTATGATGATTTATCACTATTATAGTTTAAATCTATAGAAATGATAATATGTTATGCCACAGTTCATGTTTACGATCCATGATAGATTGGGTATGAAAATTTTAAGTTATATTCATAATTTCATACCCTTATTCTTATCTTACTCTTCAATATGATAATCGATTGATACCTCACATGTTTACCATTACTGAGCATCTGATATCACAATTTCTTATGTTACCTTTCCCCTAGGTTATAAATAAATGTTGAATTAGTGTATGTCTATAATGAGTAATAAATAGGGAGAACTTTGTGATATATGTTTAAGATCCTTCATGTAATAATAATATTTTGTATATAGTCTCCAAATATATTAAACCATTATGGTGTTTGGGCATGTATTTTTAAAATGTATTGAATATTCATCTAAAGAGATTTAATATTTATATATGAAAATATTGGGTAATTATATTTTATATTAGATAAAGGGTTTAGTTCTCCTTTGGAATCTAGGATGAGAAAACATTAGTGATAATCCTAGGTATAAGCCTATGTATATGATAACATACTAAAGTCTTAGTACAAAATAGATTTTTTGGTTTTACTAGAAATAAATCCTTACCTGGATACTACAATTAGACATGGTTTTGGCATAGTTTCATCTAGGGGATGCAACCCTAGAAAAAAATTGATTATATCTAGGCCATCATTATGGAACACAGTGAGTTTGTTATTACTGCACATCTGGTTTGACACTCCTCAGAGATATGATTTCAATAATCCAAATTTTGTTTACAAACCATTATGAAGGATTTTAAAATACTATAATCATATATAACCTCAGATAAACCTATGGTTTCATATATTGAAATGAAGGTTTCATGATTTATATATCCTATAAATTATTTTTCATAACTATGTATTTTCCCATTATGATTATAGTTTCTCACACTATTATTTTTTGTGTTAATCAGTGGAGGGAACCAAAAGGAATCGTGTTAATACTGAATATAATGTAAAATGAAATGATTTTCCTCTAGAGTAACCAAAATTTGGGGGATATTGAATAACAAATCTCATTTCTATGCTCACACAAATTTCTCAAGCTATGAATCATGTTGAAATTGAAAACGATCAAAGGAGAGAACAAAATTATATTGAGTCCTTCATGGGGAAAACCCTAACTTATTTTAGTGGTTCCATTGACCCAATATTCACTGAGTAATAGATTAGTACCACAAAAAAAATATTTTTAATTCTCTAATTTTTGAAGCATGAAAAATTCGTGTTGGTTGTTTATCATTTGGAAGGTGAAGAAGATCAATGGTGGAACATTATTAAGAATATGAGTTAAGAGGATAAAATAGACTCCATTGAATGGGATGAGTTTAAGAGGATATTTTTTAGTATGTACTCACATCATATTCTACAAAAAAGGATGGAGAATGAATTTTTCAAGCTTAGACAGAAGGATAGTGAATCTATGGGTACATATGAGGTAATTTTACAAGACTTTCATGGTATGATTCTGGTTTAATCATCAGCCCTAAAAGAAAAATTGATCAATTTATCGGTGGCCTAAAACCAAGTCTTAGAAAGGCATTTTCTATAAGATACTTCAGTAGCTACGAATAAGTCTTTTTATGTTCACTAAAGGCAGAAATGAAAATTTTAGATTCTTACAATTACCATGGTTTTGATAATAAATTAAAGACAAAGTCTCATGATAACTCAAATAAATCACCAGGTGGAAAGAAATTTAAGTTACCTACATGCCATAAATGTGGGAGGAATTACTTAGGTGATTTATTGAAAGGAACAAGAGGGTGTTATAAGTATAGAAATCTTATCCATAAAGAAAAATAATGTGAAAGTGGTGATAAGAGGCTGGTCAATGAAATGAATAGAGATATAGCTCAATAGAATGTAGCACCCACACTCCAATGTTTCAAATGAAAATATTTTTTTCATTATGAAAATCAATGCCCTGATCCAATGGATATTGAGGATGTAAATCCAAAAAAAATATTTCAATAACAAATACAAAGGTAAATCCTATGCAATCACAACAACAAAAGTGATTAATGATAATTAGTGCACTCCATAGTTGGAAATTTCATGTTGGATTTTATATGAATGAGGTATATGAAAATATTATTATGAATCCTATAGTTCAATTTGATGTGATTATGATCATTTATTATATATATCTACATAGATTTTTGAATAATTAAATCACATTTGATATTTTGAATCAACTTATGATCATCTATTAGTGCAAGGATAAACATGTATTTCTAATGGAAATGTTGTTGGCAAGGATAGGATCTTATTAAGGAATAAAAGGTTATTTATATTTTGGAATCATATATGGTTTTATTTGGAATTTTTGGAAGTGATTAGGGTTTATAAATTTTTGGTATAAGCCTTTATTATTTTTATATTGAACATTGTATGATATGAGATCAATTCTTTCCAATCTTTGGGATTCAATTTTGGTTAAACTTATTTTAGAGAAGCCTTAAGGTTAACAATTTATGGAAAGGATTAAATCAAACCATTGATTTTATTAGATAACTTGTGCTAAAAATTTTGGTTTTGGTAAATATTAAGAGGATGAAAAAATAATTTATGGATCTTATGATGATTTTAGAGTATCATAAATGAAAAAAAAATCATCATAGATATTCATTTCATAGAGTAAGAGGTGAAGTGGAAATTGATCAAAGCACAACCCAATGAATAAATTGCACTAATGAAATAAATTAAAGTTTGTACCTAGATATTGGGTTCCCTTTGACATTCATGATTGTATCATGAAAATATATTTTCATTTGATGCTTCCACTAGATCTCTCTCAAGTTCATAGTGTGTCCCATGTATCTCTACTAAGGAACCTGATCCATCTCAGGTAATGAACTGAGAGGTCATACCACTAGAGCATGATATTTATTATGAGGAACAATATATGTAGATTCTAGATCATATAGATATAGTGAAACAGAACAAGACTACTCACCTGGTCAAATTTTTGGGGCAAAACCACCAGCTTGAGTAAGCTATGTGAGAACCTGAGGATATAATGAGGCATAAGTATCCTTGGGTTTTTACTAAAGTTATATAATACCAAAGAAGAAATTACTTTTAAGTGGGTATAATGTAACATCAAGATATTTTATAATTTTTTTCAAATAAATTTAATTTCTTTGATATCTTTTGTTACACACAACACTAAGTTTTAATGAACCGCAATATACAATTAATATTATTATTTAAACATGACCATTATAACCTTTATATTAAACATGGGGGTATTAATAGTAATAAAACCTTTTTAAATGTTAATTATAATTTTTTTATATAAATAAATCATATTGATAAAACATTAATCAATTTTTAGTAAACTCTTTATATGTTTTGAAAGTACTATTTTCTCAAAAAATATTTTTATTTCTTTTTGTGAATAAATAATAAAAATAATTTTTAAAAATTTTAGAGGATTTATTTTAAAAAGTAAAATTTATTTTTAAAATAAAAAACTCAAAAATTATCTTAGGGTTAATTTTTTGTAATTTTATGAAAATATGAATTTTTCAATGAATAGTGAAAAATACAAATTTTAATTAAAAACTACCTTTTCATTTTGAGCATTTAGAAAGTTACATGTTTTTTAAAAATATTTTATTGAAATTCGTTAAAATATTTTATTATTAATAAAATTTAGGTTATTAAAATAGAATTCATGTCAATTTTTTATATTAAAAATTTCTATACTTATGAAAATTTTCCCTTCGGAAATTCGTTTTTTCATCATGTTTACAAGTTTAATTTTAAATTAAAATTTTCCACTCATTTGAATTGAATTTTTAAAAAAATGTTATATATTTATAATTATAATAATTAATATTATATTATTAGGTATAAAATTTTTCAAAATTAATAGTGAAAACAGTAAAAATTGATTATTGCGGTTAAGGTTAAAAAAAGTTTACGAGGGGTTAAACTAAAAATATAATGGATAAAATGGCCAATATATTTCTCTAAATTATTTTTTATGGCCATATTTATACACTTATTACCTCAGGATCTATTTTTATGTCTTTTTGGAATACTTTTCCAAGAAATTGACCAATATAATAATTTCAGTAAAGAAAAGGACAAAATGTCACCGTCTTGCTTTAAAATTAAAATTATGTTTTCACATAGGAAAAAAGGAAATATATGAATGAATATTGATGGTAATTTTGAGTATAATGAAATTAATTTTATGATGTTAATTTATATTTTATTTATATTTAATATAAAATTACTTAAAATGATTAAGCAATGCCAACTCAATAGTTATTTAATTAATAGAAAAATAAAATAAATGATGATAAAAATATTAAAAATAACATAAATTGAATTAATTATTATATTAAATAAAATTTATTGATAAATATAACATGATATATTAGTTTAAAATTAATGTATTCTAATTTCTCCTTTTTCTGGATCTTTTTAAAGTCAAATTAATTCAATAGTGTCAAAACTGACATTAATGTTATTTTATAATAAATAGTATTTTATTAAATATTTTAAAATTCCTAAAAATCCTATCCTATGCAAAATTATTGGTATATTTTTACAAATTTCAACTTTATTCCATTAATGGACCAATTTTCCTTTTATAATAATTATATTGACCCTAAAATAGTAATCACTTTTTACTATTGTAAAGGGTAAAATGTCGTTTTCTGCGTTACATGTGCTGTGTTAAAATTTAATTTTTCACACAAATATGATTTTTATTAAATAAATTGTAATTCATACATATAATTATTGGGTAAAAATTATCTAATTAGTATCATTTATTTATTATCTTAAATGATAAACTTCCTAAGTAAAAAGTCTAGTTACTATAGTGAAAACTAAAATGGTAAAAGTAAAGAAACATAGAAATTAAGGAAAACGTGTTTGAAAAATGTGTTTTTATATGTGGTGAAGGTTTAGATTGACCATATAATTCCTAAACTCCATTATTTATCAAATTTTAAGGCACATTTCATGATATTAACTTCTCATAATTGAATAGTTTTGGGTATTTTTAAAAATGTCACTCCTCCGCAATTATAAAAGGTTACCTCCTCCCCTCAATTAGTCACACTACATAAAAAATGTTTCATGACCAAACCCTTAAAAAATATCTTCACAACATCCTTATAAATTTTATAGAGCTTTTGTTCTTCCCAAAAGACATATCTTAAGGTCCTTGATAATAGATCAAAAAGATGTTTTTCTTAAAAAAGGTAATTGTATTCACTATTTTAATTCATTTATTACCACCTTCATTCAGGTTATATTAATTCCAATATAATAAAACCATTATATACTATATATTATGATTTTATTATGTTTATGGAATAACTTATATACATCTCATCTTCCATAAAATGGAAAATGAATTTATCGATCATGTGTACGATAGTCTACCACATCATGAACTGATGTAATTCATTATCCATAATCATCTATCATGGTTAAATATAATGATGGATTTAAAATATTTATAAGATATTTATGACATTATTATACTTTAGAATTTATAATTTCACATATACCTTCTTTTTCACATTTCTGTTTTTTTAGAGGAAATATTTTATTTATTTTTAATCTTACCTTTATCCCTTGGGTTTTGCATGAGTTTTTGGCTAAAAATAGATATCTTGGGCTTGATAATAGGTCAGTCATAGTTGGCTCATGATTAGGGGAAACATTTTTCCCTCACCTAGGAAACCATGTGGAAAATGTTTATTTTGGACAGTGGTGATGGTATGATTATCGCACGGGTTGGAAAACCGTGCGGGGTGACCATGTGGCTTATTCCTCTTGGATGGTAAGGGGTGCATAGTGGACATAAAGTTTTGTAAACCATGTGGGAAAACCATACGACTTGTCTAGGTCATTAAAATTAAAAATTATTTTTCTAACCTCTTCGATTTTAACCCTAAATTACCTTCTATTCAACCAATTTAGGATTTTCAGCCATGGTAGCTTCCTCCAAGCCTTCTTGGACAACTTGAGACTCAACATTTATGTGGTTTTGACCTTGGATCTTCAAGTTATCATCAAGTAAGTCCATTTCTTCCTTATTTCTCCCCCTTTATAGGGTTCGTCTTCCCTACTTCTTGAGTTCTTATTTTTCAGCAGGCAGTTTAATCTAATGAGGGTCTATTCTTGTGATGTTTTGTGGAATCAAGATGGTTATTTTTTTATCTTGAATTTATATGGTATAGTGGTGGTGTAGTTGTGGTTTCACACTGATTTCCAAAAGTTTCCAACTGTGAGGTTGGTGGTTCCATAATTTTACATTATTAAATGGGTTTATCTTTCTTTCTTGATTATTTAAATGTTTTTTATGGATTATGTGTGTGGTGTGAGATATATTTTGGAAAGGTTTTCAGATGAACTTGTGATGAAAATGAATTTTATAAAGTAAATTGGTTATATTTCATGTTTTTTTATTGTGGCGTTTCTTTAATATGTCTTACACCCTATGTGGAAGGTGAAAATGTGTTTTCAAATATATTTAAAGGTGAGAATACATTGAAAGTGGATTTTTTCAATATAAATGGGTTTTATTGATAGTTGGATTATTTTTTGTGAACCTTAAATATGTATTTGAATTATTAAAGTGATGTGAAGCATGTTATAAAATTTATTTTTTATGAGTATTAATTTTCACGTTTCTTTTCCCATGGAAATGGTTGAATTTCATATGTTTTATTTTTTTTGTGCTTCCAAATGGGTTTTATAAATTGGTCAAGTGGTATGAAATTTATTTCTAAATGGTTTCAGTGTGCGTGTGAAATGAAAGGTGATTTTTATGGAAAATGGTGGTTTCCATGTGGATTTTGATCATTGGATCAATGTGAGAGTGTTTATTTCTTGGTTTTCTTATGATGCTTGGTATGTGAATGTGAAAGTGATGATTTATGTGATGTTTGGAAATGAATTTGAGAACAAATGTAATCTCGGGTATTTCTATGGGTGAACTAGAACTAGTATGTAATTTGACTTGGCAGTAGCGAGGCATGAATTCATCTAGTAGGATTGACACTACAACACTAACTATACATGTGACATGATCAGATACCACTAGAATTTTGGGATGGGATCTTCTCTACTGGCTCGTGCATGGGAGAACTATTGGTATTGGCTTATGATTTGGCTACCACTAAAATTTTGGGAGACATTCCACTCTAGTGGCTCATGAAAGGTAATTCTATTGGTAATTTATTTGGAGGATTTTGATCACTAAGGTATGAGGTTCATAGAGTCTCACTTGTGAAAGTTACCTTTACCAATTTTCTAGTGGTTCTCTCTTCTAAATTGATGCTCAAGTGATGTTTTACTAGCCGTTGGCATATTTTAGACCTCATGTACATTTTTATTTCAAGAAAGATTATTTATGAAAAAGGGGTTTTCCTAAAAGTGTTTCTATGAAAATGGTTTCCTAAAAAAATCTTGAAAATGTTTCAAATGTTATTATGAAAATGTGCATGTTATTTTGTCTTCTAATTTTATAGAATGTAATCTTTTCTTTGGGTGGAATCCTACTAGGCTTTGGTTCACACCCTACATACATCTTTGGGTGTGTGTAGACTTTGTTATGTATGGCCCAGGTAAAGTAAAAAATGTATCTTGATGTTGAGGGTGGATCCAATTGCTAGTATTCCACTTCTTGTAGGTATTGGTGGTGGTGGATTTAGGGTGATGTCCCTCTTTTTTCTTGGAGGTCTTTGGGATAGTTTTTTTTTCTCATTTAATTTTAATACTTTTTGTTTTTCTTAAATTTGTAAACTTTGAATCTAATTTTTTTTACCTCATTTGGTTATGTTTATCAAATATTGTGATTTTTATTAATATTGGTTGATTACGATTATATAAATGGGTGAAATCATTCCCAATGTATATTTTTTATAACCAAACACTGGTTTCTAGCCTGTGAGGATCGCGAATTCCCTTCAAGAAATGCCACTAATTGGGTTGTTTGTTAGGTTGGATGGAACTCTGGCTTGGTTTGTGACAAAATGTTATCGGTGCATGTTATGCTCTTTTGGGTCAAGTTATTTGGGATGAGACTTTATAGATTAGAGTTAGGATTGTTGTGTCTTGATATTCTATTTGCAAGTGGGGTGTTTAGACAACACTCCTCATGAAAGGACTTGAGTTTCCATGGGATATAGGGATTTGATTTGACTTCTCCGCTAGGTGATATGTACATGCTATAGACTATATATGGAAAATGGGTGGAGGTGGAGTGGTTTAGTCTATATTATTGTTGTGATGTATTTGGTGTTTTTTGTTATTGCTGAAAATTTTCAGAATGGTTATATGTTTGGTTTTCCTTGTGGTTGTTTCTTGTGTAGTAAGATGCCTCCTCTTATAATTCTTGTGAAACTATGGTAAGGGGATGGAGAGTGTTCTCCCTCACCAATTGATCAGTGTTCGGTGGAAGCAGGGGTTTGGTCTATCCAAGTATTGGGTCAAGTACAGGGCTCTGGTCCTACTTAGGTTTGATAATCTGAACCAAGTCTTGGAAAGGATAAAGCTCATCAGTTCCTCAAGAACAAGCCTCCTTCTTTATGAGGTATCATGAAACCTAAGGAAGTATAAGAGTTTCTTGAGAAGATAGATAGGATGTTTGAGTTTATTAATACTCCTGAGGTAGTTAGGGTGAAATGTGATTTGTTTATATTAGAAAGGTCCCAGTCAAAAGTGGTGGGACTCAGTGGTGTAAGCTAGAAAGAATGAGAAGATGGGTTGGAAGGATTTTAAGGATATCTTCAAAGAGTAATATTTTCCTAATATTTTATATTTCACTAGGTCCTGGGAGTTTTTTGAGCTTATCTAGGGAGACTATACCATGATGGAGTATGCCAACCACTTTTCTGAGTTAGTTTGGAACATGCCCAAGAACATTTCTAGTGAGAATCTGAAGGATCGGATGTTCGAGATGGGGTTGTGTCCATAAATTCGATCTCATGTATTCTTGTTCAAGATAAAAACTTATTTTTAGGTGGTTGATTGTTCCATGATGGTATAAATTAATCATAGAGGAAAGTATGGTTTCTCTGAAGTAGTGTCAGCTATGGGTTGTGGCAGTTCATCTAAGAAGAAGAGGAAGCGTTATGAGTAGGGGAAGAAGGGAGGTGGTAGTTCAGGCCATCCTTCTTGGATGTCTTTGTCTATAGATTCCAGCACTATGTCAGTTGTGTGATGTTAGTGTGGGAAAGTTGGGTATATGTGATATGTATTCTCATATCTACCTAGAACTTTTCATTAGTCCAGATATATGGTTACTTTCAATGATTTTATAGGGTAGTGTGCCCATACGAGAGTGGTGCAGGATCTATGGATTCAAAAGGAATGTCAAATCAGCCAAAACTATCAAGGAAATATGGATATCGGTATGAAGGTTGTGTAAGCAGGGCTGGATCATCTTCTGGTCATAGTCAATTTAAGGAAATGTCACAGGGTAGTGGTTTTTCTCAGGTTCAGTAAAAGATGAGGCAACTTCATATGCTTGATCAGGCACCAGTGGAATCATATGTTGGACCTGCAATAGTTTTAGGTATTCTTCTTATTGCATTATCTTTAGCTATTATTCTGTTTTATATTGGTGCATATATTCCTTTCATTCCTTCTCATCTTATGGATGTGAAAAATGTTTCCAACTGAGATTATGCCATATTTGATGGAGTTGGTAATGTCTCTTGGTAAAAAGCAAGAGCAGGGTTTCAGGTGTATGTCTTGTGTCCTCACTTTGACGGGGGTCGAGCTGGAATGAGATTTTATGGTCTTAGAGATTGACCACTTTTATGTGATCCTTTCTATAGATTGGATGGTATATTTTCATGTGTATATAGATTGTTATAGACGGTGAGTAAATTTTATGGCACCTGATGGAAGTACCCAGATTTTTTGAGGTGAATGAGATCCTTGGTTAGGATGTGCTCGACCTCCACTTCTAGAATTTGGAAATATTCTTTATCATATCTTATTGATCTCATTGGAGTAAAATTATAATTCTCCTGAGGGTGGATTACCTCCTGTGGTGGATGATTTCTTAGAGTTTTTTTCCATATAATTTATCAAGTTTTTCTTTGGAGAGGGATTTAGATTTCTCCATTGACTTGGCATCGGTAACATAGTCGATATCCCTTCCCTCATACCATATGGACCCCACAGAGGTGGGGAATTAAATTTACATCTAGATGATTTGGAATACAAAGGGTTCATTCACCCAAGTGATTCACCTTGGGTATCCCTAGTTCTATTTGCGAAGAAGGCCGATGGATATCTCCAGTTTTGTATTGATTATAAGAAGTTAAATAAGGTAATAATCAAGAACAAGTATCATTTTCCCCATATTGATGACCTATTTGATCAACTTAAGGTGGAGAAATGGTTCTCTAATATTGATTTTCATTCTAGGTACCATCAAGTCAAAGTTAGAGAGGTGGATTTTCCAAAAACATCCTTTTGAATAGGGTATGTACATTTTGAGTATTTAGTCTTTCCTTTCATATTAACGAATACCCCAGTGGTCTTTATAGATATTATGAATAGGGTTTACATTATTATCTTGATTCCATTGTCATGTTATCTGTGGATGACATTGTAACACCCGAGACTTTTATGTTATATAAATCATCAAAGGAATCTTTTTCTACACAACACTTGCTTGGCTTTCTTTACACGCAATCGCGACCTTCCTCGATAGCTTGCGTCGTACGCAATACCGAGTTTCACTAAACAACAATATGCTATTAAAACTAGCCGTTATGAATAGTAATAACCACTTTTTGAAATTTTATAAATTTTATTTTTCAAAATGGACTTCATTTTTGGACTCAGAATATCGAAATTAGCCTAGGGTGAAATTTTGGTATTTTTCTGAAAACTTTCAATTTTTGATGAATAGTGAAACCACTAAGTGGTAGGTTAAAAAACTGAATTTTGCATAAAACTTAATTTTACCGCTTCTGTGAATGGAATTTCGAAAATCCGAGAGACACGGTTAATATCAAGGACTAAAATGTGGTTCAATGAGATGAAAATAATTTTTTGGTGAATAGTATCTTTTTACCTTTTTTACCGCGGTTAATAGTAAATAGGGTAACTAAGGGTAAATATGATATTAATATTACCCTAACACATGTCCTAATGTAATTCGACCAAAAACAAACTTAGGAATAAAATATGACCATTTAGGCCCACTTGGATTAGATTAGGACATTTATTATTAATTTATTTAAAGAAGGGTTAAAATAGTTAAATTTAAAGTTTAATAAGTAAATCATTTTTAATATGGGGTTATACATAATATAAATTCGATTGTAAATATTCATTAGAAAGCTAAAAAGATTTCCTACATGATGGTATTTTATTTGTAATTTTTAGACATCAAATAATTTAATTTATTTATGACACAAAGATGATGCAGTAATTATCTTATTAATGAAATATTGACATAATTGATAATATAAATACCAAAATAAATGTAATTTAAGACTTTTTATGAATTACACTAATTTTCTAGGTTACTATGATATATTAAGGTTGATTTAATCAACTTTTTTCGAACATATAATTCTGTTATGACTTTCACAAAAATCATATATCAAATAGTGTCAAAATTGACACAAAATAGTTTTTAAATCAAATATTATATTATTAATTGTTATTTTATTCCTAAAAATCTAAGGTTCGGCCAAATGACTTATATAAGGATATATATATTAATAATAAACAATTTGGGGTTCGTTTGGAATGTTATAGTAAGTGTATTAACCATATAGTGAAAGAAAACAAAAAGACACGGTAAAAGTTAAATTAATTAACTTAGAGTTAAATCTAATTGATAAGGTTAAAATAATACCCTAAACTTGTCTAAATACTATTGGTTGATAGGATTTCGACCCATCCCCACTTTAGCTTCAAAATAAGACCCTTTGGAACCATTATAAACCGATTTTGACTTTAATATAAAATAATATTTTTAGATATTCCTAAGGTGCCCCTCTCCTCCCTTATAAAAGGGCACCTCCTCCCCCTCCTCCTCACACCAATTTGAGCACTCAAGCTCGGCCAACCCCTGCCATTTTCTCCTCTCTACTTCCCTAGAATAATCCTAGAGGTCCTGGTCTTCTCCAAAGACCAATCTTAGTTCCTTAAGTGGAGGATTCAAAGAGGCGTTCCAAAGAAGAGGTAATATCCATTACCGATCTTTTCAATTTCTTTCTTCTTCAACTTCTTCTTCTTTAGTTGTTTCATGATAAAGTAATAACATCAGTATTACTTACATACTGATATGTTATTATAAATATTAAACAACCCTAATTCACCTTCTATCCATCCTACGGAAAAATGAAATCACCGCGCGTGCGTACGTACGGAATACCGTCTCCACGCCGTGGTGTAATCTATTTTCCACCATCACCTTACAAGGATGGTTATAATGGTGTAATGAGTAACTATATATGATTATTATTAAGTAATATTGATACTGAAATAATATATATATACTCCAATACAATTCCACGATCATAGGAACGATATCATCACTCGTGCGTACGTACGGAATACCGTCTCCACGATGTGATGCGACTCGTTCTACATGATCTTCATTTCATAATGATTATATAAATGAATTGAATGAATGAATATGGTATATACTACACTAATACCATTCTGTAAATGAATTATCTATAACCTAAAGATAAGAATAAGAATTTATTCGACAAAACACGCATAAGAACAAAAAGTTATAAAGACCCGAGTAACAAGTAACAATGAAATATTACTAACAAGAAGCTAATAATATGACCATATATGATATCATATCAATATGTATGATTCTGGAATAAGTCAATAACATTATTTAAACCATTATACAGGAGCTTCGGACACGAACAAAGCAAATCGGACCTAAGGTAAGGGAAATATCACAATCTCATTTTTATCCGAGATTGTTTATTCGTAAGTATTTTCTGGGGTGTATTTTATCATCCACATCCATGTTCCCTCAATATGTAATATTGTTTCCATCCACTTGCAATAGTTTAAATCCAATTTTACCCTTAGGTGAGTTTTTAGTAAAGAATATGAAAGGAATCTTTTGTCGTTTTTCCGTACGAGGTACTTTTTGACTTTTCCGACAAAAGTACGAAGAATGTTTTTTTTAACTTATACGACAAGAATGGATTTTTAAAACATTATTTCCAAGAAGCTTCCTTTAAAAGTTTTCAAGTTTATTTTTAATCAACTTCTTTTAGTTTAAAGTTGTATGACATGTTAAGAAATGTAAAATGTTTTTGAAAAAGAAAGGATATTTTCCTCAAGAATGAAGTTCAAGTGTTTTATCAAAATTATTTTCCATCTAAGATAATAAAGGGTTCTGTTTTTATCTCTATTATTATATTGATTTGATCATGTTATGATGGAATTATTTTTTATGAATTCCTTTATCTTATATGAATTGTTTTATGATGTCATGTTGTTTAAGAATCCCATTTTTATTACATGGGTTACACTATGATGTATGTTTTATGATTATGTGGCACACATAAGAAAGGATTCATTATAAGATGGGTGGGACCTATATCTCCCTCCAATGCATTGGGTAAAGACTTTATATCTCATGAGATAGACATGGCTGGAACGGAAGGTTATTTCGGTTCAGTGATACAGGACTGAAACGAGGAGTGAACTCGGTTCAGAAAGGGACTTTGTCCACTAAGATAGTCTTGGCAATGAGTCATGACTAACAAGAAATGATTTTCCATGATTATGTGTGCATGCCACAAAGTTTCAAGTTTTATGTTATGATTATGGGGATCTCATTTTCACTTCTATGATTTATTATGATCTCTTTTGCAGGTTTTGATTTTCAAAAAGATATGATATGATTTTTATTTCCTTTATTTGCCCTTGCTGAGCATTTGAGCTCACCCTTTTATGTTTTCTTTTCCCCAGGTCAGGAAGATGGATATTAAGTAGAATATGCTAAAAGGGACCCTAGATATGATGAAATAAATGGGAGACACTGTAGAAGATTTATGAACCAGTTGTTTATGTTTCCCAGTTTCTAAAGACACTATACCTATACGGTCCTTTGTGGTTTTGTCATATGTTGTAATAAGTGTACTTCAATTTTGAAGTATTAACAATGTATGTAAAGTATGGGTCGTTATAGTTGGTATCAGAGGAAAGGTATAGTCAACCTTTGGAAACTAGGATGTGAAAGCCTTAGTAAGAACCCTAAGGATAAGTCTAAGCATAGAACACAATCTTAGTGTTTTAGAAATGGCCATGAATAACCTAGGATAAGACCTTAAGCATGAAAATTTTATTCTTGAATTATGTGGTTTTCCGATTATAATTAGTGTTGCTCACACTATTCTTCTTGGTTTTAGTCAATGGCTGGAACCCGAAGGAACCGTGTTAATGCGGAATGCGATGGGCAATGCAATGATTGTCCCCCTGAGCAACCAAACGATATGGGAGCTGGAATGCAAAATCTTGTAGCCATGCTCACACAACTTTCTCAAGCTATGAATCATGCAGGATTTCCAAACGAACAAAGGAGGGAGCAACATTCTGTTGAATCCTTCATGAGGCAGTGTCCACCTTGTTTCAGCGGGTCTACTGATCCATTAGTTGCTGAACAATGGATTAGTACTACTGAAAAGATATTTTCAGTTCTTCAATGTTCTGATCATGATAAAGTCATCCTAGCAGTGTATCGTTTGGAAGGAGATGCGGATCAATGGTGGAATCTTGTTAAGAATACGAGGCAAAGGGATGAAATTGAGTCTATGGAATGGGACAAGTTCAAGAACTTATTTTTCAATAAGTACTTCCCTCGTATTCTCCGAACAAAGATGGAGAAAGAGTTCCTTGAACTGAAGCAAAGGGATGATGAATCTGTTAGTACCTATGAAGCAAATTTTACAAGACTTGCAAGGTACGCTTCTGGTATTATTATCCAACCTGAGAGTAAGATCGATCGATTCTTTAGTGGCTTAAAACCCAGTCTTCGAAGGGCGTTAGCCATAAGGGACTTCAATAGCTACGAGCAAATCGTTCGATGTGCTCTCAAAGTCGAGATGGAGATTGGAGTAACCCATCAGTCACATGGGTTTGATAAGAAGAGGAAGATGGAATTCAAAGAAAAATCTAAAGAGCACACAGAAAAGAAGATGAGCTTTTCCTTATGCTCAAAGTGTGGAAAGAAACATGGAGGGAGTTGTCTTAAAGGGACAAGTAAATGTTTTAAATGTGGAAAAGAAGGTCATCGGGCATTTGAATGCCGTGATAATGGGAAGAATATGTCTAATGACGCAAAAAAAGGAAGGGATACACAGAATGAACCTACTACACTTCAATGTTTCAAGTGCAAGGAGAGGGGCATTATGCAAATCAATGCCCAAATCCAAGGGTTGATGATGATGGTCGACGTCAACAAACTCTTAAGGCTAAAGAAAAAGGAAAGTCACATGCAATTTCTATCAGCGATGTGGAGTACGATAACGATGTGGTGAAAGGTACACTTACCATCCACTCTAAAGTAGCAAATGTTTTATTTGATTCTGGATCCACCCACTCTTTTATTTCTGAAGACTTTTCTAAGGGTATCACCGTATTACCTCAACAATTAGATGTTGAGTTAGCTGTGACAACACCTAATGGCACATCAATCGCATCAAAAGTTTATAATTCTTCTCCGATCGAAGTTTGTGGGAAAGTGCTTCCTGCAAATCTTGTGATCCTTCCTTTAGTGGAATTTGATGTGATTCTTGGCATGGATTGGCTTTCTCTACATGGAGCTCATATCGATTTCCAAAGAAGGGAAGTCACATTTCATATTCCAGATCAATCTACGATCGTCTATCGATGCAAGGATGAATATAACCTTCCAGTGGAAATTTCTTCCATCTTATGGGTCTTGATTCCACTAAATGAAGGTTATTTATCTCAAATGGTTGGTGAGAAACTCACGATTAAGAATATGCCCATTGTACGGGAGTTTGATGATGTCTTTCCGGAGGAATTACCGGGTCTTCCACCAAATCGTGAAGTTGAGTTTTCAATAGAACTCGTACCGGGTGCTTTGCCTATTTCAAAGACACCTTATAGAATGGCCCCAATTGAGTTGCAGGAATTGAAGAAGCAACTCCAAGAGAATCTTGATAAGGGATTCATACGCCCTAGTGCGTCACCTTGGGGAGCACCTGTTCTATTTGTAAAGAAGAAAGATGGATCAATGAGACTCTGCATTGATTATCGAGAACTTAACAAGATCACTATCAAGAACAAATATCCTCTCCCACGCATTGATGACTTATTTGACCAACTACGCGGAGCTCAATACTTTTCCAAGATTGATCTCCGTTCAGGGTATCATCAATTAAGGGTCAAAAGGGAGGATATACCAAAGACGGATTTCCGTACAAGGTATGGACACTATGAATTTATAGTGATGCCATTTGGTCTTACTAATGCCCCTTCTATCTTCATGGATCTAATGAATAGAGTCTTTAGAGACTATCTTGATCAATTTGTGGTAGTCTTTATAGATGATATTCTTGTCTATTCAAAGAGCAAGGAAGAGCATGAAGATCACTTGAGAATTATATTGAAGACCCTGAGAAAGGAGAAGCTTTATGCCAAATTTACCAAGTGTGAATTTTGGCTTCAAAAAGTTGCATTTTTGGGTCACATAATCTCAAAAGAGGGGATATCTGTGGATCCAGCAAAAACAGAGGTTATCGAAAGATGGTCAAGACCAACAACAGTAACTGAGATCCGAAGTTTTCTTGGTTTGGCTGGATATTATCGACGTTTTGTAAAAGATTTTTCACGATTATCTAATCCAATCACCAAGTTGACTCGGAAAGGAGTTAAGTTTGTCTGGACAGAGGAATGTGAAGAGAATTTCAAGGAGTTGAAAAGAAGGTTATCCAGTGCACCTGTGCTCACACTGCCTTGTAGTGGAGAAAGGTTTGTGATCTACAGTGATGCATCCAAGAAGGGATTGGGGTGTGTTCTTATGCAAAATGATATGGTGATAGCTTATGCCTCACGACAGTTGAAAATCCATGAGCAAAATTACCCAACACATGATTTGGAGTTGGCTGCGGTAATCTTCGCATTAAAGATTTGGAGGCATTACCTTTATAGTGAAAGGTGTGATATTTATACTGACCATAAAAGTTTAAAGTATATTTTCACACAAAAGTAGCTGAATATGCGTCAAAGAAGATGGTTGGAGCTGATTAAGGATTATGACTGCTCAATCCATTACCACCCTGGGAAAGCAAACAAGGTGGCAGATGCATTAAGTCGACAAGACCATGCTAGTTTATCCATGATAAGGATCACAAAAGATCCAATATTTATGGATTTACAAAGGATGGATCTTGGAATTATAATGGAAGGGGAAAAATCTTATCTTTCTCAAATGAATGTTCAACCATCTATACATGTGAAGATTAAAGAGGCACAGAAAGAAGATGTTGAGTTACAAAAGAAGGTGAGAAATGTTCCTGAATTCAACCTTGATTGTGATGGGATAATAAAGTTCAGGAATCGGGTTTGCGTTCCTCCCATCCCCGAATTAAAGAATGAGCTGCTGGATGAGGTTCATAGTTCATCATTCTCTATTCATCCTGGAAGCACGAAGATGTATAGGGACCTGAAAGAGTACTTCTGGTGGGATGGCATGAAAAGAGATGTTGCTGAATATGTCTCTCGATGCTTGGTTTGTCAACAAGTTAAAGCTGAGAGACAGAAGTCTAAGGGGATGTTACAACCATTACCCATACCCGAATGGAAATGGGAAAACATCACTATGGACTTTGTCACAGGACTTCCTAAAACATCCAAAGGCAATAATGCTATCTGGGTCATAGTTGATCGTCTTACAAAGTCTGCACACTTCATTGCTATTAGAGAGGATTTCTCTCTAGATCAGCTTGCCAGGATATATGTAAAGGAAGTGGTAAGATTTCATGGAGTACCACTTTCTATTATATCTGATCGAGATCCGAGATTTACCTCGAAGTTCTGGCGAAGTCTTCAGCATACTCTGGATACAGAGTTGAGTTTCAGCACTGCTTATCATCCCCAGACAGACGGTCAGTCTGAGAGAACAATTCAAACCCTAGAAGATATGTTGAGAGCTTGCTCTATGGATTTCAAATGAGGTTGGGATCAACACCTACCTTTGGTGGAATTTTCTTATAATAATAGCTTTCACTCCAGTATTCAGATGGCTCCTTATGAAGCTCTCTATGGAAAGAAATGCAGGACTCCAACTTGCTGGGATGAAGTTGGGGAAAGAAAGCTATTAGGACCTGATCTCGTAGATGAAATGGCAGAAAAGGTCAGATCTATTCAACAACACATAAGAGCAGCTCAGAGTCGACAGAAAAGTTATGCCGACAACCGAAGAAAAGACCTAGAGTTTGAAGTGGGCGATAAAGTGTTCTTACGAATATCTCCCTAGAAGAGGGTTATGAGATTTGGAAAGAAGGGGAAGTTGAGCCCTAGATATATCGGTCCTTTCGAAATACTGGATCGTGTTGGGAAGGTAGCTTACCGATTGGCCCTTCCACCGAATCTCTCTCAAGTTCACGATGTGTTCCATGTATCTCTCCTGAGAAAGTACATACCAGATCCTTCACATGTACTCAGCTCAGAAGTTGTACCGCTGGAGCAAGATCTTTCTTATGAAGAACAACCGATAGAGATTCTGGATCGTAGCGAAAAAGTCCTACGAAACAAGACCACTCGCTTAGTGAAGGTTTTATGGAGGAACCACCAACTTGAAGAAGCTACATGGGAGCTCGAGGATATGATGAGGGAGAAGTATCCTCATCTGTTTGTAACAAAGTGACGAATTTCGAGGGCGAAATTCTTTTTAAGGGGGGTAGAATGTAACACCCGAGACTTTTATGTTATATAAATCATCAAAGGAATCTTTTTCTACACAACACTTGCTTGGCTTTCTTTACACGCAATCGCGACCTTCCTCGATAGCTTGCGTCGTACGCAATACCGAGTTTCACTAAACAACAATATGCTATTAAAACTAGCCGTTATGAATAGTAATAACCACTTTTTGAAATTTTATAAATTTTATTTTTCAAAATGGACTTCATTTTTGGACTCAGAATATCGAAATTAGCCTAGGGTGAAATTTTGGTATTTTTCTGAAAACTTTCAATTTTTGATGAATAGTGAAACCACTAAGTGGTAGGTTAAAAAACTGAATTTTGCATAAAACTTAATTTTACCGCTTCTGTGAATGGAATTTCGAAAATCCGAGAGACACGGTTAATATCAAGGACTAAAATGTGGTTCAATGAGATGAAAATAATTTTTTGGTGAATAGTAACTTTTTACCTTTTTTACCGCGGTTAATAGTAAATAGGGTAACTAAGGGTAAATATGATATTAATATTACCCTAACACATGTACTAATGTAATTCGACCAAAAACAAACTTAGGAATAAAATATGACCATTTAGGCCCACTTGGATTAGATTAGGACATTTATTATTAATTTATTTAAAGAAGGGTTAAAATAGTTAAATTTAAAGTTTAATAAGTAAATCATTTTTAATATGGGGTTATACATAAGATAAATTCGATTGTAAATATTAATTAGAAAGCTAAAAAGATTTCCTACATGATGGTATTTTATTTGTAATTTTTAGACATCAAATAATTTAATTTATTTATGACACAAAGATGATGCAGTAATTATCTTATTAATGAAATATTGACATAATTGATAATATAAATACCAAAATAAATGTAATTTAAGACTTTTTATGAATTCCACTAATTTTCTAGGTTACTATCATATATTAAGGTTGATTTAATCAACTTTTTTCAAACATATAATTCTGTTATGACTTTCACAAAAATCATATATCAAATAGTGTCAAAATTGACACAAAATAGTTTTTAAATCAAATATTATATTATTAATTGTTATTTTATTCCTAAAAATCTAAGGTTCGGCCAAATGACTTAGATAAGGATATATATATTAATAATAAACAATTTGGGGTTCGTTTGGCATGTTATAGTAAGTGTATTAACCATATAGTGAAAGAAAACAAAAAGACACGGTAAAAGTTAAATTAATTAACTTAGAGTTAAATCTAATTGATAAGGTTAAAATAATACTCTAAACTTGTCTAAATCCTATTGGTTGATAGGATTTCGACCCATACCCACTTTAGCTTCGAAATAAGACCCTTTGGAACCATTATAAACCGATTTTTACTTTAATATAAAATAATATTTTGAGATATTCCTAAGGTGCCCCTCTCCTCCCTTATAAAAGGGCACCTCCTCCCCCTCCTCCTCACACCAATTTGAGCACTCAAGCTCGGCCAACCCCTGCCATTTTCTTCTCTCCACTTCCCTAGAATAATCCTAGAGGTCCTGGTCTTCTCCAAAGACCAATCTTAGTTCCTTAAGTGGAGGATTCAAAGAGGCGTTCCAAAGAAGAGGTAATATCCATTACCGATCTTTTCAATTTCTTTCTTCTTCAACTTCTTCTTCTTTAGTTGTTTCATGATAAAGTAATAACATCAGTATTACTTACATACTGATATGTTATTATAAATATGAAACAACCCTAATTCACCTTCTATCCATCCTACGGAAAAATGAAATCACCGCGCGTGCGTACGTACGGAATACCGTCTCCACGCCGTGGTGTAATCTATTTTCCACCATCACCTTACAAGGATGGGTATAATGGTGTAATGAGTAACTATATATGATTATTATGAAGTAATATTGATACTGAAATAATATATATATACTCCAATACAATTCCACGATCATAGGAACGATATCATCACTCGTGCGTACGTACGGAATACCGTCTCCACGATGTGATGCGACTCGTTCTACATGATCTTCATTTCATAATGATTATATAAATGAATTGAATGAATGAATATGGTATATACTACACTAATACCATTCTTTAAATGAATTATCTATAACCTAAAGATAAGAATAAGAATTTATTCGACAAAACACGCATAAGAACAAAAAGTTATAAAGACCCGAGTAACAAGTAACAATGAAATATTACTAACAAGAAGCTAATAATATGACCATATATGATATCATATGAATATGTATGATTCTGGAATAAGTCAATAACATTATTTAAACCATTATACAGGAGCTTCGGACACGAACAAAGCAAATCGGACCTAAGGTAAGGGAAATATCACAATCTCATTTTTATCCGAGATTGTTTATTCGTAAGTATTTTCTGGGGTGTATTTTATCATCCACATCCATGTTCCCTCAATATGTAATATTGTTTCCATCAACTTGCAATAGTTTAAATCCAATTTTACCCTTAGGTGAGTTTTTAGTAAAGAATATGAAAGGAATCTTTTTTCGTTTTTCCGTACGAGGTACTTTTTGACTTTTCCGACAAAAGTACGAAGAATGTTTTTTTTAACTTATACGACAAGAATGGATTTTTAAAACATTATTTCCAAGAAGCTTCCTTTAAAAGTTTTCAAGTTTATTTTTAATCAACTTCTTTTAGTTTAAAGTTGTATGACATGTTAAGAAATGTAAAATGTTTTTGAAAAAGAAAGGATATTTTCCTCAAGAATGAAGTTCAAGTGTTTTATCAAAATTATTTTCCATCTAAGATAATAAAGGGTTCTGTTTTTATCTCTATTATTATATTGATTTGATCATGTTATGATGGAATTATTTTTTATGAATTCCTTTATCTTATATGAATTGTTTTATGATGTCATGTTGTTTAAGAATCCCATTTTTATTACATGGGTTACACTATGATGTATGTTTTATGATTATGTGGCACACATAAGAAAGGATTCATTATAAGATGGGTGGGACCTATATCTCCCTCCAATGCATTGGGTAAAGACTTTATATCTCATGAGATAGACATGGCTGGAACGTAAGGTTATTTCGGTTCAGTGATACAGGACTGAAACGAGGAGTGAACTCGGTTCAGAAAGGGACTTTGTCCACTAAGATAGTCTTGGCAATGAGTCATGACTAACAAGAAATGATTTTCCATGATTATGTGTGCATGCCACAAAGTTTCAAGTTTTATGTTATGATTATGGGGATCTCATTTTCACTTCTATGATTTATTATGATCTCTTTTTCAGGTTTTGATTTTCAAAAAGATATGATATGATTTTTATTTCCTTTATTTGCCCTTGCTGAGCATTTGAGCTCACCCTTTTATGTTTTCTTTTCCCCAGGTCAGGAAGATGGATATTAAGTAGAATATGCTAAAAGGGACCCTAGATATGATGAAATAAATGGGAGACACTGTAGAAGATTTATGAACCAGTTGTTTATGTTTCCCAGTTTCTAAAGACACTATACCTATACGGTCCTTTGTGGTTTTTTCATATGTTGTAATAAGTGTACTTCAATTTTGAAGTATTAACAATGTATGTAAAGTATGGGTCGTTATAGACATCCTAGTATATTTAGGGACCAAAGAGGAGAATGAGTGGCATCTGAGGATTGTGTTGGGAACTTTTCAGGATCATTATATCTATACAAAGCATTCTAAGTTCACCTTATGGATTAGTTAGGCCAAGTTTATGGGTCATGTAGTCTCGAAACTAGTGGTTTTCGTGGACTCTGAGAAGATTAGTGTAGTGATTTTGTGGGAACAACAGAAGATTTTTTTTGAAATCAAAAGATTATTTAGGTCTGGTTGGGTATTAGAGATGGTTCATTTGGGATTTCTCTCAACTTTCTTAATCCATGAAAGCACTTACCCAGATAGGGTTAAAGTTTTAATGGATCCTATAGTGTCAATATTACATTGAGGATATTAAGAATAATTTTACCATATCCCCTATTTTGATGTTTCCATAATCTGTAAAGGGATATATGGTTTATTGTGATGCCTTTGGTATGGGTCTTGGATGTGTGCTATTACAGGATGATCATGTAGTGGATTGTGGTTCATGATAGCTCTGACCACATGAAAATAATTACCCAACCCACTACCTGGTGTTAGTAGTGGTGATTCATTCCTTGAAGATTTGGTTTCATTATCTTTTTGGCAGGAATTTTGTGGTTTATTTAGATCATAAGATTTTAGTCTACATTTTCTCCAAGAAAGATCTAAATTTGAGGCATCATCATTAGTTTGATTATCTTCAGGGCTTCTATTTTGATATAATCTATACCCTAGGAAAAGGAAATTTGGTTTCAGATTCC
Organism: Viscum album; assembly: GCA_963277665.1. Lineage (NCBI taxonomy): Eukaryota > Viridiplantae > Streptophyta > Magnoliopsida > Santalales > Viscaceae > Viscum > Viscum album. Next base: position 1,383,757,746 of record OY728143.1, on the reverse strand, counting down.
TTGAACAAGAAAGTGGTAGTTCATGATTTGAAATATTCTAGTGATGAGTGGACGTTGATGGGTCTTTTCACTCAAATGAACCTCGAGACCAAGGAACACAGTAGAGGTGTGTCCTTAGCCAGTGTTCAACATAAACCTACCCTTATATAATTGATCTAGGGGTATCATCCTGGTGATGAGTTATTATAGTGTTTTGTGCAGTTCCTTAATAGTGGGAAGGTGACTTTTAAATGTTCATTTTCTCCTGTGGGAACTTTGTGTTTTAGAGGTGACTTCATGGTTTCATCTTCATTGAGAAATATGGTGATGTAGAATATCCACCAGTATCAGTGGTCCATTCATCCTAGTGATACCATAATGTTTTATGATGTGAAAAAAATTTATGGTGTCTAGTTATGAGGTGGGATATAGATGACTTTGTATCGTGGTGTTATACATGTGAGCTGGCTAAAGAAGAACATCAAAGGCCGTCTGATTTTATTCAGACACTACCTATTCCTACCTGGAAGTGGGATGAGATCACTGTGGATTTTATTGTTGGATTAACTCATACACCTCAGAGTAGTAATTACATTTGTTTAGTGATTGATCTTCTGACCAAAATATTCTTATTTCATTCAAATCAGAGATTCATCCAAGGTAGATAATCTGGGTTAGATCTATATTCAATAGGTTATGAGGATTCATGGTGTGACATTGGAAATTGTTTATAATAGGGACCCCAATTTTACCTCATGGTTTTGGGAAGGCCTTCATAAGCCTATGGGGTAATAGATCAAGTTGAGTACGAAATATCATCCTCAATCGGATAGTTAGATGGAGTGGGAAAAATCTATCTTGGAAGACATTCTCTGGGCATGTGTGTTGGATTTTGGAGGATTGTTGGATACCCATTTTGGGTTGGTTGAGTTTTCTTATAATAATATTTATCAATCCTTTATTTGAATGGATCCTTTTGAGGTGCTTTATGGCCAGTTGTGTCGATCACCTTTGTGTTGGACTGAGTTGGACAAGACCTCATTGTTGTGACCAAGACTTGTGTAAGAAGCTTATGATAAAGCTAAGTTGATCTGATAATATTTTTTTATAGTGTAGAGCCTTAAAAATTATTATGCTGACCAGAGGAATTGATCTTCGTAGTTTTACGTTGGTGAATGGGTGTTTCTAAAAGTGGCACCTCATTTGGGTCATCGACATTTGGGTAAGCAAGGGAAGCTAACACCAAGGTATGTTAGACCTTTTTAGATTATCAAGAAGATTAGTAGGGTGGAATAAAGGTTATATTTTCCTTCTCAATTAACATAAATCCATGAAATATTCCATGTATCTTAGCTGAAAAATTATAATCTAGATCTAACCCATGTGTTAAAATAGAAAGAGTTTGAATTGGAGCCTAATTTGTCAGTGTTTGGGAAGCCAGTGTGGATTGTGAATTCTATGGAGAAAGTGCATTTTTTAAATTCCATTCCATTGGTCTATGTTCTTTGGAATAATGGTAATGATTTGCATGATACTTGGGAGTAGAAGTCTTGGGTTGAGTAGGAGTATCTGTTCTTATTTTCTGATCAAGCATTGGACTGGCTTTTTAGGGATGGAATGTTTTCATAGTGGGGATAATTGTAACATTTATGTTTTTTAGAGGTAATAATTAATTTATTTATGGTATTTATTTTATCCATTAGATTTCCCATGAGTTTTTTTGTGAAAATGGACATTTTGGTATTGATATTATGTGGTGTACAGTTGGCGCACGGTTAGGGGAAAATGTGCGCCCTCTCCAAGAAATGGTGCGGAAAATGTTCATTTTGGATAGTGGTGACCACACAACCATCACATAGTTTGAAAAACCATTCAAGGTAACTATACATCTTGTTCCTCTTAGACAGTGATGGATTCATGGTTGTCGCACATTTTAGTAAACCATGCGGGAAAATCATACGACTTTTCCAATCATTAAAAATTAGAAAATTACATTTCTACCCTCTTCAATTTTAACCCTATATCACCTCCCATCCATCCCATTTAGGATTTTTTTTCCATGGATGATTCCTACGAGCCTTATTAAACCTCTTGATCATAAACCATTTGGGTGGTTTTGACCCTGATTCTTCAAGGAATCATTAATTAATTACTTTTACTCTTGATTTCTCCCTCTTTCTATGGTTCTTCTTCCCTCCTTGAGTTCTTATTTTACAGCATGTTGTTTGACCTAATGAGGGTCCAATCTTATGATATTGGGTGAAATCATGATGGTTTTTTTATATTTTATTTATAGGGTCTTGTGGTGGTACAGTTGTGGTTTCACCCTGATTTCCAGAAGTTTCCAAGTGTGAGATAGGTGGTTCCATGCTTTTACATTATTAGATGAGTTTTGCTTGATTTTTTTATTGTTTAAATGTGTTTTATGGATTATATGTGTGGTATGAGATATGTTTTGGAAAGGTTTTTAGATTCACATGTGACGAAAATGGGTTTTCTAAAGGAAAGTGGTTATGTTTCATGTATGTTTCATTGTGGTTTTTCTCAAATATGTTTTATACCTTGTGTGGAAGGTGAAAATGTGTTTTCAAATAGATTTAATGGTGTGAATGCATTAAAAGTGTATTTGTTCAATATAAATGGGTTTTATTTCTTGTTTCCTACTTTATTGTGCACCTTAAATGTGTCTTTAAATTATAAAAGTAATGTGAATCATGTTATAAAATGGATTTATTGTGAGTATAAATTTTAAAGGGTCTTTTCACATTGAAATGGTTGAATTTTATATGTGTTCTTTAGGTTGTGTTTCCAAATGGTTTTAATAAATTGGAAAAGTGGTGTGAAATATATTTCCAAATTTTTTCGGAGTGTGTGTGAAATTAAAAGTGGTTTTTTTGTGGAAAATAGTGCTTTCTATGAGGATTTTGATCGTTGGATCAATGTGAAAATGTAAAAGTGGTGATTTACTTATGTGCTTGTGATGCTTGGTATGTGTATGTGAAACTGATGATTTATGTGATGTGTGGAATGTAATTTGAACATAAAGGGTGTAAGAACCTGGTTCTTATTCTTGAGGTATGGGTTTCTTCTTTTCTCTTTTCCTTAATTGTTTTTGAGAAAATAAGGAAAATGGGGAAAATCACACTTTTTGTGGGTACACACCGTGTACTTTTCCACACGCCATGTACTTTGGCCGTGTGGGATGCGTACACAGGGTGTGTACCCATACTGGCGATAAAAAGTGTAAAAACCAACTACACGCCGTGTAGTGGGTATTTAAATGTCGTTTAGTCAGTCCGCAGGCAAACAGTAAGGTAGTGGGAGCTGAGCGATAGTACATGCCGTGTAATCAGGAATACACACCATGTAATCATGTCGATAGTTGAACAGTGCTGCAGTGGAAAGAAGCCGCCGAAGGAACATTTGAAAAAATGAAAATTACACGTCGTGTACTCAGAAGTACACGCCGTGTAGTCTGTTTTTTTCACTTAAAACGGGTAGCCTCCTCTATTCACAGAGAATCCTTAGAACCAGAGGAGAGCTTGGGAGGATGGTCGGTGCTTTGGATATCAACAGTTCGAGCACCGGGAATCTAATTCCACCTCCATCAATCTCGTTGGAACTGTACGGGTAATCCCTCCCCTCTCCTTGAGTCGTTCTTACCAATTCTTTCCTGAGGGGAACTTATTTACATTTGAACGAGAATTATTTTACCTCAGATCTATGTCGTTCTTGGATGATTCGAGGAGTGTCGTTCACGTATACCAATTAGGGGCGATCGAGGTAGGTGGTCTGGTGTTTAAATTCCAACTATTTTGCGTTTTTGTGTACCAATGTGCAACGAACCCATGTAGGGGGTGTCGTGTGGCTGAGGCCTTGGCTGTTTTAAATACCTAGAATGGCATAGGTAATTTAATGAAATTGTAAAACTGCTGTTTGGGATCACTACTTGGATCCAGGACCACCCCTGGGGTGTGTTCCTCTGTTTAGCCGTTTGTCCAGGTTACCAGAGGGTATACCATAAATTTTAGCATGTCATATATTACCTTGAGAGGAACTATGTATAATTGATTGTTTATATGTTGGGCATGGCCTGGTTTCTTGTTTAGCCTGAGGGAAGTGTTGTGATTTGCCTGTGGGCAGTGCTATATTCAGCCTGAGGGAAACTTCTTTCGTGCCTGTGGGCAGTAGATTTTGTGCCTATGGGTGACACCTCCTACGCCTGTGGGCATTATTCGATATTCCTGTGGGAAGATTCTTGTGGGTTTGAATTCTATTTACTTGAGGGTAAGGGTTTACATGCCTGAGGACACTGACTGTTTACTTAGAAAATTCACTGTGGTGATTTCCTTATATTGAATGATTAAATGAATATTAAAATGGAAATATAACTAGTAAAGTTAGTTACTTTTGAGTACTTCTTAGTTGTTTCATTTTACTACTACACACGTTCTTGCACAATTACACTGCCAGTTGGGCACGAGCCTTTGGTGGGTGCATACTAGGATTCATTTCTCACACCCTATTTAGGTCATGTCTTTTGCCCAAATAGACTATATTTCTACAGGTTTGGATAAGGCAAAAGGTCCCTATACAGGTTCTTGATTGTTTTAGAGGAGTAGGAGAGCATGGGACAGAGCTTAGGCTTGCGATGCTTCCGATTTCCTGTTACACAGTTTTGCTTTGTTTGTTGTACCTGTACTTTCCACTGTATTATATTGTTGTGTAACATGTTCTGGTTGTTTTCTTAGTACTAGAGATAAGTTGCATCATTATCTATATAACTGTTGGTTCTCTTTTACTGCAGTTGTTCATTTCAGTTATGTATGTTTTACTTCTTCCACTATTTTTGTATGTTTTATCTTGTATTATGCTACGCTACACTTTGAAAAATGAGGGCATAGTTTCCCCACTATCAGACCTGGGCCCTCACTACTATTCGGCCGCCTCTGGTGTTTGGGGAAATGCACTTGAGGTCATGTGACCAATTGGGTTCGGGGAACCCGTGGAGTGGCACCCGAATCCGGGATGTTACAAAGTGATATCAGAGGGCACTGGGTACACAGGTGCTTCTAAGCACAGCATACCACCCTCATACTGATGGTCAATTAGAGTGTACAATACAGGTGCTAGAGGACATGTTGCGTGCATGTGTCCTAGACTTTGGGGGCTTTTGGGAGAAGCATATACCCCTAGTTGAGTTTTCCTATAATAATAGTTTCCAGGAAACTATTGAGATGGAACCTTACGAGGCTTTATATGGTAGGCAATTCCAATCACCTTTGTACTGGATGGAGGCAGTTGAGGCAGATTTACTGGGACCACGTCTCATGCAGGAGACTTCTGAGTAGGTCCAGTTGATTCAGAAGCGGATGGCTACTGCACAGTCTCATCAGAAATCTTATGTAGATCGCTGCAGACAACCCTTGGAGTTCATGGTTGGGGATCAGGTCTTCTGCATGTTTCACCAAGGTTGGGACATAGGTGGATTAGGAGATAGGGTAAACTTTCACCGAGGTATGTGGGGCCATTTGAGATTCTGAAGAGAGTCGGGTCAGTTGCCTATGAGTTGCAATTACTACAGAGGTACTGGGCCATGCACGACATCTTCCATGTATCTCAGTTGTGCCGTTATCATTCAGAACCATCTCACGTCTTTCAGCCCGAGGAGGTTGAGCTATAAGTCGATGAATCCTTTGGGAAGCATCCAATTAGTATCGTTCATAGGAGCATGAAGGTTCTCTGAGGCCGGTCAGTTCCTCCCGTATGGGTGCTATGGCAGCATGGCCGAGTGCAGGATGAAACCTGGGAGTAGGAGACCGACGTACATGCTCAGTGGCCAGAGTTGTTCTGAGATTTATCTTCACCACTCTTAGAAGGGAAATTTGGGGATGAATTGCTTTAAGGGGGGAAGTTTGTAAGAACCTGGTTCTTATTATTGAGGTACAAGTTTCTTCTTTTCTCTTTTCCTTAAGTGTTTTTGAGAAAATAAGGAAAATGGGTAAAAATCACACTTTTTGTGGGTACACACCATGTACTTTTCCACACGTCGTGTACTTTGGCCATGTGGGATGTGTACACAGGGTGTGTAGCCATGCTGGTGATAAAAAGTGTAAAAACTGACTACATGCCGTGTAGTGGATATTTACATGTCATGTAGTCAGTCAGCAGGAAAACAGTAAGGTGGTGGGAGATGAGCGGCATTACACGTCGTGTAATCAGGAAAACACGTCGTGTACTCATGTCAACAATTAAACTACGCCACGGTGGAAAGAAGCCGCCGAAGGAACAGTTAAAAAAATGAAAAGTACATGCCGTGTACTCAGAATTACACGCCGTGTAGTCTGTTTTTTCCGCTAAAAATGGGCAGTAGCCTCCTCTGTTCATAGAGAAGTCTTAGAACCATAGGAGAGCTTGGGAGGACAGCCAGAGCTTTGGAGATCAACCAATCGAGCATCGGGAATCTGATTCCACCTTCGTCAATCTCGTTGGAACCGTACGGGTAAGCCCTCCCCTATCCTTGAGTCGTTCTTACTAATTATTTCTCGATGGGAAGTTATTTACGTTTGAACGGGAATTCTTTTACTTCAAATATACATCATTCTTGGACGATTCAAGGAGCGTCGTTCACGTATACCGATCAGGGGCGATCGAGGTAGGTGGTCTGGTGTTTAAATTCCAACTACTGTGGGTTTTCTTGTACCAATGTGCAACGAACCCATGTTGGGGGTGTCATGTGGCTGAGGCCTTGGTTGTTTTAAATTCCTAGAATGGCATAGGTAATTTAATGAAATTGTAAAACTATTGTTTGGGATCACTACTTGGATCCAGGACCACCCCTGAGGTGTGTTCCTCTGTTTAGCCGTTTGTCCAGGTTACCTGAGGGTATACCGTAAATTTTAGCATGTCATAAATTACCTTGAGAGGAACTATGTATAATTTCTTGTTTATATGTTGGGCATGGCCCGGTTGCTTTTTTACCCTGAGGGAAGTGTTGTGATTAGCCTGTGGGTAGTGCTCTGTTCAGCCTAAGGGAAACTTCTTTCGTGCCTGTGGGCAGTAGATTCTGTGCCTGTGGGTGACACCTCGTATGCCTATAGGCATTATTCGATATGCCTGTGGGCAGATTTTTTTGGGTTTAGATTCTCTTTACCTGAGGGTAAGGGTTTACGTGCCTGAGGACACTGATTGTTTACATAGAAAATTTTTTGTGGTGATTTCCTTATATTTAATGATTAAATGAATATTAAAAATGGCAATATAAATGCTAAAGTTAGTTACGTTTGAGTACTGCTTAGTTGTTGCATTTTACTACTGCACATGCTGTTGCACAATTACACTGACAGTTGGGCATAGGCCTTTGGTGGGTGCCTACTGGGATTCATTTCTCACACCTTGTTTGGGTCATGTCTTCAGACCAAACATAATATATTGTTGTAGGTGTGGATAAGGGCAAGGGTCCCTATATAGGTTCTTGATTGTTGAAGAGGAGTAAGAGAGAATGGGACCGAGCTTAGGTTTGCGATGCTGCTGAGTTCATGTTACACTGTTTTTCTTTGTTTCTTGTACCTGTACTTTCCATTGTATCGTATTGTTGTGTAACATGTTCTGGATATTTTCTTAGTACTAGAGACATGTTTCATCATTATATATATAACTGTTGGTTCTCTTTTACTGTAGTTGTTCATTTTAGTTATGTATGTTTTACTTCTTCTACTGTTGTTGTATGTTTTATCTTGTATTCTGCTGCGCTACACTTTGACAAATGAGGGCATAGTTTCCCCACTATCAGACCTGGGCCCTCGCTGCTAGTCAGCAGCCTTTGGCATTTGAGGAAATTCTCTTGAGGCCATGTGACCAACCAGGTTCGGGGCACCCATGGAGTGGCACCCAGATTCGGGACATTACAAAGTGGTATCAGAGGGAACTGGGTACACAGGTGCTTCTGAGCACAGCTTACCACCCTCAGACCGATGGTTAGTCAGATCGTACGATACAGGTGCTAGAGGACTTGCTGCGTGCATGCGTCCTAGACTTTGGGGGCTCTTCGGAGAATCATATACCCCTAGTTGAGTTTGCCTATAATAATAGTTTCCAGGAAACTATTGAGATGGCACCTTATGAGGATTTATATGGTAGGTCATGCTGGTCAAATTTGTGCAGGATGGAGGCAGGTGAGGTAGCTTTATTGGGACCACGTCTCATGCATGAGACTTCTGAGCAGGTCCAGTTGATTCAGAAGCAGATGGATACTGCACAGTCTCATCAGAAATCTTATGCTGATCACCGTAGAGGACCCTTGGAGTTCATGGTCGGGGATCAGGTCTTCTTGCATGTTTCATTGAGGTTGGGACACAGGCGGATTAGGAGACAGGGTAAACTTTCACCGAGGTATGTGGGGCCATTTGAGATTCTGAAGAGAGTCGGTTCGGTTGCCTATCAGTTGTAGTTACCACAGAGGTATCAGGCCATGCATGACATCTTCCATGTATCTCAGTTGCGCCGTTATCATTCAGACCCATCTCACATCTTTCAGCCCAAGGAGGTTAATCTAAAAGTTGATGCATCCTTTGAGGAGAATCTGATTCATATCGTGGATAGGAGCACGAAGGTTCTCCAAGGCTAGTCAGTTCCTCTCTTACGGGTGTTATGTCAGCATGGTCGAGTGCAGAACGAAACCTGGGAGCGGGAGACCAACGTACGTGCTCAGTGGCCAGAGTTGTTCAAAGCTTTATCTTCACCACCCTTGGGAGGGAAATTCAGGGACGAATTACTTTAAGGGGGAAGTTTGTAAGAACCTGGTTCTTATTCTTAAGGTACGGGATTCTTCTTTTCTCTTTTCCTTAAGTGTTTTTGAGAAAATAAGGAAAATGGGGAAAATCACACTTTTTGTGGGTACACGCCGTGTACTTTTCCACACACCATGTACTTTGGCCGTGTGGGATGTGTACACAGGGTGTGTAGCCATGCGGGTGATAAAAAGTGTAAAAACCGACTACACACCGTGTAGTGGGTATTTACATGCCGTGTAGTCATTTAGTAGGAAAACAGTAAGGAGGTAGGAACTGAGTGACAGAACATGCCTTGTAATCAGGAATACACACCTTGTACTCATGTCGACAGTTGAACAGTGCCATGGTGGAAAGAATCCGCAGAAGGAACAATTAAAAAAAATGAAAATTACATGTTGTGTACTCATAAGTACACGTCGTGTAGTCTGTTTTTTCACTTAAAATGGAAAGTAACGTCAACTATTCACAGAGAAGGCTTAAAACCAGAGGAGAGCTCAGGAGGACGGATGGAGCTTTGGAGATAAACTGATCGAGCACCGGGAATACGATTCCACCTCCGTCGATCTCATTGGAACCGTACAGGTAAGCCCTCCCCTCTCCTTGATCCATTCTTACCAATTCTTTCCTGAGGGGAAGTTATTTATGTTTGAACGTGAATTCTTTTACCTCAGATCTACATCATTCTTGGACGATTCTAGGATCTTCGTTCACATATACCTATCATGGGCGATCGAGGTAGGTGTTCTGGTGTTTAAATTCAAACTATTGTGTGTTTTTGTGTACCAATGTGCAATGAACCCATGTTGGGGGTGTCGTGCGGCTGAGGCCTTGGCTATTTTAAATTCCTAGAATTGCATAGGTAATTTAATGAAATTGTAAAACTTCTATTTGGGATCACTGCTGGGATCCTGGACCACCCCTAGGGTGTGTTCCTATGTTTATCCGTTTGGCCAGGTTACCCGAGGGTATACCGTAAATTTTATCATGTCATAAATTACCTTGAGTGGAACTGTGTATAATTACTTGTTTATATGTTTGGCATAGCCCGGTTGCTTGTTTATCCTGAGGGCAGTGTTGTGATTAGCCTGTGGGAAGTGCTCTGTTCAGCCTGAGGGAAACTTCTTTCGTGCCTTTGGCCAGTAGATTCTGTGACTGTGGGCGACACCTCGTATGCCTATGGGCATTATTCCATATGCCTGTGGGTAGATTCCTGTGGGTTTGGATTCTCTTTACCTGAGGGTAAGGGTTTACATGCCTGAGGACACTGACTGTTTACTTATAAAATTCACTATGGGGATTTCCTTATATTGAATGATTAAATGAATATTAAAATGACAATATAACTGGTAAAGTTAGTTACTTTTAATTACTACTTAGTTGTTGCATTTGACTACTGCACACGTTGTTGCACAATTACACTGACAGTTGGGCACGGGCTTTTGGTGGGTACCAACTGGAATTTATTTCTCACACCCTGTTTGGGTCATGTCTTCAGACCAAACAGACTATATTGCTATAGGTGTGGATAAGGGCAAGGTTCCCTATACAGGTTCTTGATTGTTGTAGAGGAGTATGAGAGCATGGGATCGATCTTAGGCTTGCGATGATTCTGAGTTCATGTTACACTGCTTTTCTTTGTTTGTTGTACCTGTACTTTCCATTGTATTGTATTGTTGTTTAACATGTTCTGGCTGTTTTCTTAGTACTAGAGACATGTTGCATCATTATCTATATAACTGTTGGTTCTCTTTTACTGCAATTATTTATTTCAGTTATGCATGTTTTACTTCTTTTGCTGTTGTTTTATGTTTTATCTTTTATTTCGATGCGCTACACTTTGACAAATGAGGGCATAGTTTCCCCACTATCTGACCTAGTCCCTCGCTGCTAGTCAGCAGCCTCTGGTGTTTTGGGAAATGCGCTTGAGGTCATGTGACCAACCGGGTTCGGGGCACCCGTTGAGTGGCACCCGGATCCAGGATGTTACAAAGGGAATCTCGGGTATCTAGGTGGGTGAACTAGAACTAGTAAGGTAGTTGACTTATTAGTCACGAGGCTTGGACTCATCTAGTAGGATTGATGCTACAACACTAACTAAATATGTGATATGATCAGAGACCACTATAATTTTAGGATGGTATCCCCTCTAGTAGCTCATGGATGGAAAATCTGTTGGTATTGGATTATGATTTGGAGGCCACTAGAATTTTTGGAGATATTCCCCCCTAGTAGCTCATGCAGGGAAATATTGTTGGTAGTTGAGTTGGAGTATTTTGATCACTAAGGTATGAGGTTCATAGAATCCCACTTGTGCTTGTTACCTTTAGGTATTTTCCCATGGTTCTCTCTTGTGACTTGATGCTCATGTGATGTGGTTCTAATCATTGGTATACGGTAGACCATATGTACATTTTTATTTCAAGAAATATTATTTGTTAAAAAGGTATTTTCTTAAAAGTGTTTTTTTTAAATGGGTTCCTCAAAATGTCTTCTTAAAAATGTTTCAAATGTTATTATGAAAATTTTCATGTTAATTTGTCTTCTAATGTTATAACATGGAATATTTTATTTGGGTGTCATCCTAATGGGATTTTTCTCACACCCTATATACACCTTTAGTTGTATGTAGACTTTATTATGTATGACCCAGGTAAAGGAAAAAATATATCATGGTGGTGATGGTGGCTAGTTTCTAGTGTTCCATTTCTTTAGGTGTTGGTGGTGGTGGCTTGAGAGTGATGTCCCTCTTGTTTCATGTAGTTATTTGGGATAGTTTTGTTGTTCTTATTCTATTGTAATTCTTTTGGTTTTTTTTAAAGTTGTAAAATTTTAATCTGAAGATTTGTGTACCTCAGTTGGTTATGTTTATCATATATTGTGATGTTTATTAATTTTGGTTGATTATGATTATATAAATGGATGAAATCATTCCCAAAGCATATTGTTGATACCCAATCACTAGTTGACAATTCGTGTGGATTTGGAATGCCCTTCGGTCCATGCCACAAATCAAGTCGGGTATCAAGTAGGATGGAACTCCGAATTGGTTCGTGACATTATTACTTCCCATTTTATGGTAATGCGATAATATTTCTCATGTGTACGGAGGACTACCACCTCGTAAAGTGATGTGATTTTTATTCACTTACGCTCTACATGGAATTTAATAAATATAGGTTTAAGGTAAATATATGATATATATGACATAAAACTGATTATGAAAATGTAATATATTATTTACCTTTATTTTATTTCATCTGTCTATAAAATGGAAACAATGATCATGTGTTCATATGGACTACAGTCTCCATGAATAGTGTAATTAATTTTCTATCTCCAACTTTAATGGATTACTCTAAATATACATATAATGAATATATATGATATTTATATCATGGTTAAAAATTTTGAGATGATGGAATCATTATCAAAGTAAAAGGACCAAAAATAAAAAACCAAAATATATATTAAAAATAAAGTAGATACTACCTAAAATTTGATTTTCATGAGGAATTATTAATAAACATGTAATAAAAGGGTCATAAGTAAATCATATATGGAAAGATATATATGTGTATGGTTCTTTGAGATATGTATAATAAAATTATATTTATTATATAGAATATTTTAACATGTATGATGTAATTCTAGACTTAAGGTAAGGGGTTTCTAGTCTCTCTTATATTTCTGGGAGACAAGTTTCATATTCACCACTCATTTATTTTATGTGTTTTGCATAATAACCATTTAAAATTTTATATCATGAATATAATTATTTTAATGATATTTAAATTTTTATTTAATTTTATTCTTTAATGGGTCTTATGATTCAAGATATACCAAAGTGGTAAAGGTTTAATGTTACAATGTCATTATTTAGAGAGATTGTTTATGATATACCTCCAATTAAGGAAAATTATGATCCAAATTATAAGAACCCCATGGATTCTATTCTACGGTGATTATTTCATGAAATTAAATGTTTTAATTTAATTTTATTCTCTTTATATACTCAATATTTTAAAATAATGTTTTAAGGTAAAACCAAAAATATTTATCTATTCGGTCAAAAATCCTATTTCTTCTATGTCCATGTTTTCTAAAAAAAATTTAAAGAAATTAATTCCTATTCTATAAATATTTTTTAATATAATTTTTACCAATGTTTTAATTTTTTTACAAAAAAAATTAAAAGGAATCTTCATTTCATTTTATAATAAAGGCCCTTTTGAATTTTACTGAAAATATTAAAGGAATATTTATTATTAAATTTTCACAACACAGATAGAATTTTATGCCATCCTAATCAATAAATGTTTTAAATATTCATTAATAAGTTTACAAGTTTAATTTAAAAGAAAATTATTTTAAAAATTCTTTGTGAAATTTTATTTTTAAAAAGTTATTTTTAAAATGGAAAGGCTATTTTCCTCAATAAAGGTTTCATGTGGTCTTTGAAAATCATTTTCTATCTAAAAATACATACTTTGATGTTACTTATAATTTATTGGGGATATGAATAAATTGTATCATCCTTAATATTTCTTTGGATGTTTTATAATTATGATGAAGAAATTTTTATTAAACCCATTCATTTTCCCTAGGTTATACTATTATAAACTGATGAGATGATTATGAGGCCCATTTCCTTTATTTGGATTATACTATAATGGAATGTTTATAAGACCCTTTTCTTTTCAAGGGTTATTATATGATGAATTTTTTATGATTTTCTGGAACATGTATTTATGGTTTTCATTATGTGATGGTGATTACTAACTGAAAATTAATTTTTTTTATTTCCAAACACTTTAAGGAAAAGTGAGAACCTGCACAACCCTTAAACCCAAACAGAATCCCAACAAACAACATCACAAAAAAATCACATGAAAATCAAACCACATCCAAATAGACTATCACAACACTACATATCATAATATCCATACTCATCTCTACATCCCACACTAGAATCCTCCTCTGCATTAGCTGATTCCCATTCAGAAGCCGGTTTATTCCGCCTCAAAATACCATCACTTTGTTCCGTGTTTCTCAGCTGGTCCAATGAAGACTGCATCAGACAAGGATGTTTGACCAGGCTATCCTTTTTGAAAGAAATAATTACCCCGTTATCCCACTTGAAGGAAGATATGGTACTCACCAGTCACAGAAGGTAAGAGTAGTCCCTTCTTGTTCTTCTTCTTGGTTTATCAGACAAGGCTCTTTCACACTCATTCATCCTTTTATTCACATTCCACACAATATCACTAAAGGAGTGACCAACCCAACCACTCACATTTTCTTTCTCACCTCCAGAGATGTCCCTCCCTTTGCCGATGAGGTTCATCGAGACATTATCCTTACATCCCTTGGTATTCCCCCTTTCCTGTTCTAGAGTGTTTCTCTCAATCAAAGAAAGGCACCTGACCGCCTTAGAGGGCTCTTCCACGGCCATTGGAACTTCCAAATTGTCCACACATCCCGCATTGTGCCCTTCCATGGAGGACCAATCATTATTTCCCCTACCATAGTACCTTCATTGAAACCCGATTCAACCAAGACTTCAGAAAGACCTTCAAATCTGTTGCTTAAAAGAAGAAAGGGCTTAGCCGAAGGGTCCAATCCCCTAGTTTCCCCAGCCTTTCTAGGATTGGCCACCTCCGGATAGCTGCAGGCTCCCTCGCTCCCCACCATCGGATCCTTGATAACCTTATCCCCCTCCATGTATTGTTCTATACAATTGGACTTAGAGGGTCCCTCCAATTCCTTACGCAACCTGCTGATAACTTCAGCAGCCTTTGGATTAGCTTGAGGCATTGAAGCACTTGGCTCAGATGCATGAAAATCCTCCGCAGTCGCCTTGCAGACACCATCTAGACGATCTCCCACCACTGGACACGGCTGAAGACCCCTACCTCTTCCATTTTTCCTCGAAGCCTCCTGTTCCAGACCCGCCATCACACCAACCTCAAGTGCCTTACCCTTTAGATCATCTGTTCTTCTTCCAGAAACCTGATGATTCCAACGACAAACCTCCATCACTAGTTCTGGGGCTCCCCTTCGTCAAACATCTAATGAATGACCCAATCAATTGCAGGATGAGCAGAAGTCGGACCGATTCTCATAGACCACCCATTGTTTACATCGGTATTCCTCACTGATAGTAATCCACAAAAAATCAAAAGGCAAACGAGACGCGTCTATTTCAACACACACTCAGGGGTTCACTGGGTGGCACACTACTTTTGTGCGACTATCAGAGCAAAGGTATCTTCCTACGAGATTACCTAACATTCGAATAACTGAAGGATTCTGAAAGGGTAAGGGATGATTGGGGAAGCTTACCCAAACTTCCGTAGAAGGTGGGTTGCGATTCATGTAAAACTCGAAGGTCCAGCGCAAGAGGAAGAAAAGAAGAACATTGAAGTTATGAGGTGCCTGTGACCATGCTTTGATGGGATCCACCTCCGATTCAAACGGAATCATAATATGGAATCTATCCTGAAATCCCACGATCTCCCTTTCCTGAAGGTCCCAAGAACCGAAGATGAACCTGTCAAAAGCATCGACTAAAGGTCTCCTCTACTTGAAATGATCCACTAGGGTAAGATTTAAGAGTGCAGAGGTTTACAAAAACTCAGAAGATGATATCTAAAGATTAGGGAAGCCATCAAGAAGATCCAGATCTTTAGGGCTCAGTAAAGCTTTCAGAAAGGGAGGAAGGAAGTCCGGGTTGGAGAAAGAATGGAAAAACCCTACTCTCTCAAGTGGAGATGATTCCTCCTCCCCCTATGGCGGGGGATGAGCCGACACGGCGATCGCCATCATCACCAAAGGAAGAGAGAAACACTAGGGTTCCCGAGCGCCTTCTGGGAGATCAAAATGAATTATGTGATGGTGATTACATTATGACCAATGATAGTGGTTATTTTATAACCAAGGAAGGTGGTTAAATTAAAACCATGGATGGGTTGGACCTATATCTTCCTCCAATGCATTAGGTAAAGTATTATATATAATGATATACTTATGGGAAATATGTTGATGTGATTGATCCATTATGGGAAATAGGTGACAAATCTTGGTTTTTTATGAAATGGGAAACATGTGACGATGCCAAATATGTTATGAAATGGGAAACAGGCAATGATGCTTGATTGATTATGAAATGGGAGATATATTTTGATGTATGATCCATTAGGATTTGGTGGTATTATATGTTAACCTTGACATGTTAATTTTTTTTTACTTATGATGGTGCCACATTTATTTATGATGATTTCTCACTCTTATGGTTCATATATTTTGAAATCATAATGTTTTATGCCAAGGTTCATGTTTATGATCCATGATAGATTAGGTATAATATTTATAATTCATATTCATAATCTTATACCCTTATTCTTATCTTACGCTTTCATATGATCATAAATTGATATCTCTAATGTTTATCCTTACTGAGCATTTGAGCTCACCCTTTATTATGTATCCTTTACCCTAGGTTATAAAGAAAGGTTTAAGTAGGGTATGTCCATGAAGAGTACTAAATTGGGAGATCTTTGTTGGAGATGTTGAAGATCATTCATGAAATAATAAGATTGTGTATCTATTATCCAAAGAGAATAGACCTTTTGGTTCCTTGGGTGTCTATTTGTGAAATGTATTGAATATGCATCTAAAGAGATGTGATATTTATATATGAAACTAATAGGTCATTATAGCATGGGTCTCCTTCTCACTAATGAATGAAAACCTCATACCATCTACACGAACACACCACATCCTCCTCCTAAAACATTCAATCTATGCATAAACTATAGATGGTCGGTCCATACCTAGTGTGAAATTATAAGGCCTCATAACCACTATGAAAATATCCCAAAGGACTCTCTCTCTCATCTAGCAGTCAAGTAACACTATAAGAAGAAGTGCATGATCACTAAATATCCTCTGGTAGAAGTATGAATACACAAATGTTAAGTAAAAGGATCAACTAGAATCCTTAGATCATGAACAAGGGATGTGGAAATAAAAGAGTGGTTTGAACCTATGTATATTAGTACTATAGTTAAAGAAGATAAGATATATATTATACCCCTAATCATCTCTAAATCCTCTAGGTAATAGGCCTCCACTGCCTGCAGCTTTCCTTGTCCTTGGCCATCAACACCCTAAGTCTAGCATGGACCACCTAGGGGAGGTGGTGCAATAGATCAAATTGGCATCCACTTCCTACTACTCTCCCAACTCCTATGCCACATATGGTGCCCTTCTAACCTCCCTAATCTTGACACTACCTCTTCCTAGGCAGTATATGCACTACCTCTCTATCGACTACATGGAATGTCATACAATCTCATGCGATTTGTCTCTGACCATCACAAGAGTAACACCACCTCTCGCTCAACTGACTGGATTCATCCAAAGAACCTTGAACCACATACCATATTTCCTGATACTGTCTCTAGAGTCACCTAGAACACTTGGATCCTTGTGTCTAATATTAGTTACATGCAGCATAATTCATTTCTCTAGGGTTCCCACTCACAACACTACTTGTCAGTGACTACTCTACCAAGATTCTCTCCGCCAAAAAACCTCACTCGATAACTCCAATATATGTTTAAACGAAAAGATATATCACTCTATCCCTAATATCTCTATGGAGGCTACACTCAAAGTTCAGTGCTTGGAAAAATGCATCTCAACCCATATTTATGGAGTATCATGTAAGGTTAGTGAACCTATAATAAAACTTGTGAAGTGTTCACATCCTATGAACATCCTCTTTTGGTGCTACTAGAGCAACCTACTACATGATGGGTTCAGGTAGGACTGAAAATCAACCCATAGGTACCATCGCGTGTATAAAACCATGTACTAAATCCTAATCACTAGGTGGATCATACTCATGATCCTACTTTGGAATCCTAGTTGGATTTCATCATAAAGACATCCTAAAAATTAAAGATTTACCATTGTCAAAAAGTATATCTCAAGAGCATAATCAAGAAGTACATGGAAACCAAAAATCATTCCTATGTATGTACCACTGTTTTCCTTATAACTAGTGCCTATATATACTAAGTCAAAAAGAAAGCTATCAAAGTTCTAGTGAATGGATTCACTAGTTTCCACACCAACACTAGATTCCTTATTCTAAGAGTTGAAATCAAAACACTTTAACATTGGTTCCATAGTTCTCAAACCAAACCTCAAAGCTAGAAATTCTCTAACATATGGTCCTAAGATAACCTCCTATAATACTAATCTGTCACAACCTAGCCCACCAGGATCTTCCTGGACAATGGAAATCCAAGTGTGACAACCTAAGCCCACGTTTAATGGGCTAGGGTCTGGTGACCAGTGTTGAGTAGGCATATAATTCACATGGGAGACCTTGTCCTTAGGTACCTATACACTCACAAACATCTCCAAAAATCCACATAATGTTGAAAGGTAAAATACAACTAATACCAAAATGCATGAATACATCTATATCCCACATCATATTAAGAAAAAAGTATAGGAATGTATAAAGATCCAAATAAAATCCCTCGAAAGATGTAAAAACATTCCAGCCAAACTATTGGCCTATGATCCATTCAAGATATCAAGGTAACTATTATATAGAAGAACTCACTTCATGAACCTTGCTAACATCGATGGAACTTATCTGATAATTTATTCTCATCAGGATTCACAAAAAATAAATATACACTAGAACTAAGAATAAATTGATACATAGATAGGGGATCTCACCCAGGGACTATGGAGGATTCCAAACCTTAATTGGGCTAACCCTCTAGGATAGGGATCACACGTCCCAATAGTCAGTAATGGGATTTCTAACCCAAAATAGGGACAAAAAAATTATATAGGATCACACCCTAGGCTACATGGAAGGATTAATGAACCATATCCAATACTAATATCATATAGGTTATCACAACCTATTCTCAAGACATGATGTCTCACTGTATCCTCACATGGATGGACCAAGGGGATTCACCCTACTGATATTGGTCAACACTGAATATAACGAGGGCCTCAACCTACCCAGGAAAAAGTACATGACATGTATAGGGTATACACAATGTGAATTTACTTTCCTGGGTTTGCCTGTGTACTTCAGTCAGTGCCTATGAACTTTGGTCCATCCATGCCTATGTACTCTGGCCATGCCCATGTACTCTGGTCATGCTTGTGTACTTTAGTCGTTCCCATGTACTTTATTGTTATCCTAGTATATGGTAGTGCCTATGTATTTTGGTGATTCCCATGCACCAGACAATTTATTTTCCCGTGTACCCTATGGGTACATTATGAGTCACCAGTAATGGATTACATGACGTGTGGTAGGTACAATAAGGAATGTGATATTTTATTTTTTTGAAACCAAATCCACCATAATAGGGGACTAAATTGAATGTGTTCTTCATACTACATGCCATGTATATTGGGATTTTCCATAATCCTGGAACCTTCACACTTCTTTATCCCGCACTTCCACTACCTCTATTCTAACTATTATTCTCACCATAGAAGCTAAATCAAGCATTTACTGAGCCTTGCCTTCACTGTTAGTCGGATTCCTTCCATCCAATATTCTCCATAATTGATCCCTGCCACAACTCATTATGGAAATGTCAAACTGAAAATGATAAACACTTGATTAATCCTCCATCATCATCACGTGCCTCAATCACACCAGTCATCCTTAATATGAACTCATAGAATCAATCCATTACACAAAATAATGATTGTGAAATGATATTTCATCAAGTATTTATCAAATCATTAGTTAAATGAAATACTAATGAAGATTATACACAGAACAAGGGGAGAAAAACAAAAAAAAGTAAGGAAAAAACCTCATCCATTATTTATGTTGTCCTAAATTCATCATCATGAAGGTAATGAAAAAATGGAAATCAAAGTAAAAAAATCATATCAATTCATAATACCTAAGAAGATAAATCATCAATCAAAATCAATCATTGACTATAGAATCGATTTTATTAGAGAAATTGATTCATGTTCGACATGAGATAACAAATCATGATTAATACAAATTAAAAAAACACTCTAACTTGAGTTTGGATTGATCACTGATAAAGAACTTTTTTGGACTATTGTATTTTGTGAGATCTATGAACTCCTTTCTGAAGATGAACTCCATGGAAGACTGATCATTGATCCCTAATCCATTTTTCTTTTTTCAAGGCTCTCATTTTCGATCTCTCAATTGAATCCTTAGGGTTATGAAACTAAGCGTACACTACGGGAAAAAGTGGTATTAGCGACGAGTTATTTGCGACGGGGCATAATCCCCATCGCAAATAAAGAGTTATTTGCGACGGGGCATAATCCCCATCGCAAATAAAGAGTTATTTGCGACGGGATATTCTCACCCGTCGCAAATGGTTCGGCGCGAATGCGAGCCAAATCACGAGAAAGATATTTGCGACGGTATCTCCTTCCCGTCGCAAATAACTGGCGGTGGTAACAGGTTATTAGCGACGGGAAGGGGTTCTCGTCGCTAATAACCTGGCGGCAGGGGTTATTTGCGACGGGGCCCGTCGCAAATAATCCCTTTAATTGCCGCCCATAATAAATGTGGATGGGGTTATTTACGATGATCCCGTCACAAATAATACCAATTGCGACGGTATTCCCGTCGCAATAAACCTCATCGCAAATAATCTAACCTATAAATACAGCCAGCCTTGACAAGTTTTCTGAATCTGAACTACTTTTTACTAGTTTATATGTGTTGAGTGAATTTTGTTTTGCAAGTTGATTTCAAGGAGGTTGCGGGGATCATCCTACAAGTATAACAAATCAAAAACTCGAAAACCAGTTTAAGGTTTTTTCTGAATTTAAATTTAATATTTATTTAATGTTTTTGTTTTATATTTTTATATTAGTTTTTATTATTTCTTATTAGATATAATTATGTTGTATTAAGGTATTAAATTTGATTTGTTAGATTTAATTATTAGTAATTAACAATATTTAATAATTAAGTGACTGTAATTAGTAATTAATAATTTTAATTTTAATTGAAGATAGTAATTAGTAATTAATGAATGTAATTAGTAGTTAATGAATGTAATTAGTAGTTAATGAATGTAATTAGTAGTTAATGAATGTAATTAGTAGTTAATGAATGTAATTAGTAGTTAATGAATGTAATTAGTAGTTAATGAAAGTAATTAGTAGTTAATGAATGTAATTAGTAGTTAATGAATGTAATTAGTAGTTAATTGCCAATAATTGTCAATATTTTCTAATAATTACCAATATTTACCAATATTTACCAATATTTACCAATAATTGCCAATAATTGTCAATATTTACAAATAATTAGGAATAATTACCAATAATTAGGAATAATTACCAACAATTAGGAATAATTACCAATAATTAGGAATAATTACCAATAATTTGGAATAATTACCAATAATTAATAATAATTACCAATAATTACAAATAATTACCAATAATTAGGAATAATTACCAATAATCAGAAATAATTACCAATAATTAGGAATAATTGCCAACAATTAGGAATAATTACCAATAATTAATAATAATTACCAATAATTCATAATAATTACCAATAATTACCAATAATTACCAATAATTACGAATAATTACCAATAATTAGGAATAATTACCAATAATTACCAATAATTACCAATAATTACCAATAATTACCAATAATTACCAATAATTACCAATAATTACAAATAATTACCAATAATTACCAATAATTACCAATAATTAGGAACAATTACCAATAATTAGGAATAATTACCAATAATTAATAATAATTACCAATAATTACCAATAATTACAAATAATTAGGAATAATTACCAATAATTAGGAATAATTACCAATAATTAGGAATAATTACCAATAATTAGGAATAATTACCAATAATTAATAATAATTACCAATAATTACCAATAATTACCCATAATTACCAATAATTACCAATAATTACCAATAATTAGGAATAATTACCAATAATTCGGAATAATTACCAATAATTAGGAATAATTACCAATAATTACCAATAATTACCAATAATTACCAATAATTAGGAATAATTACCAATAATTAGGAATAATTACCAATAATTAGGAATAATTATCAATAATTAGGAATAATTACCAATAATTACCAATAATTTCCAATAATTAGGAATAATTACAAATAATTACCAATAATTACCAATAATTAGCAATAATTAGCAATAATTACCAATAATTAGGAATAATTACCAGTAATTAGGATTAATTACCAATAATTAATAATAATTACCAATAATTAATAATAATTACTAATAATTACCAATAATTAGGAATAATTACCAATAATTACCAATAATTACCAATAATTACCAATAATTACCAATAATTACCAATAATTACCAATAATTACCAATAATTACCAATAATTACCAATAATAACCAATAATTACTAATAATTAGGAATAATTAGATATAATTACCAATAATTAATGATAATTACCAATAATTACCAATAATTACCCATAATTACCAATAATTAGGAATAATTACCAATAATTAATAATAATTACCAATAATTACCAATAATTACCCATAATTACCAATAATTACCAATAATTACCAATAATTAGGAATAATTACCAATAATTAGGAATAATTACCAATAATTCGGAATAATTACCAATAATTAGGAATAGTTACCAATAATTACCAATAATTACCAATAATTACCAATAATTAGGTATAATTACCCATAATTAGGAATAATTACTAATAATTACCAATAATTACTAATAATTACCAATAATTACCAATAATTACCAATAATTAGGAATAATTACCAATAATTAGGAATAATTACCAATAATTAGGAATAACTACCAATAATTAATAATAATTACTAATAATTACCAATAATTACCCATAATTACCAATAATTAGGAATAATTACCAATAATTAGGAATAATTACCAATAATTAATAATAATTACCAATAATTACCAATAATTACCCATAATTACCAATAATTACCAATAATTACCAATAATTACCAATAATTACCAATAATTAGGAATAATTACCAATAATTCGGAATAATTACCAATAATTCGGAATAATTGCCAATAATTAGGAATAATTACCAATAATTACCGATAATTACCAATAATTAGGAATAATTACCAATAATTAGGAATAATTACCAATAATTAGGAATAATTACCAATAATTAGGAATAATTACCAATAATTACAAATAATTACCAATAATTAGGAATAATTACCAATAATTACCAATAATTACAGATAATTAGTAATAATTACCAATAATTAGGAATAATTACCAATAATTAGGAATAATTACCAATAATTACCAATAATTACCAATAATTAGGAATAATTACCAATAATTAGGAATAATTACCAGTAATTCGGAATAATTACCAATAATTACCAATAATTACCAATAATTAGGAATAATTACCAATAATTACCAATAATTACCAATAATTGCCAATAATTAGGAATAATTACCAATAATTACGAATAATTACCAATAATTAGGTATAATTACCAATAATTTGGAATAATTACCAATAATTAATAATAATTACCAATAATTAATAATAATTACCAATAATTACCAATAATTAGGAATAATTACCAATAATTAGGAATATTTACCAATAATTTGGAATAATTACCAATAATTAGGAATAATTACCAATAATTACCAATATTTGTTAATATTTACCAATAATTGCCAATAATTACCAATAATTGCCAATAATTGCCAATAATTGCCAATAATTGCCAATAATTGTCAATAATTACCAATAATTACCAATAATTAGGAATAATTACCAATAATTAGGAATAATTACCAATAATTAGGACTAATTACCAATAATTAGGAATAATTACCAATAATTAGGAGTAATTACCAATAATTAGTAATAATTAAGAATAATTACCAATAATTAGGAATAATTAGTAATAATTAGCTAATTGGAAAAAACTAGCATGATCATTATCTTTCTCAGTTATCTTTTCATCTCTGTATTGGTTTTAAGAAAACTTATGTCTCCACATGTAATATTTGCATTTTTTTTCAAAATTATCAAGCTACTCGCCAATAGAGAGGTGAAAGTGAATGCAAATATTACACATGGAGACAAAATGTTAAACACACAAATGAAAGGAGAATTGTAACATAATATAGAAAATTATATTATTTTAATATTACTAATAAAAAATACTAATAATGTAATAATGTTATTATTATATAATTAATATTTGTGAAAAAATAATATTAGTATTATTAAAATAATAAAAATTTATAAAATATTAAAATTATCAATATTTGTAACAGGTTTTGCTTTATTCTTAACATGTTCAATTCTTAAAGGGTCAATTTTTAGGTCTATCCCAATAAAAATTTTGCGTCCGTCGTGTCTGATGTAAACTCTATAATTATCCTTGCTTGAGTGTTTTTTCTAACAAATTATTCAAAACTAGTAATGCTTTTTTATTTTATAGAAAAATATGGAACAAAGAGGTCGTCAACAGTCATTATTAGATGACCACATATGGATAAATCAATGTAGAAATCCAAATGGTTCTGGTTTAAATGTAGTATATATAGAGGGTGTGGAGACTTTTTTAGCATTTGCGGCATCAAATCCAAAATTTGTTTCAGAAGGCACAATAAAATTTCCTTGTAAAAAATGTGCACTGAGAACATTTGACACGTTTGACAAAGTTGGGGGACATCTCTTATGTTTTGGTTTTCAACCAGATTATGTTTTTTGGTATCAACATGGTGAACGCAGTTGTACAGAAGCAGATACTAACTTGATTCCGGATCCATCCTAATTTCAAAATTTAGTACATGATGTTGCAGGTCCATCTATTCAACATATAGAAACTCAAGATGATATTGATTCAATTCCTGAGTTGGCACACTCTGAATTTTATGAGTTGTTGAGGTCTGCTGAGGATGCGTTATATCCTGGTTGCAAGATAAGCAAATTAGAAGCAGTTGCAAAATTTATGGCTATAAAATCAGATAATGGAATGTCAAACACGTGTTTTGATCAAATATTTTCTTTGGTTAAAACACTGTTACCCGAAGGAAATGTTTTGCCTGCAAATTACTATGAGAGTAAGAGGCTGGTTCGGAATTTAGGACTCAGTTTTCAGAAGATTCATTCATGTTCAAAGGATTGCATTTTATATTCTGAGGAAAACGAGTCGTTGGATAGTTGTCCCACTTGTGGGCAATCGAGGTATAAAGAAGTTCAACATGGAAAGTCTGGCTTGATTCCTGTAAAACAGTTGAGATATTTTCCTCTTACATCCAGACTTCAGCGTTTATTCATGTCTAAGAATACAACGACAATGATGTCATGGAACAAAACGAATATTTCAACCAGTAAAAGCTTGAATCATCCGGGCGATGGTGATTCATGGAAACATTTTGATAGAGTGCATCCATCCTTTGCTTTAGAAGCCCGAAATGTGCGACTGGGTCTTTCCACTAATGGTTTCTGTCCATTCGGATCTTAGAGTAGTCAGTATTCATGTTGGCATGTCTTTTTAACTCCATACAATTTACCTCCATGGATGTTGATGAAGGAACCCTATATCTTTTTGACCTTACTAATCCTAGGAAATCCGAAGAAGAATATTGATGTTTATTTGAAACCATTGATTGATGAATTAAATATACTGTGGAGTACTGGTGTCAGTACTTATGATGTTGCTGTGAAACAGAATTTCATACTAAGAGCAGCATTGATGTGGAAAATCAGTGACTTCCCGGATTATGGCATGTTATCTGGCTGGAGTACACATGGGACGAAATCATGTCCTTACTGTATGGGAGAGTACAAGTCATTTATGCTCGTCCATGGAAAAAAACCTTGCTATTTTGACTGTCATCGCAGATTTCTTCCATCTGATCATCCTTTTCG
The DNA here is from genome assembly GCA_963277665.1 of Viscum album. Lineage (NCBI taxonomy): Eukaryota > Viridiplantae > Streptophyta > Magnoliopsida > Santalales > Viscaceae > Viscum > Viscum album. Next base: position 1,383,731,964 of record OY728143.1, on the reverse strand, counting down.
CAGAAACAGATCTCATTTTAGAAAAGGAACAGTTGAAAGGGATGGACCTCCAAAAATGCTATCAAGTACGGAGTTAAAATCAGTTGTATATTCATTACCTACCATCACATTTGGACACACAATAAACCAACAAAAAATTTCTGGTTTTGGGAAAGAACACAATTGGCTAAAACGTAGCATATTTTGGGATTTTCCATATTGGTCTGATTTGCTGGTCCGCCTCATGTTGGATGTCATGCATGAACAGTGTGCAGGTAATAGTAAATGTAAAGTAGTAAATGAATAACCCACCTCAATCTGGGTTCCTCATGGGACACCTGTTCGACACTACCTACTTCGGCCTAAGTTAGAATGTCTCTGAAAAATTCTTATATTTCAAACAATAATGCGCATCATGACCATTAATTAGTCATAGTCATTATGGAACATCATGTCCTTTAATGATAAATAAACAATGTGGAACGGCGTGACCATTAGTTAGGCAGTCACTATGGAACATTGTTTCCATTAATTATAAAATAAACATGAAGGAATGGTGCTTCCTTTGATAAAAAGTATATAATATGGAATGTCATGTCAATTATTCCCATCAACTATAAGAAGCATTATGTCCATAATTTCTGAGTGAACAGTAAGGAACATTCTGTCCTTAATCGTAAATAACAATCAGGAACTTCGTGTCCAATGTAGGAGGCTAGCATGATGTAATCACATCAATATAAAATTATATTCAAGGCTAAAGAGAATCATTCTTATTGATATTCAATACATTTCATCATTTAATCCATATAACTGATAAGTAATAAGGATGGATCAAGGTGTATAACCATGCCGCTACATTATTTCATTCACTCATTTATAACATTTCACTGGTCAATGCCAATTCAAACACACCTCAATGGTGTTTTGGTCACAAGGGAAGCAAAAGTCAATAAGGAATTTAATCAAACTCACCTTAGGGGTGGTTTAAGTTGACGTTATCAACCTCTAACCAGTTATCAAGGTCTCATAACAAGTCTATAATTAATCTTCAACAATTAATTTAGGGGTTTATCAATTTTAGGAGCAACATCGGGAAAGTTCGGTGTGCGGCACAACGACAACATAAAATATAACACCTAAACTTTTAGGGAAATGAACGAGACCGCCTACCTTAGACGGGTAGTAGACTCCTCATTCATTATCGGCCTTTAACTCGGGCTAGAATTGAAGAAATTGGAGAAATATACAAATATCATGAAAATAAGGTATATTATCTTGCATAGATTTAGTACTCCTTACAGCAAGTTAAAAGAAGAAAAGAAGAAAGAGGATTGAAGCACTTACCGAGACAGATCCAACATGACAAATAGGGAGCGATTCCAAACTCAAACAAAGGAGGTGTCAAAATGCTTAGAGGGAGAGGAGAAGGAGCTCTCATGGTGGGTGGCTGCTGGAGAATTAATAGGGAAAGGAGAAATTAGAATTTAAGATGAAGGGAAATAGTAAATTCACACATTTTTAATAGGGCACATGGTTTGGAAGCATGGTTGGTCAAATCATGCATCAACCGTGCACCAGCACTGTCTCATGGCACAACCCCCTTTCACGGTTTGCACACTGTTAGAAAAATCATGTGTGCACCATGCGGATCACCTCTGCAACCCACCTGCACCAATTCACATGGCCATGCGGCCAAGGGTGCAAGGTTTGATAAAACGTGTGACACCCTCCACGGCCCGCATGATTGAGGTGCACGGTTAGCACTAATCGTGCGCTAACCCTGCGTCTCTCCTATATCTCCCGAAAACCGGAGCTTCGGGCTCTGCACAAGCCCCAGACACTCTCGGCTCTTTCCTTGACCTCTTAAGTGATATTACAAGGATAAAATAAAAGGTTTAAACTGAAATTAAATGGATTCGTACCTTCATGAAAAACACGGATGTTACAGAAGCCGGGAAGGATTCCATATAGCCGAACCTAGGATCCTGACCTTTCTTCCTTTACTATGTTCATTATGTCCACATGCATTTCACATTTGTATCTTCTGCATTTCAACACACAAACTAACACCCCTATTTATTACTTTCCATTATTTTAAAGATAAAAATACAAAAACAAACCAATAAAAGAGAAGCTCACTATGTTTAGTATCAATCCTCCTTGGAGACCATGTTCAGCCACTATGATGCATTAAAAAATTCTTATAAATTTCTATGGATTCGGTCCTACAACTAACCATCAAAAAATGTACGTGTAAACATTTTATGTTGGGATGCAAGTAAGGGAAATGGTCATATGATCGACGGTTGAGTTCGACAGTTGGTTAGCACGGATGATGGAGACATAGACCAGTGGAGAGGCCGGGTTTCGTTTTTAAAGACTTGGATCTTTATATCTTTCTTTTTTTGGTTATTCTCTTTCTTCATAAGATTGACCTAATATTGATCTCTACACTTCTTGTATGTGACGCATGATGTATTTTTGGCATTTGACTATTTTTGTAACTGATTGTTTGGTCTTTTATTTTCAATACAAAGGATAGCCACAATATATGTGACCTTGTTATTTTATTTTGAGATCCTCGAGTATATGCAATTATTTATGAAATTTATGAGTTAAGTTATTTGAGGGAAATTTCTCTTTGAAAAATATTACGTAACCCTCGGTGCTAATATCTAGCAATTGATGATTCAGGAAGTACACTTGAGACAATGTGACATCTCCGGTTTGGGTGGCACGATCAGTCTCAGGCCGTGTCATTACAATTAACACGTTAGATCTTGAGCTACAGAAACCTGATGTGAAGAAGAATTTTTTTCGTGAAAAATTGGATGAAGTAATCTGTATAACTTAGCTAAAGGGATTTTCTATTTAGGGGAGTATGGTGTTGCATGCTTACAACAAAACCACTCCATATACTGAACCAATATCTAAGGTACTGAAACAAGGAATTTAACACTTAAATGATTTTGCATGCTTATCAGCAGAATCATTTTAATAATTGTGTATATTTAATGAAATTTTTTGATAATTCATTTAACTATTTATTTCTAAATGTTAACGATTTTTAATAGTAAATGACATGACAAATATGGACAAGTTAAATTCTTTGTTAAATTATGAGTTTGAAATGATGGATTTGGGATTAATTAATCGGATTCCAATTGAATTGTGAGTTCGAAACAACATATTTTGAATCAGTGAATTGGATTATAGCATGGATATTTGGTGGGACATGAAGACAAGACATTTATCTGTTTCACAAATGAAGTATATGAAGAAAGTTATATTGGCAAAGAAGATCTACATGCAAAGACTTCTTTATTTTAGTATAGTTAACGATCTTATGTACGCCATGGTGTGTAGTTATCTAGATTTATCCTATACAACCACCATGAAGAGAAAATTCAATGGTAATTTGAGAAAACTTCACTGAGAGAGTCAAGTGGATTATGAAATATTTGAGAGGTACGACTGAAATATGTCTATATTATGGGTCTAACAATGATGTTATTGGTATATTAGGTTATACAAATTCATACTATAGCGGTGATTTGATTAGGTGGAGACACCAAATATGTTAAATATTTATTATGCCCGGTGTAGTTATTACCTGGAAAGCAACATTGAAATCTATTATTGCATTATTTATAGTAGAGGCAGGATTTATTTCACTTGCGAAAAAAGTAAATGAGATCATGTAGTTTATGAGTGATAGAATCAAAGTTTACAGGTTCAAAGAATGATTATCTATTACAATGATCAGAATACTATGAGGCTATCAAAAAATCCGACCTGTCATGGGTGGTCAAAATATATTGCATCGGATGAATTTTACTCTAGACATTCTAGAACCAGATCAGTTTTCCACAAAAAATATCGTTACCGAGGTGACCTCAACAAACATGTTGATCCTTCCATTGTCGATTGACAAAGTCAAGTTATGTCTAGATCATTTCAATGTTTGCATAGTTTGAGGTCCTCCGATGATGATTTGGCAGAGGAGGAGGTTTGAGAACAAGTAAGAGAAAATCGGTAGTTGAGCATGGACAGTACAAGTCATTGTGAAGATTTGTTGGAGCAACTCTTAAGCAAGAACAAAGAAGGGGAAGCATCATTACTCCTCAAGCATTTAACTGATACATTTTGTAATAATAACATTTATCTTCGTCTATCTTCTCGTAACTCAACCATTAATCTCCTTTAAATGGCTATGAGAGTTCGTTCTATTTATGTCCTAACATGTGTATGAATATGTTAACCTCATGTAAGTCAATAGATTCTCCTCTAAATTATAATTTTTTTCCATGAGTTTTTCATCTTGTGAGAGAGATTTCTCAAGGTGTTGAGAAATCTTGTACTCGTGCTCTCTATTCATAGTAAACAAACTCTATCATGCTCATGGACATATATCAGATTGATAGGACTATGAAAATCCTTTGTGTTCGCCTATTTGTGTTTTTATGTCCAATCTTTTTATGCATCGAGATGTTATCAAAAGTGAACATAAATGTCATCAACTGATGTGGTGATGAAAATAAAAACAAATATATGATAAAATATGGAATGGTGATATGTGGATGGGTAAAATAAATCATTAAGACCTCATTTGATAGATATGGATGGAAAAACATAAGAATGAAAAGATAGTTTTCCGTTTACTGTTTCTCTAGTTGGATTCTTTGTAAGGTTATTTTCTGGATGTCCATAATTTCAGACATTTAGTTGTACCAGAGAACATGAAATCTAAAAAGGGTATTCCTTCAAGAATGGGGGTGATGTCTGGATGGACAAGAAAACACATTCTTAATACTAAAATGAGATATACATATCATTATACCTTTGTAAAAAAATTAAAAGAACTATTATTTACTATTGCAGCTAAACAACTACAAAAATGATACACAAATCCCTTTCTTCAGCTTAGCTTTTCAGCATGTACATGAAAGTTACAAGAAAAAAACAAAAAACTTCTAATAAAGTACATAATCTAAAACAAGAAGATGTTGGGAGGCATCAAAAGCCCAGTGAACCCTAAGTTTCAAGTACTGAAAGAACACTATGGTATCAACAAAACCATCGACACGGCCTATGCAAGGATGAACAAGAACCGCAAGGGCAGCAGGAGAAGCAAGAAGAGCCGGAGCAGCTGGACCAACATGAAGAACAGGAGCAACAAGAAGGGCATGGAAACCACCTGCTGGTAGTGGCATTTGGATTCACTTCACCGGAGACCTGTTGAAGCTTTGTCTCATTGGGTTGCTCCACAATTTTACCACTCTTTGGTCCTCCCGCCAAACTGAAACAAATCAAAACAAATTCACTTATGCTGATATGACACCATCATTGCGATTTGGAGAAGCCAGGCATGATAACACACAATAAATGCATATGAACAGATGTGAACTGATGTTTTTGGTGCATGGATTATTGACAGTTGGGGTGGAGAGAGAGAGCATACATTGAAGAAGCAAAACAACAGTTCCAACAGTAGCAGAACAGCCAGCTGCAATTGGAACAATAGCAGCTGGGCCACCTACAGTAGCAGCTTGGCCATGAACAGTAGCAGAACGCCCAGCTACAGTTATGGTGACCATGACACAATGGCCATGCACGGTGCTTCTTTCTGCAATACACAAAGGGCATATTCCTCATTGACACAATACTTAGGCTGGGAAACTTTCATAGAAAATGCAGGCTGCATGCATGGATTTAGAAATTTTGATTTCTTATGAAGAATTTTATTCATGTTAAGTAATTTTATTTTTGCAGACTTGTTTTTATTTAGGGAGATTACTGCAGGCACTGACCTGAGCTCAATACTACAACTCTTCCTTATTTACAATTCATGTATGTTTGGAAGGTGATGACCTTGGGGAAGGAAAAAAGAACTGGATGGGGGAAATGATTTTCCAATGTTTTGTAGGTGATAGAATAATGTTCAACTTACCAACATATCTCTTCGTATCATTCCAATTTTATCGGTTGACTCTAAAGTGAATTTAAATTGTTATTCTCATTTATTTTCTTTCCTTTTCCTTCTCTCATTTTTTTCCTTTCCTTTTCCTTTTCCCTTTCCCATCCTATACCAAACGGGGCCTTAGGGTTGGATATTTCCAATAATTGATCAGAATGAAACATGGTCAACATTGTTTCAGGCATGTTGTTGTTATTGTTGTACACCTTGCATTGGTGCAGGTGGTTTGGATCGGGTGAGGTTTGGGCGTACGTCCCGACATCAAGTCTAGGGTATGGGTGTATTTTCTTCCTTTGCAAGAGTTGTAAACCTATTTTGATTAATAATAATAATAATAATAATATTATTATTATTATTATTATTATTATTATTATTATTACTATTATTATTATCTATTTATTTCTTTATTTCTTTATTTATTTTTGATAACCAACCCACATCACTTATATTCATTCATATCAAACATGGACAGCAACATACAAGGTTGTTATGACCAGAGCCCCCAGCCCCTGTTATTGTTTATATTGAGATTAGTAATTCACAGACTCTTGACTATGCATGTCTTGCTAGTCATGGGAGACTATGATTATGCTTGGTTCAGGAAAACATTTTCTCCATTTTAAATAATAAAATTAAAAATGGTAGAATATGAAGAGTGGGGGAAACCCAGAGTACGTTGGTTATCTCTTGAAAAAACATTGATTTTCATTTTTGATTTATAAATAATGTATTTCATTTACACGATTAAAGAATTTTTTTAATATTTCAAAAAAATGAAAACATAAAATGTTTTCATGAACGAAACATGACCAGTATTTACATTCAAATGTTCGTTAACAATGCATTGTCATCATAGAATGACCAAAACAAACAGTCACAGAGCGAGTACATAATGGTCCTGAATTACACAACCAGCGATTTTGGTGTGCAAGTTGTATGAACATGCAAAAATGCAAGACAATGAAAACAATAAAGCACTGGTTTTTGACATAAGCATAGAAATGAAACTTACATGGGAAATGCAAAAGACCGTGTGCTTGTACCACTTCCATCAGAATGGCGAGAAATGTTAGAGGAATTCCATGAAATCTGCGCAGGAGGTGTCGCAACCTCATCACTCTGATTATCTGAAGCATCTCCTGCAACATTGTTAATGACTTCATTCCCTCCATCTGCTACAAGCTTCTTTTCTGTATCCACACTGTCTTCTTCCCCGGCCATGGGTGCAGTAGGACTAAATGCGATAAACTCTCCAGATTTCATCAGTTCTCCAGATTTGCTCAAGTCTCCATCAATTCCAACAACATGGTCTCTGGAGAAACTGCTATTTCCTATATGAATGCTAAAAAGTGATTCATTGGAAGCAACGCTCCATTCCATTGGCGCGGTGGATTTACTTCTAGCAAACACTGAAGATGGGATCCTACCCGGCACATAGCCATGAGATTCACGCTGCATCACTTGAATTTGAGGGGATTGTGTTGGGCTCAAAATATGCCCCAAGGAATCATGTGTGAGATCTGAAATTGGCAATGACGATGAGGGGCCTAGAACCTCATCCGTCCATTCTCTCAATAGGTGAGGGGTACTGCCGTGGAAACTTCTTTCATCATCCTTCTTTAATTGGGACTCATTGCTGTGTTTAAGGACTAGTTGGCCATTTCCAACAACTTCTGCAGAGAATGAAGATTCGTCATCTCCCAATGTTGTTGCAGATACTTGGAACAGTTCGTCTGATGAAGATGGAGATGCAGAAGAAGATGATTCCCCAGACCTTCGGGCTAGAACAAATGGATCCGCTTCACTGTCTTTAAGCCTTGGAAGTTTTTCGGACTTGCTGCTGGCGCCATAATCAATGCCCATCCCTGCAATTACTGATGGGAATCAGGGGTGCCTTTTGTGCGTGGGCGCGCGCGCGCGAAAAATGCACATTATCTGATACAAAGTGAAATGTTCAGCTATAAAATTAATGTTCTAATTGAAAACCACAATATAACAGGGAAGTTCTTTAGCAGCATTTTGACGAACAGGTTGGGTGCCCATTTTTTCCATAGCTAAACTCCCCCATAATGAACCTTCAATTCCACTTACACGCCTTGATTGTTTACACGCAAATTTCTCACATAAAAGGAAGCCTCGAAACAGGAGATAAGAGGTCATTTTACAATATACAGTCACCCCAATATAATGCATTATCATATCTGAAACAATGGCGTCTGGCTCGAACCTCTTCGATTTCATATCTAGATTAAGTCGATGATTCACGGACACCGATCCCTATTTTTCCAGGAATAAATAGAACACGAATCAGATACGTACAGATTGAAGCCCTGGAAAATGATTGCAGGTTCGATGATAAGGCGTCGCTTGATTCCAAAAGATCCACGAATCCGACCCGCCAAAATCAATGCGATTGAAGCGGGCAACAACACGCACTCAGCAGCAACCACCCATCATCGCCTCGCCTCAATCTTCAAACTGCGAGAAGAAGAAGAAAATATGAAGCGTAGAAAATACCGGGGAAAATTTGCTTTGCACGAAATGCTTCTAAAAATAAACCTTTTTTAAGGATAAAAAGCAGATTACCTCAAAGGGGAATGAGATTGATGGCACGGATTGACAGAGGAAGAGTGTCGAGTGGAATGAGTGATTTTGTGGGTCTGGTTTTTATGGTTTCTGGACAATGGCGGATCATAACCTTAATCTTGTGGGTGGAAGAATGGAGGAGAGATGAAGAAGATGACTGCGATGTGGATGTGGCAAGAGGAGAGCAAATCGGGGAGTGGGTTTTTCCCCCCGAGAGGAATTATTAGTCTTTCGGAAGGCTTGCCAAAGAATACGGCGATTTCCGTTATTAACTAACTCGACTCTTCCATTTGGCGCCCTTTTCTTGCCTCCCAGCCTCTCAATTCACCTTATATTGCATCGTACCGTATGTTTATGTTGTGTTGTACGACTCACTATAGTAAAAACGTTTTCAAAGTTGTTGCTTTGATTGCATTTATCTTCAACCTAAACTATCCGTTGGGGGACAACGGCCACCAAAGACGGAAAATCCTCTTAATGATCTTCAATGTAAAACAAACAAACACGAAAGGTTTGCTGATTTATGTCCCATGTATTTCAATTAAATGAATTGAATTCTGTTTATATGATTCATTTATTTTATTTTTTCATTTGCATGGGGTGTTTATATCCTGCATCGTACTGTTCACATGGGGTTTTATGCTCTGTTGCCTGCTTATTTGCAATACCCGTGTATTTGGTTTCCTTACCTGGATATTGGTTTTATCTGGACCATTGATAAAAGGAGATCTAACGACCCTGATTGATCGTCGGTGTGTTTATTTGTCTCGGCTTGGATCCGCGATGTCGTCGTCGTGACTATCCTATTGCACCACATGTCCCGTGCGCTGTCACGCTTTCTGTTACTCGAACTGCTAGCTTTGATCTCGGTCGTCCACGCGGATGCTATCTCATGCCTCCGCCTGAACCACCTGACACTCCCCTGGCACGCCATCACGACCCTGTTTACGCATTGATGTGGCGATCGTCCCTTTGTGTTTGGTGTGTCTCGTTTGGTTCGTTGAGAGCTCTCCTAACGTGAGGCTCTGTTGCGCCTTCTCGAAGAAAAAGGAGATCTAAGGAATTTCAGCCACCTGCGCTCCCCTATGCCGAGCTCGTGCCACCTCCTGCAATCGGAGTACTTCTCCAGTGGAGATTCAGTGGAGAATCGACTTGGTTCTGAGTTCTGGATGACTGCGGTTCAAGAAGATTTCAGATCTTGACCTATCTTTCATTTTAACCAAGTTTCAGTATAGACTCTTGGCGCTGTAGCGATTCAATTTCTTTTGCCATGTATTGTTCTGTATCCTTTTTGGGTGTGTGCGTGAGTCCGTCCAGGAGTGGACGACGTTGACTCTATGTGACAAGCATCACCGCTGTCATCTAGTTCAACAAGATCGGTCTCCTCAGATAGTTTCTCTGGTTCTTTTTTGTTTTCTTTCGAGTCTGTATTTGTTTTTCTTGCTTTCTTGCTTCATAGTAAATCGATTACCTGGGTGGTGTTCTCTCCGTGCACGTAGGATCAAACTGATCAGAAGCACGTTATATTTGTTTTCATTTACTTTTCTACACTCGCTATTTTATGGTTCCATTAGCTCGATTTGTGAAGAATTCTGTTCTGTTCGTTTTTCACCAATTGATTAATTAAATTTATCAAATAATTAACTCACCATACGCGACAATGGATCTTGGATGTTTTAGGGTTTAAGCATTTAACCCCCAACAAGTGGTATCAGAGCCTACTGTAACGTTAGTTATGAGTTCTACTAAATTCGATATTGATAAGTTTTATGGGGAAAACAATTTTAATCTTTGGAGAATTAAAATGACATCTTTAATGGACCATAATGATTTAATTGATGCCCTTGCCGGTTCTAGAAAGAAAATAGCACCCCTACCCCGGATGGACAGACTGCCACTACTTACGTTGATGTCCCTGAGGAAACTCTTAGGAAAGCTCGTAGTTTAATTCGTTTATCTTTAGGAGATAAAGTGCTTAGAAAAGTTGCATATGAGTCATATACCGCTGGTATATGGTCTAGGATTGAATCTCTTTATATTACTAAGTCCCTTGTTGGTAGATTATATAAGAAAATGAGATTATATATTTTCAAAATGCACCCTGGAACTGCAGTCAGAGCGCACATTGATGAATTTAATAAAATCATGTTAGATCTAGCCAACATAGACATTAAATTGGATGATGAAGACCCGACCATTATACTTGTAACTTTATTAGATGATTCCTTTAATTCAGTTAAAGTCTCGATGATGTATGGGAAAGATACCCTTACTCTTGAAGAAGTTAAACCTACTTTACTCTCCAAAGACCTTCAAATGAAGGGTAATGTTAAGACTAAGGCTGAGGGTTTAAGTATTAGGGACCATAGTGAGTCTAGAGGCAGAAGTGAGTCTAGGGGTAGGAGAAAGGAAATGGTCTAGTCTAAGAAGCAAAGATACAAGTCTAAAAACAAAGCCATTAAGTGTTTTCAATGCAAAAAACATGGATACATTAAGAGGAAATTCCCTAATAAGAAAGGTGACAATAAAGACAATAGCAATAACCATTCCTTATTAGTTGAGCAAGACTTTGACACTACTAACATGTTGAATGTTTCTGACATTTCCATCTTTGATGAATGGATCCTGGAATCAGGATATCCATTCCACATGTGTCCTAGGAAATATTTCTTTACTGAGTTGAGGGAAATTGAATCTGATGAGGTATTTCTAGGGAACAACAGGAGCTGCCACGTTATGAGGATAAGCTCTATTTCATTAGAGCTTCGTAATGGGACTGTGAAGTCTCTTAAGGAAGTTAGGTGGGTGCCTAAGTTAAAGAGAAACCTAATATCCCTAGGAATCCTTGACTAGATGGGGTTTTTATGTTAGATTCTGGAAGCCTTAGAGTTTCCCCAGGATCTCTCACAGTTATGAAAGGAACCCTTCACAATGGTCTTTATGTGTTAGATGGTAAGGTTCATAGAATTCAATTGAACACCTCATGTAGTTCAGAACTTGATTCCACCACCCTTTGGCATAGAAGGTTAGGGCACATCACTTCCAAGGGCCTTAGTGAACTCAAAAAAAAGGGCCTTTTGAGTAACATCACTCCTAGCAATCTTCCATTCTGTGAGGATTGTGTATATGAGAAATCTGGAAGAGTCAGCTTTAGTAGGTCAATGTATAATGCTAAATAACCCCTTAAATGTGTTCATTCTGACTTGTGGGGTCCTTCTAGGGTCAGCACCCATGGTGGAGGCTTATACTTCGTGTCATTCACTGATGACTTCTCTATGAAAGTCTGGATTCATATACTCAAACATAAGTCTGATACTTTTCATAACTTCAAGAAATGGAAAGTTGGGGCAGAAAGTGAGTTTAATAGGAAACTCAAACCTTAAGAACTGATAACAATTTAGAGTATCTATCCATGAAATTCATTGAATTCTATGAATATCAGTGAATAAAGAGATACCAAAATATTGTGGAAACTCCACAACAGAATAGATTAGCAGAGAGAATGAATAAGGCTATTCTTAAGAGGGTGAGGTGTATGATGTCCCAATCAAAACTCCCCAGGTCCTTTTGGGTTGAGGCTGCTTCAACAGCAGTCTATCTTATCAACCGTTTCCCATCTTCTATTAATTATTTTAAGACACCTAAAGAACTCTAGAATGGTTCATCCCCAAGCCTTGCACACCTTAGGACTTTTGGATCCATAGATTATTCTCATACACGCACTGATAAGCTAGCTCTTAGGGATGTTAAGTGTATATTTTTGGGTTACCTAGAGGGTGTTAAGGGGTATCGTCTATGGGTAGACAAACTGGGTTATAAAAAATGTATAATTATCTGAGATGTTGTGTTTTATGAATCTAGTCTTCCCAGTGATAAGGGATATGAACGAGTAGAGCCCTCTGATGACCTTGCAGAACCCTATAGAGTCCCAACACCCATAGGTGTTGAAGTCCCTTTTGAATCAAGTGACCACTCCTAGTCCACGACTGGTCTTTCTCCTCCCGTTGTCCAGACCCAAGTTGAATCCGATTCCAATTAGGATTCTGAACCTGAAACTGAGGAACCCAATGATCTGAGTAATTATTACCTCACTCGGGATAGAGAGATGAGAGTTATTAGGCCTCCAACCCATTTTAATCAGGCAGACATTGTTGCCTATGCGTTTAATGTAGCACACGATTTGTATAATAATGAACCTCAAACTTATAAGCAAGCTATTAAGCCCAAAGAAGCCACTAGGTGGTTGAGTGCAATGTAAGAAGAGATGAATTCTCTTCTTAAAAACAACACTTGGGTTTTTGATTCTAGACCTAGTAACCAGAAGGACATAGGTTCTAAGTGTATTTATAAGAAGAAAGAGAACAATGTTAGATAAACTAAAATCAAATTCAAAGCCTGAATGGTTGCTAAAGTATTCCTTCAACATGAAGGAATTGGTTATAGTGAAATTTTCTCCCTAGTTTTTAAACGTTCATCTATTATAATTCTCCTTGCTTTTTTTGTCACGTTTGATTTTCATGTTGAAAATTTAGATGTAAAAACTACTTTTTTTACATGGTACTCTTGATGAAACAATTTATATGACCCCTCCTGAAGTATTTTCAAAACCGCTCAAACCTAATCAAGTTTTTCTCCTAAAGAAGTCTTTATATGGGCTTAAACAATCTTTAAGATAATGGTATAGGAGGTTTGATTATTTTATTATTGAAAATCAGTTTTCCAGAAGTAAATTTGATGCATGTGTATATTATAAAATTATCAAACATGAATCTGTTTACCTATTATTATATGTTTATGACATGCTTTTAATCTATAAAAACATGAGGATTATAAATTCTGTCAAGAATCAATTGAATTGTGTATGATAAGTGTATTTCATGCATATATTTTATAGTATTTAATGTATTTACTTCTATATTTAAATGAATATTCTTTCCAATTTGTGAGTGATTTAACTTGTTTTATGATTTATGGCAGGAAACAACTAATATTTGGAAAAAGTAATGAAAAGTGATAAAAAAAAGCTAACATACCCTTCGTGCCGTGAGCTAACATACCCTTCACACCACGAGTGAAGCTCGTGGCGTGAAAATGGTTTTTTGGAGATGAAGCAAATATGGAAACAGAAGTAAAATGATTACATGTTGTGTATTGACATTACACATCATGAATATTTCAAATGGAATTTGCCACATAGGACAAGTTGTGACTTCATTACACACTGTGAAATACGGTTGCACGTCATGAGTACCAGTTACACCTCGTGAAAGGGGTTAAAGTTCAGATGAGATTCGCACAAGATTTGTGCAGATTAAAAAGATGTGGAGGTAAACTCGGATATGATTACATGATGTGAAAGAAAATTACATGTCCTGTAAGTGTCAATGTGAAAAAAAATAAAAATGATGCGACTGAGGATTTTGATGGGATTGGCTATAAAAGGAGCCCTCAGCCTCCCTTCCAATGTACTATGGACTAGATGGAGCAAGTGCAACACCAAGGGGAAACCACCAGATGATGAAGTGACGACCCAGAGCCCAACTTCGTCGTAGACCTTTGGTTTCTTTCTTCTTCGGGTACGAATTATTCTCGTTCTCATCATTCTTAGCATGACCGAGTAGTTTATTTAGTGCTAAGTGATGTGATTATTGGTGGGGGGTGTTTCTTAGGGATTGTTTTTATTTATTCTTCATTTTTTGGATTGCTGCAATTCATTTTATCAATTAAAAATCTCTTTCTTTTTCAATTTCATGACCATTGCTTGTGAATTGAGGAGTTTTATTTTGTTTCATCAATTAATCTCCTTAGTATGTGTATGACCATTATGTAATCTAGGTCGGTTAAGTTTAAATATGGTTTTGGGTCACCTAGTTTTGCATTCATAACAAGTTGATTACCATTCCAAAGGTGAAATCCCATTATTAGGGCTGGGTACCTAGACCAAGGATCCCTACTGAGCTAATTCTAACACTAGACATGAATAAACCCATATCAATTAAATCCCTAGCACATGAACCTGAAAATCATTGAACCTGGCATGTATCCCATCTTGATTTAAAACCCCAATCCTTGATACTACTATTTGTTTATTTTCTTTCAACGAATAAAAAAGAAATCAATCTTAGTTTTCTTAATTAATTTAGAAAATATGGATCATCCTTGTGGGTTCGAAACTTAGACTTGCAAGATATTACGTTTTTAGTTAGGTTGGATAAGTTTTAGTAAATTACTAAATTTGGTTAGCCCCGTAGGAATTAACGACGCCTCGCAAGCTGTTAGTGTCTTTGAAATGAAAGACTCAGGACATGCTAATCAAATCTTGGGTATGGACATAATAATAAATAAGAATGATAGAACCTTGTACTTATCCCAATCTACTTATGTTAAGAAGGTATTAATATGATTTTTGTTTGAGCATGTTAAACTTATTAGTATTCCTCTAGGACAAAATTTTAAATTATCCTTAGACCAATCCCCTAGAAATAATGATGAGGCTACCTTTATGAGTAAGATTCCATATGCTAATATAGTAGGAATTCTTATGACTGCCATGGTCTATTCTAGGCTAGGCATTGCATTTGTTGTTTGCACTTTGAGAAGGTTTATAGGAAAACCTGGTAAGCCTCATTGACATGCATTGAAATGGATACTAAGTATGTCTTTGTGTATGATAAATTGTGCATTCGATATGGATTAAATATTAGTTTTGATAATTATATAGTTGTCTTTGTTGACTCTCATTATTCTACAAATGCTGACACTCAAAAGTCTATTACTGGTTTTTTATTTCTTGCATATGGAGGATTGGTCTCCTGGAAGTGAAATATGTTGTTAGTGGTTTCACTCTCCACTACTGAGGTAGAGAACATTGTCTTGACAGATGCCAAAAAATAGGCTATATGGTTGAAAGGTTTCCTTTCTGAGTTGCCTTTATCTAATGATAGAATAGTAGTCCACAATGATAGCCAATCTGTATTACATTTATCTAATAATTATGTATTCCATGGAAGATCGAATCACATTAGCATTAGACTTCATTTTTAGGGATATTATAGAATCTGGGATGGTGAGTGTCACTAAGATACCCACTAGGGAAAATCCATCCGATAGTTTGACTAAGGCCAGGCCATTGTCCAAATTCATGCATTTCCTTAAATTAATGAATTTAGTCAAAATTATATAACTCAGGTTACGAGAACATCATACTTTAATTCTTTTAATTATAAGGTGGATATTAATTGATTTATACCCCAGAATGTATTACAATTAATTGAATTAAATTATGTTTATATGATTCATTTTTTTCATTTGCATGGGGTGTTTATATCCTGTATGGTATTGTTCACATGGGGTTTTATTTTTTGTTTCCAAATTATTTGCAATAACTGTGTATTTATTTTCTTTACCGAGATAGTGGTTTTATCTAGACCATTGATAAAATGAGATCTAACGGCCTTGGTTGATCCTTACTATGTTTCTTTTCCTCATCTTGGATCTGCGATGCCGCCATCATGCCTATCCTACTACACCACGTGTCTCGTGAATTGTCCCCCTTTCTGTTACTCGAACCACTGGCTTTGATTTGGGATGTCCACATAGATGCTATCCCGAGTCTCCTCCTAAACTACCTGACACTCCCCTATCATGCCATCGGGACTCTGTTTTGTGCATTGATGCAACGATCATCCCTCTATGTTTGGTGTGTCTCATTTGGTTCATCGAGAGCTCTACCTTCATGAGGATTTGTTGCACCTTCTCAGGGAAGAAGAAGAAGATATAGGAAATTCTAGTCACCCGTTCTCCCCTTTATCGAGCTCATGCCACCTCTTGAAACTAGAGTACTTCTACGATGGAGATTCTATGGATAATCGAATTGGTTTTGGGTTCCAGATGACTGCACTTCAAGAAGGTTTCATATCATGACCTATCTTTCATCATAACAAATTTTCAGTATAGATTCTTAGCTCTATAGTGATTAAATTTATTTTTCCATGTATTTCTCTGTATCCTTTTTGGGTGTGTGTGTGAATCTTCCTAGGAGTGGATGACATTGACTCTACATGACAGACTTCACCACTTCCACCTAGTTCAACAAGGCTCACCTCCTTAGACAGTTTCTCTTGTTCTTCTTTGTTTTCTTTCAAGTCTGTATTTATTTTTCTTGCATTCTTGATTCATAATAAATCTACTACCTGAGTGGTCCTATCACCATGAATATAGGGTCAAACTAATCTGAAACATGTTATATCTGTTGTCCTTTACTTTTTGGCACTCTCTATTTTATTATTCCAGTATATTAGTTTGTGAAGAATTCTATTATGTTCGTTTTCCACCAATTGATCAGTTGAATTTATCAAATAACTAACTCACCATATGTGACAATGGATCTTGGATGTTTTAGGGTTTCATCATTTAACCCTAATAGGGTAGAAGAGAGCGACCGATATAGGAAACAAAAAAATTATGAAATCAAAAAAGAAATAAATAAAGAACACAAAGATATCACATGCTTAGGTCCATGTTGAACCCACATGCATGGAAAGAACACACCACCATTCACAATTTTTTTTATGAAAACAAAAAATAGACAATATTACAAGCATAAAACACAAAAGACACTGGTGAGATAACCTATCCAAGAATGAAGACTTTATCACTCTAGGAAATCATAATCATGTCGAGCTAGAGGATGTAAACATACTTCTCTAGAATAAATGCTACCCTGAAGAACTAGAAAAACAAAGTGGGACACAAAACCAAAAAAAAGAAGAAATAAAACATGATTAAAAAACTCCAATCCTACACCAATCATTATTCGGAATGAGAATCATCATTTTTTTCATTATTTCCCTCTGAGCTCACAAGATTCAAACTCTCCACTATAATATGAGAAATGGGTCGATGTGCAGAGATTTCAATAATGAAACCTCCTTTTCTCTTTCAAATCATTCTTCAAGTTCCCTCTTGGGTACATGAGATCTAGAGAACTATGTAATTCCATGATGATGCAAGAAAACCCTCCTTGAGAACTCAAAAGGGAAAGGCCATCATGATTTCTTAATGGAAGTGATGGGGTAGAGACACATGTGCAGTTGTGAAATCTCATAATAATTCATCATTAAAATAAACTCAAAAATATGTCCCCCATGTAAGAATTATCCTACAGTTGTGTCATGAAAAACATACATGAAAAAATAGAACATATGTAATAATAAAAAATCTACCCAATCCCCAGCTATGTCAAGTGAGATCACCCACTATGGAGGAATAAACTCCCTCACATTACATCAAGAGAAGTTTCACAACACAAGCAACACATCATGTAAGAATTCCCCCAACCACATGATATTTGAAAAACATCTCACATCAGAATAACAAATTTCCCATAGAATAATGGATCCCTTGAGTGCTATAGGAGGTGAACCTGCTTGCTGCCCAACTACATCAGAATAAACTCTAAAGTTTTGTAAGAATAAGATGTGGGAAAAAACAGATTCTTCCATAGAAAACAAATAAGAATAACCCAACAGAACAAAACCTCTTGTAAGGTTAAAATAAAAAACTGCATTTTAGATTAAACAACACTGAGAAAATAATAATCCATTCAACATATCAAAATGTAAATCATAATAAAACTAAACTGAAACAATTACAAAGTGTAAATAAATATAGCATCACCAAACTAATAACAATTTAATTAGTAACAAATAAAGTATGCCAAAAACAAAAAATCTCCATCTTACAAATTAAATTGAAAACTAAATAAATAGGACAATGTTATTTCAATTCTATGCTACCCTAATCCACCGGTTCTGATAGTTTTTACAAAATAACCAAAGTATGACATCGATCATATCTGTTTGATCATGCCCTTAACATGTGTCATGTTGAAACATGTCTTCCCATGTCAATGCATCTAGATCCATCTGATTCTAAACTCATTCCCATAAATATGCATCATATTTTTAGAAAAATCAATAACTAGAGTTTACCCTCATATGCCTATCTTCAATTGAATCAGTGTCATCCTATGTGATTATCCACTGATAGTGGCACCATTTTTATCAAACAATCCACTTGAACCTGAAAAATGTTGAGATTTTTTAATTTTAAATTTGAATGAGAGATAGGGAAAAGATAGATATAATAGAATATAAAAAATAAGAGGGTTTTAAAAGAGATATAAAAGCATGGGATGAAGAGTTTGAAAAAAAGAGACCCCTCCTTATTTTTAAGATATCCATGCAAGACTCTTAGAAAAAGTTATGTCGGGATGCTACATGAAAAAAGGAGAGACCGCCAAGATCCAATTGAAAAGAGAGAATGAGGATGGGTGACACCTTTACGGTAACCCAAGTGTTGACAATGGAATATTGAAAATGGTAAATGAAGCATCAATGTGGAGAATGAAGCATCGATGATGATGTGAGAAGTGATCCATGATGGTTCCATGTATCTAAAGTCTTCATGACTCTATAGAGATCAAGCGATGTGTCCTAGTTATGAAAGTTGATGGTACAAAAGATGTTGAGATCATGGGTAATAAAATTACTCTTGATGATAAAATTCCTTCAGGTGAAGGAAATATTTTTGGTGTGGGGTGTGAGAGACTCTGCGTGTTTTTAGAGATGATCTCTCAGGGATATATTTTTAATTTTGGTTATGAAAATAAATTTTAGATTTCTCAAGTAGAGTAGGAATCAACCGAAACATGTTATTTTTAGAATTTTGGGATCAATTTATACTATGACAACAGTCTCTCCCCTATTAACTTGTATCATAGATTCATGGTTTTAACCAATGACGATTAAGATAGAGTGATAGAGTCACATCAAGTTAATTTTTTAGAGATCTGTAGATATGAAAACAATGATGGGTGAGATGAATCATGTTAGTATAATTATGGATGATCCATATATATGGATATCCAACCATGTCAGAGTCCATTACAGTTGATCTTAATGATCACGATGATGATGATAGTGGATATATAGATGAAGTATTCCGATTTTAAATTAAAGTATAGATTATTGTTATTTTTTTATTTTAAATTTTAATGAGAGAGAGGGATGGATAATAAAGTTTTAAAAAAATTGGGTTTTAAGAGAGAGATATAGGATGGAGAGTTTGAAAAAATAACCCCCCTATTTTTTAGAGAACCATGAAAGACTATTGTAAAAATATATGTTGAGGTGCTACCCCAAAAAGGGAGAGTTCAATTAGATATAGATGTTGAGAAAGAATAGGGAAAGGGATGTCACTTTTGTGATATCACTAGTGTCGATGATTGTGAATGAAGCATCAACATGGTGAACGAAGCATTGATGATGGTGTGCACAAATATTTTTAACAGTTCAATGTATCAAAATTATTCCTGATACTATGGAGATCAATCATCATTTCCTAGTTATGATAATCAGCAATACATAATATGTTCAGATCATGGGTGAGATAGAAAATTACTTTGGGAGATAAAATTCCTTCAGGTTAATAAATCCTTTGTGTGTGGGGTGTGAGAGACTCTGAGTATTTATAGAGGTGATCTCCTAGGGATATATTTGTATTCTTGGATACAAGGATAAATTTTAGATTTCTCTAGTGGAGTAGGCTTCGGCCGAACCACATTATTTCTATAATTTTGTGACCTTTTCTGAATCAACAATGATATCTCCCCCAACAAAAACAACCAATATAGGGAGAAACAAACAATTCATTGGAAGATAAAAGAAATAGAATCAAAACCATAGATATATAAAAGCTCAAATGAAATTATTATGGGCGATATAAATGCATAATAATCAAACCAAAAAGCCACTTGGAGGAAAACTCTCAACCTGGACCTCAAAAACCCAAAAACATATCCCCCAATCACACCCACCATTCTAATCATAGGTCTTTTTCAAATCATATAAAAAGATAGTCCTAGGAATGAAAAAAGTGAAAACCTAGAGTTACACCCTAACTCTACACTAAGGGGACTTATAACACCTCATTTCTTAAAAAACCCATAATTACAAGATTTATAACAAGGGTTTCACTTTCTTACATTTCTAGGATATTTTACCCTTACAGTTTTAGAGAATTAGGAAAAACTCTTACATAAAAAACCCTTATATTAAAATTTGACACTTCCATTAAATATCATTTTTTCACAAAAATAGGATTCATAAAATTAAACTCATATTTCATTAAAAACTCATTCGATTCTTTTAAGATGAATCCTCATAGTGGAAAGATAGACCTTGTTATAGTTAATACTCATCCTTATTCCCTGGAAAAAATTTAGAAACATTGGATGAACATAAAAAATCTTAGTAATGGATATAAAAATAATGAAAACACATCAGTCTATTTGAAAATTTATAAAACCCATAATAAAGTTTGTCTTTTTCATAAAAAACTTTGAACTCAAATAATCATTTACTTAACCAAGAAATAAAATTCATTTTTTAAAGATTTTATAAAATATATAATAAGTAATCATAAAGGAAAAAAGTCTAATCATAAGGGTTTCTTATAAAACACGATCACTTTTGAAAATAATTCCTTGAAAAACAAACTTTTCACCCTTAAAGGGCACATAAACATTCCTTTAAACATAATCTCTCTAGATTAACTCATGAAATAAAATTATTTCCTTTAAAAAACATTGCAAGAATATCTTTTAGGTACCTTTAGATATTATACTTACATTCATCCTTACAATGGACCTTTCGATGGAATCACCAAACAAGATAATTCCTATATCTCTTGGGAGCAACCTATCATCAGAAAACATCCTTACTTTATCCAATGAAATGTAGAGCTACATCGGGATCACCCATCATTAGTGATATATCCATCTCACCCATCATTCAAAAATATATATCTAAGAACCATATCATGAATACAACACACACATATTTTTATTTAACACTAGAAAAATGGTGTTTCCCAATGGTTTTTTCACAGTGGTTTCGAAAACCGTTGCTAAATGTTTCCCCAAAAAAAATTTAGCGGTGGTTGTTAAAACTGTAGATCAATGTTCTTTAAATATATATATTTTTTAATTTTTTTGATATTTTTTTAAAGAAAAAAATCTATTTTTTTAGCGGCGGTTTGTTAAAAATCCTTGGAAATAGTGGTGGTTTTTTAAAACCACCGCTAAATTAAAGGATTTTTAAAAAAAATATTTATCTATGATTTATGATTTAATATCATATATAGTTTATTATTTATATTTTTAATTAATTATAATATTTTAATTAATAAATATTTATAATTATTAGTTAATAATAATTTTAAACTTAAAACAAATGTTCAATAAGTTGAAAATCAGACTTTGGCATCAATTGACCATAACTTTTGATCTAGGAGTCCGTTTTATATCCACAACCAGTCAAATTAAAGCTTATAAAATGAAATAAAACCAATTTAGATTTAAATTTTGTAATAATTAAAATAATAAAATTTATTATAGTTTCAAGAAAAGTAGGAAATTAAATTTGAACTTCAAACAGCCATAACTTTTGATCAGAGTGTCCATTTGGGCTCTACCACATATCAAATCAAAACCTATGATAAGATCTACACCACAAAGGCTCAGACTAAGCTATATGATCTTTGTCTTATTTTCAACCCCCAAAGGCCCAGAAGGCCTCCAGAATTGAGTTTTTAATCGGGGTACCCCATTTTTTTAACATTCGATGGATTTTCAGCCACATTTAAGGGGGTCTTATTTCCTTTTTTATGGGGACTGAATTTACTCTCAGGGATTGCATTCATATTGATATTATGGTTTTGAAATTTTATTATTTTTCATAATGTAGTTTTATTTATAATTAAATATATACATATTTTCTAATATTTACTTATAATAAATCTCTTGAATAAATACATATTTACATAGAAATGTATTTCTAAGCATATAAACCAAATGGAAATAATTTTTTTCATTTAATTTAAAATAAATAATTATCAATTTTATATACATTTTTAAATATTTTTACATATTTATGTTTATATAATTTTATATCATATATGTGTAGATATATATAGAGATATTTATATTTACTTGTGTTTATATATATTAATATTTATATTATTATACAATTATATGTCTGGGTGTGTTTATATATTTTTATGTAACATAAATATGTATTTATATATATTTATGTAAATTTTGTTATTAGTATATATGTTTATAGATATTTATATCCATTTATTATTTTATTATTTTATTATTAAATATTAAATATTTATTCAATTATTATTTATTATTTATTATCATTTAATATTTTTTTATTCACTTATTATTATTTTTATTAATTATTAATTATTTGGTAACGATTTATCCATTTAATATTTATTTAATATTTTTTAATATTTATTTATTAAATATTTATTATTAATTAATTATTAATTATTTATTATTTATTACCATTTATTATTATTCATTATTCATTTATTATTATTTTTATTTATTGATTATTTATTGATTGATTGATTTATTATTATTTATTTATTTAATATTTATTCATTACAAATTTATTATATATTTAATTTTTAATTTTTATTTATTACTCATTTAATATTTATTCATTTTTTATTATTTATTATTCAGTATTTATTATTTATTATTTATTATTTATTATTTGTGTATTATTTATTTATTAGTGTAATGTCCCGGCCCGAGTGCCACATAATGGTGCCTCGAGCGAGTTCACCACATGACCTCAGGCGTGCCTCCCCATATACCAGAGGTTTCCGACTAGCAGCGAGGGTCTGGTAAGTCAGTCGTGGGGAGACTATACCCTCTTTTATCATAGTAAAACACCAATGGAAATAGATAACAAAAATGCAGGAGCATATATAACCAGAACAATACCAATGTCATAAGATAACCAAAACAACAAATACAAAATTCAACAGAAAGGGAAAACATGCTATGCATATATATGTATCAAGTGCTCGAAAAATGCAACTAAAAATAAAGACACTAACAACTCCCAAGCGGGCCCCGAACTACATAAAATTCCATCATCCAGGCTATAATCCTCAATCAGTAATCTAACACATGACAATTTCCCATCACCTGTCCTACAGCAGCAAAGTCTATTTGGGTACTGATCAGGCAGCCCGAGTAGGGTGCGAGTACAAATCAGTAGGCCACCTACAATGGTGTATAAAACAAGTCCAGTCAAAAGATAGTGTATGTAGTTCTATAAGGAAAAGAATACGATGCATAAATAAATAGTTATCAAATTATCATTTATTCTTTATTTAATCATATTAGCTCCAGGGTTCTCGGGGATACCCGTACCTTAATACTAGCTTCGGCTCATGCTAGAGCCCAAAGTTTTCCCTAGGTAATATCATATCTTAAGACTTGTTTTGAATTGTGTCGGAGCTTGGAATATTAAAAGGTGATATGATATCTCAGTACCTGATTCGACTCATGCCAGAGTCGAAGTATTATCATGTGAGGCCATATCTTGGAGTGCCTTTATTACCATTCTTTAAATTCACACATAAAATCCAAAGTAACCATTATCAAGTTCATAAGTAAGATGACCATGTTACCATTATTACTTCTCAATAGAATGACAATGTTTTTATTCTTTTACTCATAAGTATAATGACCATGTTACCATGTATACTTCTCATTTAAATGACCATGTTTCCATTCCTTTACTCATAAGTACAATGGCCATGTTAACATGTATACTTCTCATTTAAATGACCATGTTCCCATTCTTTCACTCATAATTAGTTCATAATTAATTATCCACCACAACTCCATTACCAATTCAACAATTAGATAAATACATCATTACTCATTAGTTAACACAACAATTAACTAAGTACATTAATCCCATTAATTAATTCATCAATTAATTAGTCAATATCACAATTCATATCCCATAATTAATTTTACAGAATTAATTATCTCATTATAAATCTCAACTCTTCATAATCAATCCGACCATTAATTATCTAGATCATAATATCAAAGCACATAATTAATTCACAATTAATTATCCCAATTTAGCCATTTCAATATCTCATAATTAAACCCCTCATTAATTATCTATAGTACATTCCCAAACTCTCATAATAACTTTCCCTAAATCAATTATCCAATAGGACATCCCCTTAGTCTCATGATTAATTCCTCAATTAATCATCTATTTCAACAATGCTTCAATAAATAAATTGATCAACCTAATTAACAAAATTTAGGAAATAAATTGCTAAATAATGTTATCAATTATAAAATTTTTCATACACTCATCAAATCCATGTCTATGGGAATTAGATTTTGGATCATCCACCTCAATTTGTTGATGGGTATTCGTTCAATAGGAAATTCAAAAAATACGAGTAGCACAACAATGTAGATCTAAGTTGCAGATCTAAATCCCTAAATCAAGATCTTATCAATATAGATCTAGATCTAAAATCCTAGATCTAGATATCACCAAAAAAGTTTAGATCTAAAGAGACATAGGATAAATTCTCCCAAAAGATTAAGTAAAGAGAGAGGAAAGAACGAGATAGGCATTGAGATGAGATCCACTTACCAGGAGAAGAGTGGATCTTAGATTCAAGCTTTGAATATTTAAGAACATAGGTTGAACAACCTTGTAACCCCTACGAAAATCTATGGAATGGCACAAAAATGTTTATTCCTGAGTCTAGGTCAAATAGAAGGTCTTTAGGGGGTTTAAGGGATTTTAAAACTAATTTTTATGTAATTAAAAACCGTGCACACAGTTTCTTGGGTAGGGGAACATGGTTAGGAGAGACCATGCACCAACCATGTAGACCTCACTATCTAGGGTCACACACTTTCTTGGATTTGGGCGCATAGTTAGAAAAACTGTGGACCAGCCATGCAGATATATCTACCTGGGTTCACACGGTTAGCTGGGTTGGGCACACCGTTTACCCTAACCATGCGCCAACCATGCATAGACCTAATTTCTAAAATTTTCTTAAAAAATCCACCCAAAAACACCCCAAGTCATAAATATACACCAAGGTACTTAAATAAGAATGAAAATTACCAGAATTCAACCCTGAGATAACTTTAGAAAAGGTCAAGAACTTACAATCTCCCCACTTATAACAACTCATCATCGAGTTGCACTCCCGAACATTCCTAAAATTCCATGGAAAAAATATTGGGCCACTGTTCCCACATTTCTTCCTCACTTTCCCATGTATCCTCCTATATATGCCCATGTTTCCATAATACATGAACTATCAGCATAGTCTTTCCCCTTGACGCCATATCACTGCGATCCAACACATGTATCAGATGCTTCTCAAAGGATGCATCTATCTCAAGCTCGACATCATCCACATCGATCACATGAGAAGGGTCAGGGTGATACTGTCGAAGTTTTTATACATGTAAAAAATCATGAATAACAATGTATTTCTTTGGAAGAGCTAATTGATAAGCTACTGGCCTGATCCTCTCCACAATCTCGAACAACCCAACAAACCTAGGTTCCAACTTGCCTTGCTTCCATATCCTACAGTGACCCAACCTAGGTGACACCTAAAGGAACACATGATCACCCTGTGTGAACTCTAGGGTTCATCTTCGTCTATCAGCATATGAATTATGCCTACTCTGAGCTGTATCTATACATTTTTGAATCAACTACACTTGCTTTGATGTCTCCTGCACGAGACTTAGTCTCAACAACTCTGACTCTCCCACTTCCATTCAGAATAGTGGTAATCTACATGGACTACCATAAAGAGCCTCATATGGTTCCATTTTTATAGTTTCCTAATAACTTTTTTATAGGAAAAATCCACTAAAGAAAAGTGCTTCTCCCAAGAATCACTGAAGTTAATAACACAAGCCCACAACATATCCTCAATCACATGTATAGTACGCTCTGACTTCCTATCTGTCTGTGGGTGGAAAGTCGTACTCAATAAAACTATGTACCAAGTGCTTTCTACAAGCCCTATCAGAATCGTGAATTAAAACATGAATCATGATATGAAAATATTGTCTGTGGCACCCCATACAGATGGACTATCTCTCGAATAAACAATTATCTCAACTACTCTACAATAAAGTTGTCCCTTATAGACAAGAAATTATATTCCTTTGTTAGTCAATCCACAATGAACCAAATAACGTCATTATTCCTAAGAATATTTGGAAGACCCACCACAAAATCTATTGTCACGCTGTCCCACTTCCATTTTGGAATAGGAAATGGAAGTAGTAATCCTCCAGGTCATTGATGCTCTGCCTTCACCTGCTGATAGGTGAAACATCTTTTCACAAACCTTGCTATCTACTTTTTCATGACTGTCCACTAAAATTGTCTTCGTAGTTCATGTTACATTTAGATCACACCTAGATGAATCACCCACTTCAAGGCATTAAATTATCGCATGAGATCCTCTCCTATGAGTTTAGGCACAAAAACTCGATTATTCACATAGATGATCTCATCCTCATCTATCAACCAATCAAAAGGTGTCTCCCCACCTTAAAATCTTTCCGTCAAAGATAAGAACTCAAGATCCTCATACTGTCTATCCCTGATCCATCTCAAAATTTTAGACTCCATTGAAACTGAAACTAGAGTTATCTGCTCCTGACTTTCATAAAACACTATATGCATTTCAGCTAGAAAGTTCATCATTTTCCACTCTACACACAACTCCTGAACCATCTGAGTCTGAGTTTTCCTACTCAAGGAATCATCCACACTATTTACTTTCCCAGGCATATATGCTAGTTAAAAATAAAATGGTTGCATATAATTTACCCATTTCCTCTACTGAAGATTCAAATCACACTATGAAAATATATACTTCAACTCTTGTGATCTGTATAAATTGTAAACTTTTCTCTCAAAAGCTAGTGTCTCCAACACTTAAGAGCATAAAACATAGATTCCAACTCATGATCATGCATAGGGTAATTCTGTTCATGTGGCATCAAATGTCTAGATCCATAAAACACAAATCAATCCCCTTGTATCAACACAACTTTGAGTCCATTCCCAGAAGCGTTACAATAAACAATGTACTCCTCACCTCACTCAGGTAGGATCAAAATTGGTGATGTCGTCATATGCTTATTTATATCCTAGAAAGAATTATCGCATGATTCCATCCACTCAAACTTTATCCCATTCTTTATCAATATTGAAAGCGGTGCTTCCAAATGGGAAATTTCCTGGATGAATATCCTATAATATCTATCTAATCTTAGAAAGCTCCAGATATCAAAAATATTCTTGGGCTGCTTCCAAGAAACCACTGCTCAAAAATTATCTAGGTCCACTGACACACCTTCCTCTGAGATGATGTGTCCTAAAAAGTGTACTTAGTCAATCCAAAACCGGTACTTAGATATCTTGGCATATAGTCGATGCTATCTCAGTGTACTTAGAAATATTTCAAGATGTTGGGCATGATCGTCATGAGTCTTGGAGTACACCAAGATGTCATCCGAAAACACCACCACAATCTGATCCAAATATGGATGAAATATCCTTTTCATTAAATTCATAAACATTACTAGTGCATTTTTCAACCCAAATGGCATTATGAAAAACTCATAAAGTCCATACCTTCTCCTAAAAATAGTCCTCGGTATATCAGAAGTTCATACTCTCAATTGATGATACCATAATATCAGTTCGATCTTTGAGAACACACAAGCTCCCTTCGACTAGTCAAATATATCATTGATATGTATAAGAGGATATCAGTTCTTCAAAGTAATTTTGTTCAACTTCCAGTAATCGACAAACAAATGAAAACTCCCGTTGGAATTATTTACAAACTATATAGGTGATCCCCAAGGCTGTGTACTTGGATGGATAAATCCCTTATCCTCCAACTCCTCCAACTAATTATTGAGCTATTGAAGACCAGTCAGTGCCATTCTGTACAGTGGAATATACACTGGCTCAGCCCCTGACATGAGATCAATAGTGAATTAAACACCACTCTTAGGTGTTATCCCTATGAAGTCTTCAAGAAAGGAATCCTGAAACAGTTCCACTACTGGTGGAAGAAAATCATTCCTAACACCACCATTATCTAGAAATAGACTAGAAAATTGGGCTGTGATCTCTCCTAGTTGTTGAGTAGTTAGCCCTGCTCGGTTCACCTAGATATCCCACTCTCCACGCTGAATATAAGGGTCACCCTTAGGAGATGTAAACGTAACTCTCCTATAATAATAGTCTATGTGGGATCGCTATGAAACCATCCAATCCATACCCAAAATTAGGTCTAAGCCTATCATATCAAGAATATAGATATTTCATAAAAAACAATATTCTCCAATATCTAGTGAACATCCCTTGCATAGACAAATATCTCTAGACCGTGTTCCCAATGGTGTATTGATAATCATTACTCCACTCATAAACTCCACCTCCAGGCTCAAACCATTAAAAAGTTTTGTAGATATAAAATATAGAGAGGCACCGATATCAAATAAGGCAGTAGTTAAAGTAGAAGCTACTATAATAGTACCTCTCACTATCAATGGCCCAACCTCGCTCTCCATAAGTGTAGGCTGCACTGCATGTAACTGTCCTGCCCCTATTACCTATGATGTTGCCTGACCTCCCTATGTAGCACCACTCTGCTAACATGGGTTCTCTAAAAATGAAGCACCGCATCTAATACCACTACTGAATCAGCCATTATAACTACATATTATAGACCAATATGGTGTAAAATACCCCCTTCCCACACTCCAACTCTGTTTAGTTTCTCCCTCAAGTCCAGTCTATTGCTGCAACCTGCAAAACTTATGTAGGTGTCCCATCTTTCTGCAAGATCAAAAATCTACTGGTGTTCGAGGATAATGTCAAAGATAATGTCTTGGCCTACCACATTGATGACAGATCACCCCAGTAAGGTCCTATCCAACTGACCCTCCTATTTGTGTACGCTGCTTCCCACTGCCCTAGCTAAAGTTGTCATAACTTCACTTCTTTCTCTTGGAAGTCAAACATCCTGATCATCCAGTAAAAACTACCTATCAAGTACTAGAAGAATCCCTCAGGTTATATTCATCTATGAGATCATGATACACAACTTTAGAAAACTTTTTTAATTGTAAAATATTTACTTGGGACTTAATATCGCACTTAAGTCTATCCTGAAAATGTTTCGTCATAGCTGCCTCATCTCCTGCTAACGCAGGAGAAAAGCATTACAGATTTATGTAGCGCCCAACATAATCCATCATGAACATGCTCACCCAGGCCATATTCATGAACTATGTAGATTTCTATTGTTTCAACATCTATGGATATAACTACTCCAAGAAACTCTCTAATAATTCGTTCCATAATATACCATTAGTTTGTTTAGTTCACGCCTGAATGTCCCACCAGTGCTTTGCTGACCCCCATAGAATATAAGTATCCAACTTGACCCTCATCTCATCCAGACTATCCAAATGGTCATGCATTGTCTCAATAAACTCAACCTATAATTCACCCCCCTTATATCCACCCTATCTAGTAAAATTTGTAGGGTGTTGTAACTTAAACTCCCTTGTCAACTCAAACATGTTTTTCACAACCCACCTTGGGTCTCTTTCCATGAATTGAATGAAATGTGAAATGTTCTCTTAGAACTTCTTCCCTTCATATTTAGATTTCACTATCGGTGCCTCAAATTCCCTAGCTGGAAGACTATTCCTAGATATTCCCCTTGGTCATCCCCTAAACAAGCGTCGTGGAGGCATATTCTTTACAATACCAAAAATGTATCTTATGTCTCAAAACACAAACTTATAACATTTATGACAGAGGAAAATAATTATAATAGGCTACAACATGTCCTTTCCCCCCAAATCATTCCACATGGTCAAAATGAGGTGCTATCACTACCCTCAACCATCATACTCATAGGTTTTGGTTAACAAGGGTAAACACACTATCATAATCAAGTTTCTAATTAAGACACCCAATTATTCTCATTTTCACCATTTTTACAACCTTTTTTATTTCTAATTAGGCACAATTTTTCATTTTAAACTCAAAAACATGGAAAATTGTTCAAGTTCAAAAACTTATCCATAACCCATTTCCTGTGCATGCCTAAAATGATGCATGTAACAATAACCCCGAGTGCCTAGAATGATGCAAGAAGACTCAATTCTCATTCCATTCTGGTCCAAGAATAAATACTAAAAAATTTTCAGAAACAATAATTACATCACACCATATTTGCATCACCCAATGTGAAATAATATTCAACTGTAATAGCAAACAAAAATAACAAAAATCCCACCCTAAGTAATTGGGCTTTCCCTTGAACATGGGTTTTCAACTCCCATGCACGAGCTCATTACCAAGCTCCTACACTTTATTGTCTCATGTATACCTTTCCAAAATAGTAAGACAAAATAAGAAGAAAGAAAAATATCCCTCTAATACCACTTTGTAACATTTCAGAATGGGTGCCATGTAATAGTTCCTCGAGCCAGTTTCCCACATGACTTCAGGCGTGCCTCCCCATATGCCAGAGGCTTCCAACTAACAGCGAGGGCCCGGAAAGTTAGTTGTGGGGATACAATACCCTGTTTCATTAGAGTAAAACACCAGTGGAAATATAAAAGAAATGCAAAATAATATATAAATAGAACAATACTAATGTCATAAGATAACAAAAATAACAAATACAACATTCAACTGAAAGGGAAAACATGCTATGCATATATATGTGTCAAGTTCCAAAAAAACACAACTAAAAATAAATACACTAATAACTCCCAAGAGGGTACCGAACTACATCCAATTCCCTCATCCAAACTCCTATCCCCAATCAAAAATCTAACATAGGGCCCTTTCCCATAACCTATTATACAATAGAAAAGTATATTTGGGTATCGATCAGGCAACCTGAGTAGGGTGTGAGTATAACTCAGTAGGCCACCACCAACAGTGTCTAAAACAAGTCCAGACAAAATATATGGTATATAGTTCTATAAAGAAAAGAATAAAATGCATAAATAAATAGTTATCACATTATCATTTATAATTTATTTAATCCTATTAACTCCAGGGTTCTCAGGGATACCTGTACCTCAATACTAGATTCGGCTCATGCCAGAGCTCAAAGTGTTCCCTAGGTAATATCATATCTTAGGACCTGTTTTAACTCATACTGGAGCTCAGAGTATTAAAATGTGATATGATATCTTAGTACCTAATTTGATTCATGCTGGAGTCGAAGTATTATCATGTGAGGACATATCTTAGAGTGATTTTATTACCATTCTTTAAATGCACACATAAAAGCCGAAGTTACCATTATCAAGTTCATAAGTAAGATAACAATGTTACTATTCTTACTTCTCAATAGAATGACCATGTTCCCATTCTTTTACTCATAAGTACAATGGCCATGTTACCATGGATACTTCTCATTTAAATGACCATGTTGTAATTCCTTTACTCATAAGAACAATGACCATGTTACCATGTATACTTATCATTTGAATGAAAATATTACCATTCTTTCACTCATAATTAGTTCATAATTAATTATCCATCACAACTCCATTAATAATTCAACAATTAGATAAATACATCAATATCCATTAGTTAACTCAACAATTAACTAAGTAAATTAATACCATTAATTAATTCATCAATTAATTAGTCAATATCATAATTCATATCCCATAATTAATTTTTCAGAATTAATTATCTCATTCTAAATCTAAACTCTTCATAATAAATCTCACAATTAATTATCTAGATCATAATATCAAATCACATAATTAATTCACAATTAATTATCCCAATTTATCCATTTAAATATCTCATAATTAACCCCTTGAATAATTATCTATATTACATTCCCAAAATCTCATAATAATTTTCCCTAAATTAATTATACAATAATACAACCCCTTAGTCTCATAATTAATTCCTCAATTAATCATCTATTTCAACAATGCTTCGATAAATCAATTGGTCAACCTAATTAACCCAATTTAGGAAATCCATTACTAAAGAATTCTAGAATTTCTATAATTTTCCATACACACATCATATCCATGACTATGAGAATTAGAATTTAGATCACCAACCTCAGTTCGTTGATGGCCGTTCATTCAATGGAAAATTCCAAAAATCTGAGCAGCACAATGATGTAGATATGAGTTCCAGATCTAAATCCCTAAATCAAGATAAAGGATATCAAGATCTTATCAATATATATCTAGATCTAAAATCCTTGATCTAGATCTCACAAAAAAGGTTTAGATATAAAGAGACAGAGGATAAAATACACCAAAATATTAAGGAAAGAGAGAGGAAAGAATGATATAGGAATTGGGATGAGATCCACTTACCAGGAGAGGAGAGGATCTTCGATTTGGGATTTTAATATTGAAGAAGGAAGGTCGAATGACCTTGGAACCCCTCCAGAAAGCTCTGGAATTGCCTAAAAATATTTAGTCCCGAGTCTAGGTTGAATAGAAGGTGTTTTGGGGGTTCGAGGGATTTTAAAACTAATTTTTGGGTAATTAAAAACCGTATGCATGGTTTCCTGGATAGAAGAACACTGTTAAGAGAGACCGTACACCAACCATGTGGACCTCATGATCTAGGGTCACACACTTTCTTGGGTTTGGATGCATGGTTTTTCAAACTGTGTGCCAGCTGTGTGAACCTCACTTCCTTGGTTCACACGGTTAGCTGGGCTGGGTGTAAGGTTTACCATAATAGTGTGCCAACCATGCACAAAACCATTTTCTCAAATTTTCATAAAACTCCACCCAAACACAGCCCAAGTCATAACTCTAAACAAAGGTACTTAAATAAGAACAAAATTAATTGAATTCAAGCCCGAGATAACTTCAGAAAAGGTTGGGATCTTACAATTAGTTCTTTATTGAGTTATTTATTATTTATTTATTAATTATTAATTATTAATTATTAATTATTTTTTATTATCATTTATTATTTATAATAATTTATTATTATTTATTATTATTTATTTTTTTGTTATTATTTATTTATTTATCATTTACGTAATATTTATTTATTATGTATTTATTATTTACTTAATAATTATTTATAATATATATATTATTTATCTATTATCTATTATTTATTAATTTATTATTTATTTATTACCTCTTTATTATATATTAATTATATATTCAATATTTATTATTATTTAATGTCATGATATTTTTTTATTTGTATATATATAAGTATATTACATACTGTTTACTCACCAGATAAGGAGCTTGCTGGAGTGGTAAAATCTTTACAGCATATCCAAGAGGTAAGGGATTAAAATATCTCATAGTGCATATATTTTCAAGATTTATTCATGGCATGCATGACATGCATGGAATATGCGTGCATAGTAGGATAAATAATAAGTAAATAAATAATAAATAATAAATTATAATAAATAAATAATAAATAATAAAAAATAAATAATAAAAAATAAATAATAAATAATAAATACAAATAAATAAATAATAAATAATAATAACAATAATATATAATAACAATAAATTAATTAATTATGTAAATATTTAAAAAAAATAGTTTCTAAATATTTAGTGGCAGTTTAAACCAAATCCAAATAAAATGTCATGAAATAAAAAACCACCATCCAAAAAGTGTCGCGAAATGATTCCCGACACGCAAATATGAAACACTTTTAGAAAGTGTTGCTACTCATTTAGCTGCGGTTTAAACTACCTCTAAATTCCAAAAAAAACCTGGGAAATGCCTTTTTTTCTAGTGTAATCAAAAAAACCATTTGAATTGGCATTCAATCCCATAAGAAATAATGCTTACAGTTATCTCATAACGATGAGATAAAATTTCTGTTTCCCTAGAAAAATATTTTAAAACTAAAAATTCCTAGAATATTAAGAGAAAAAATTTCTTTGAAAATAAACCTAAAAAAATTCAGAGGAATTTTGATAATGATTAAATACTACGATAATAGGAAAAATAGGTCATGTTGTATACGTTAAAGAAACCTTCTTTTTTGAACTATTGTAAAAAATAAAAAATAACCCACACAGAAAATATTGAAAAGATTATTTTATAATCCTTTGTAAAGAAAGTAAAAAAATGATTGAAAATTACCTTTATCAACATTTAAATAATAATTATGAACATTAGTGAAACATTTAAAAGAGCATCGATATGGAATAAAAAGACTTGGTAGGAAAACTTCAAGTGAATAGTTTTAAAAGAAAGTCTCTTACCTCATGTCTTACTTGCCACAAACGTACTTTAAATCATATATAATAAAGTTTTATTAATTTTATAATTTCTTAAGAACCTTTTTCAGGTTTATTCCCTCATTAATATCCCTTTTATTTCATTTATTACCATGGATTATATAGTAATTGTAGACACTTCTTTTTATCATGTGGGAATGATAATTTTCAAAAGAGAATTCATCGGCAAAAAGGGAAGTTAGGAATATCATGGATTGAACACATCACCCAAGTAATATCACGGAAGGCCCGAAGAAGTGGCACCATGCAGGTCTAGTTGGTGTGCTAGTGTCACCGTGCAGGTACAACCTGCATGGTAGCATCACCGCACAAGCCCCAGAAAGGTTTTCCTAGGAGACTCATATAAGAAACACTAGCATGATGACCAGCACAAAATATCCATGCAATATACCTCTTCTCCCATGGTCTTGATAATGACTTTAAATAAGACCCTTGGTCTTCTCATTTGAAATAACTGGATGTTCAGAAGAATCCCTGAAGCTCTGCTCGACCAAGTCCTTCACCGAATCCCTCAAAACCACCCATGTAGCTCTTTAAAACCTGATAGCATATTTAATTAAGGGGGGTATAGTAAGATTAAGGTTCCTCCAGCATGTAAAACACAAGACACATGTATGAGGAACCACCCCTAGTTGAAAAGTACTAGTGTGAAGGTGTCCTACCAAATATGGGACCTACAAGAAACCCATCCAGGGACACTAGAGGAAACCCTTAGATCTTAGAGAAATTCCTCACACAAGTGTTGTTTCCCAAACTATACATTGTCAAGAAATATTCTCTAGCTCACGTAGGTCCACCCTGTGTGAAGCAATTCCAATCTTCCTAGGTCTACCCCATGCGAGACCTCTTCATCTCACCCAACCCTCACCTACATGAGCCACCTTCAACTCACCCAACCTTTACCTATGTGATCCATCTTCATCTCTCCCATACTTCACCTACATGATCCTCCATTGAGACCTCTTTTCATTACACCAATTACAGGGCACCCCTTTCCTTGGGGCTCCCACTTGAGTGAGACAAAAAAACCTCCACCAAGGCCTCCAGATTTACACGATCATGGAAAAAGATACAATAGCGTGTCTCCCATTCAGTTGTGCATTCCCCCAGTAAGAGTTTTCCTACACTTTTCTTAACATATGGTCAGGGTCCTCTGGGTGCTCACAGTTGTTCATACCCTCATTAACAAGGATCCCAACCTTGGGGGATGTTCCAGGGACCTTCTGGTTTCATACACAAGGGATAAGGGAATGTCCTTCCCTCATCATCTCTAAAATTGGGACCTCCCCATTTAATATGGTGAGAGGGTACACATGAATTTCCTTTTGATGATGGATAATGGATTTTCCTCTTGTAATATATGAAACTAGGATAAGGGATTCCCTCTTGGAGTAATACCAGAGTCTTTCTTGTAGAAGGTCATACCCCTCTTGTCTTCCATATCCTCAGGTTATGAAAACAAGAGAGGATATGGGAACATAAATTCCCTTTATCTCTCTCATATCCATGATTTCATCCACCATCAAACAAAGGAGATTGTGTGTTTTATCAAATATTCAACTTACTCTTATTTCTCACAATGATCATGACTCATGTGTGTTAGAGGTTAGTGATGATCATGAAATCCACATGATCATAAGCATGTTTAGACATAAAATCCTTTTCTAGATCCTCCTCTCATCTTCCTTAAGAGTACCTTCATAGGTGTGGGTCCTCAAATCAATGTATTCATCTTTAAGGGTCATATACCCTTTAATAAAATACTTTAGAGGACCTCCATAGGTGCGTGTCCTCAAATCCATGTATCCATATCAAAGGGCCATATCCCCTGTGAGACAAACCTTCAGAGGTAATCCATAGGTGTGGGTCCTCAAATCCATGTATTCATCTCAAAGGGTCATATAACCTATGAGATAAACCAATCCCGTGCCTCCTCCATTGAATACCCACAATAAAACTATATGGTCTTTGATTCTCATACAAATGGGATACGTATGAAGCCTCATTGAGGTCCAAAAATAACACCCCAAAATCACCCTAATTATTTTATGGGCCACATTCCTAATAGGTTCATATCCATCCTCAGAGGCCCCATCACTTTCAGGTCCCCTAGGTCTCTTTGGTATAAGTCCCACAACAAAAATTAACTAATAACCTTTCATTTAGATGTATTTAATGTGTAAAGTTAAACTGCATGGTTTGGTCCTCATCAGATAACCTTAAAATGTATGAAATGTACCATAAAATGGAACCAAAATACATGGGTTATAATTCCTTTCATAAAAATACAAAGTAATCCCATATCATGGGACTGATCCCAACATCAAATCAACTCCCGTCTCTCTAGACAATAATAAATTCCAAATTTTCCTATTGTGTGGCTCAGAACCAGCACCATAATAATAAATAAAATATGAATCTCTAATCCATTCACAAAAGGGTACCACCGATGGAGAACCTAGGATACACACACATATTTTTGTCAGCGAAGAACCTTGGATACATATAGATTATTCTAAATTCCATCATACATTTTAACAATCGATTGTTAACCCAAGGGAAACTCATGTTATATTTGATACTTAATAACGGATTTTTAATATGTTTTAAAGCTTTAAGAGAGTATTAGAGTAGGAAATAATTCCCCCCAAAAGGGTGGGATAAGCTTTAACTCTCATCCTCTTGACCAATGAATGTCCATAAGCGTCATTATATCCATTTACCAATGACCATCTACCATTGGAAAGTAGGTTCATGAAACGTATTGAATAATGTATCTGTTGGGTGTTTTCAGATCCATGAAAAAAACTCATTGGAAGCTACTCAAAAATTTTGAACTCGACATGAGTGATTGTGCAACATTCAAACCCCCCAAATATATCATCAATCATAAAACACATGAAAGTTTCTTCAGATTCAAAAATGATGAACCCAATGTGAATCCTTAACCTAGATGACTATGTCACCCACATGTCTGGCCCCCTTCACACTCAAAATGTAAGAGGTCCAAACATGGATCCAAAATAATTAATTATGCATGTGTTCATTTATTGAGATGATAATTTTATGGGTTTTTACTATGTTTGTATTTTATATGTATCCAAGAACTTTCAACTAGAGCTTACTTCATCCCAAATGTCTTCATACCAGTTCTAGTAGACATATGCTTTGGTTACTGCACAACCTGGTTCCTTGACTAAATAGAGGACACCATCACCAACTCAACATCTCCAATGATGGGTCATAAATTCACTTGTATGAGTGTACCACATAAATGGTACCATCCTAACCCTAGAAGAATCTTGAAAAAACCTCCAACTCATGAATCCCCACTATTCATCCACTCAATGATGGCTGGCAGCCCAGAAGTAGACGACACTAGTTGATGTCTCAAATAATTTTGGGAGCCTATCCCTAGAATGAAGCAACATGATCCTACCTTATCTTAGGGAGGTAGATCAAGAGTCTACTAACATCATTTTTCATACATCACAAGGGTCCCTTCAAAGGGATCCTATAACCAGCTTTCGCCCCCAATGCCACATGAAAACCAACTCTTGACATGATGGGGGTGTTTCCCATGGGATTTCATCCCATGTCACCTAGAACCAAGCATGCAAGACAACCCAATAAGGGTAGTGAACATACAATAGGGAACATGGTCATACCTCTATTCCCACAAAGAATCCCCCCAATCAAATTTGACTACAATTTGTGAGTAGGTACAAACACCTACCCACATCCACAAAGCCCGCTAGTCAAATATGATGGAAAACCATGAGCAGGTGTACACACCTGCCTACATCTATCAATCCTACCAGCCTAACCTGATAGTATTCAGAGAAACTATCCAGAATATACTAGAAAAAATAGGGGACATACCAATATCTCTACCCCACACCTGAGTACTATTGGTATATACTAGAAGAAAATGAAGGACATGAGTGAGAACACACCCCTAATTCAGTAATGGAATGGTAATATGTCCTAGTTCCATCCATTGTAGTTACCTAACACATACAAACAATGGTGAAAGGGAAAATGAAATTTTTTTCCCACATCTTACAAACTTTCTAGGATATAATAATGGTAGTGGCATTGGTTGTGGTGCGGATACAAAACTTGTTCCCCACAATTGGAGTGACTTGTCAATACAACATGAGGGTCACTTCATAGTAGACACATATCTTTGATCCCATCTAGAGGGTTTTAGGCCAAATTTATCCACGATATATAGAGAACCAGACTTGGACCATACCCTCATTCCAACTGGAGGTTGTCAGTGTACTCCAATGTTTATTACAGGTCCAACACAAACCCCTTCCAAAATTTCTAAAAGCTATTAGTAAATTAGAATAATGAAATGAGTGATAATGAAAAAATATTCTGTATATGAAAGCCACCATCCCTTGAAATCATGCTTATTATCCCACAATAAGGCATATAAAAAGAATCCTCACCAAAGGATATTGTAAAATGAAGATCTGATCTATGATCCAGTACTACTTAGTTATGAAATTCTTGAATCTCTCAAATGTTTATCTATGGTGGATTAAGATCCTACTATTCCATTTAAAAATTATGAAAATGGTACTAGTAGCTCTAGAGTTCTTCCCTAGAAAACTTACCATGATGAACTACTTTATTTTCAAAATATGATCGATCATGAGAGACTATCTCCTGTTGAGTACCACCAAATCGATCTATGTTTCTAGAAGATCAAACAACAAGGAGGTCATCCCCTTGAAATCATCCACCCTGAAGGTCCTCTCTAGTGTATATGTTGTGGGAACTATCATTACAGCTGAATTCCAATCCTTAATGGCAGTTCTACCCATGATGTAATTAATTGTGAAGGTCCTCCCCATAGTGACACTTCACTTCATCATGGAGGTCCTACGCTTTCCAATTTAATTATGAGAAAGCCCTCCAACCGCTGGGCACTTAGGAAAAAGAGTCCAGTCATGCATGGTGCATCATAATTTACAAGTGACATCGTTTATCAACCAGAAGACAACCCAATACAACAATAATTCTCTGAAATACCCTTGGATTGTGTGTCTTCTAATATGAAAAAGGAAATCCATACCAATCCTGATGCTTATAATAAAGATGTAAGGACACACCCACTTTGGTCAGACCAGGTTGAGGATCCTCTTGCCAAATATGGATAAGAAATTTTTCTTATGAGTAGATAGTTGACTAAAGAAAATATACCAATAATGTCATGACCTTTATACAGTCCCCAATACAAGATTTTAGAGGGGTTGTTAGAAGATTGTGTGCATTAAACCCGTCTGAATATATGGATCACTATTCATTACTTAAATAAAAAATTATTTCCTTATGATGAATATTCAAGCCATGTCAAGGTAATATAAAGGATACACCATCAAATCAAATTCGTAGCCCTCCTATCTGAAAGAAAATCTATTTTTTTTAAATGAGGATCACTTCAATGTTCATGTCTCAACACATTAAAAAATTTACATCAGCTGATCACCGACGCCCCATAAAGTGTTCATATTAGAGGATGGGGTGAACAAAGTGCATTTCATTTCACCTCACCCCCTAATCAATAAGGCCCTAAGTAGGTAAAATATTGAAATTTCATAGCCTTAGGATGTCTTAAAGAAATGGAATCTATTTTCAATAGATGGTATGCTTAGAAAAAACTATCCTTGACCGACTCTTGAAGACGTCAAGATAGAAGAAGGTGATCCATTAAAAAAATCATGTGTAAAGTATCTGAAAATATTGAGCATGTATTATGACTAAGGGAGGCCAATCATTAGGCATCACAAATATCATTAGAGGTAGGCAACTCAGTTAAAAACTATATAATAAATTCAACCCATGTTCAAACTAGGATACATAAAATCCAGAAAGAAACTACAAAAGTAGCATCCACAATAATCTAGGAGCAACCCCAACCCGTATGACTAGGGTATTTTTTAACACAACATTTAAGGTTAGAAAATTAGGCCTGAAAGGTTTTGGAAAGGGAATAGGAATATCCCTATCCCATAGGGCTATAGACCTTTTTACCCCAACATCCTCCTCCAAAATGGAAGTCATACTTTTCTTGTTTAAGGGTAACAATGAAAAATAGATCCTCCCATCTCATCCTATCCCATGACCTGGTGTCCTCACTTTGAATGAATATTAAAAACTTGTCTGGATATTACCTTTGGATCAAAATTCATTAAAAAATTACAAGAGGACCAACAAAGGAGAGGATGATACCTCATGGTGGGAACAAACAAAAACATTCTCTCAAAAAAGTTTCTTAAATGACTACAATGAATTATTCCTCAGTAAACATCATTAGCACCACCCTGATAGACATTACAGAACATGAGGCCAATGCATAAGAACATGAGGAGGAAGTTTCTATCCATAATATGGTTCACACTAAAATGATTGAATAAGGTTTTCATAATCAAAACTAGAGGCTTTATATGAATTTAAGTATCCCCTCGAATGCTCCATTACTTTCTCCTAAATGAGTATTTTCCAATGAAATGGGTATTGGTAAGGTTGCACACCACCCTCTTGCCAAAGAGGTCGAACTCCTCACACTAATGGAAATATTTTACCAGTAGTAGGAAGAGATGAAGGAGTTTAGAAAACTCAATGTAGAACTACTCTAAGAAAATATCACTACTATACATTTTCAATAAGTAGATCCTCAACTCGTTCTCCCAACATATGCACCTTAAAAAAAAGGGTTCATCCTAGAAATAGAAATGGATCAAAGACATCTACTAAATGTGGGGTACAAAAAACAAATATACTTGGACCCCACAATAGCAAGATATCATGATTTCCCTACCATGGATACACAAATAGGTCTTGGTCAGACACATCCTTAGGGAGCATCCCCTGAAAGCTACCCACCACGGGTACAAATAGAGCCGCCACAAATGGACCTACTCGTCACTGCCCCTATTCAATATTATTAAGTCATTGGAAGACTGATTGGAATATTTTTAAGAACAAAATACATTAGTGTAGCTAGAAAGGAATCCTAGCCCTGAATGGGTTGATCTGACCCCTTCCCTGCTAAATTTTAGGAACCCTATATTTCTGATTTTTAATAGTTTTGGGGACCTGGAGAGAATTTGATGCGTTTCATGTCCCACTGTGATCCCATGATGGGGAACCATGTACAATAAGAATAACTAAAAATAAATATCTTCAAATAAACATTGGAAGGGCCATCCTTCATATGGTACACTAGTTTTCTAACTCGGTCCATGGAAGTATAAGAAGATCTCAATAGGCAGTTTCTCTTTAAATTCAGTTCAATGTGGTAGAAGACGACATTACTTGACCTCTCAAACTATAAAAAATGGGTGAATGAGAGGGTATTAGATTTCATTTCTTGGTATAATGGGTTTACCTACTCTCTAAACCTATAGCTTTATCAAGAATATTTTTTGTCCATTTATATAGAGAATCTTCATGATGAGTTGCGCACACTGCTCATCCCTATGAAATATATAGGATGGTTACTAAATATCACTGTAGTTGCTCAAATATTGGATGATTACATAAAAAAAACAAAGTCCAAGTCCCAAGTAATTCCATCAGATCAAGGAAAGAGAATAGGTAAACTAGAGGTTGTGACAGTCATGCTTAATCCACCCCCTGCACTAGCTCCAACTCCAAAGCCTATGCCATATCATACGACACCTCCTCATGATCATCAGTAACAATTCTCACCTCATTAGGAAGAGAGAGGTGATAAAATGAAAAACCATTTTGAAGAACTAAATAATAAATTTTATTAGTTCTCAGATGACCAAGTCCTAGGCTACTTCATCACGACTTTGGAGAACAACATGATCAAGTTTCCAAAGCCCAAGAGGCCCGATTAGGTTAGTCTCGAAGATCTCCCAAACCATTTACCCTTCCACCATATGTTTGGTCACACTATCCAAGAATGATTTATTTTTAAATACATGCTTCAAAAAATTATGGAGTCTATGCAAGTGAAGCTAGGAAAGCTAACCACACAGGTAGAATATATTTATACTACCAATTTGGAGGAAAATGGTGAATAAAAGGAGGTTACCAAAAAAGGTAAGAAAATTTTTATTGGTTAGATTAATTGAAAAAAATAAAATATACTCATTATATCATTATATCATAGTTGAAACAACCAATTATGTCCACAACTACTTCTGCTAAGAAAAAACTGAATCCTTAAGCACAACAATGCTCTAAAGGCTAGTTTTCTAAAAAACAACATGGCCCAAAGGGAGGAAAAACACATAGGAAGATGAAACTTTACCAAGGAAAAATGTGGATTTTACTTTCTCAACATTCATGCCTCTAGTTCAATTACAATGGGTGCTACCCCACTAAATGGTACAATGAGAATCTCCCCACCAAATGGTGCTAAAAAAGTTAACCCATCAGATAGAATCATCCCCAGAAGAGGAATTAATATTTGGTTGCATTAATTTCATTCACTTGATGGATCCATTCTTTGATGATTAATATGTCCATGAACTCTAGTTTTCTCCATCTAATTGGGGAACTATAGGAAGAGGCTGCAGGGGCTGAGGATACTGGGGAATATGTAGTTGCAGTAGAAATTAGTACTTCGACCATGTCCCCACTCAGATGTCTATACTGCCAAAACTCATGGAAGAACCCTCTAGAAGCCCTAGAAGGAGTAGGAAAGTTCCCCCACATATGATAGGAGTTTCCCTAGAACAATTATACTAGAAGATCAATTTTATGGGGTTCTATCATCAAATAAACCTCGACACACAATAATTCTCATTCGACCAAACCCACCAAGGACATGAGAACCTTCAAGGAATAATCTACCTATAAAAAGTGCTTCAATTCCTAAAGAACCCATGACAAAATATCATCACTCTAGGATGCACTAGAATTTAACTTATAATTATGAAATTTTGAAGTAATTGTCCCTAGTTCTGAACAAGTTGTCGATCCTAGACTCTCTAATTCTATAAAAATACCTTCACGAAGCACTCATAGAGAATTTTATAAGCCCCGAGGAATTTGAATCTAAAGTTGGTTCTGATAAAATATATATTTCAAATATAGATACTAAATAATTCCACATGATCATATTTTTCACAGAAAAAGACAAATATGTCATTATATAGGGACACAACAGACCCTTTTATGTATCTAGTAGAATAAATGATGATAATATCTAATGATATTTCATTAAAAATGGATCAAGAGTCAACCTAATTCCATTCCGAACACCTTGTCAACTAGATTATAGTAAATCCCACTTGTCCCCTTCTTCTCTAATGCTAAAGGGTAATTATAAGATTGAGAAAAATCATGTTGATAGGATCAATATCAAGGCCTAGTTTGGGGAATTTATATACCACTTAGAATTTTTGTTTTTTAGAAAGA
Source organism: Viscum album (assembly GCA_963277665.1). Classification (NCBI taxonomy): domain Eukaryota; kingdom Viridiplantae; phylum Streptophyta; class Magnoliopsida; order Santalales; family Viscaceae; genus Viscum; species Viscum album. The sequence continues at coordinate 1,383,687,724 of OY728143.1, read as the reverse complement.
TACAACTTTCAATGTTCTACCCAGAAGGCCTTGGTTTCATCATCATGAAATATTCCATTTTTCATACCATCAATTCCTGGAATATTTCATTAATGGTCAAATTAGGATGTTTCATAGTGATAAATCCCCACTTGAACCCTACGAATTAGAATACATTGATGTGGGATTCTACCAAAGGGAAGGGAAATAGCCCATGACTGATGGTGTTTCATGGGTCACTACCCCAAATGGCCTATAAATAACCCCAGATAATCCCTTTAAATAGCTTAGTTGAGAATTTGTGATTCCCATCAATCAGGTATAAGGAATGGGTATGAATTCAGGCACATATTTAACAACCATGATGACTGAGCATGGCAGTGCTGAAAAGGTCACCAAAATCTTCATATAGTGGTAATATCTTGGATGAAAATGATATCATTCCATCATCTGAGATCTTACAAATCCCTTCCTCATCTGTTGCATTAGAAGAGGTGGTCATTCCACTAAGAGATAGTGAAGATACTAACTCTATATACCTCATCTCTCCTATAGAGATTTAAATAAACCCACATTGTCATTTGAGTTGGAGGAAGATGCTTTATCTTCCACATGTCAAATGTTGACTCCTCCCCTAACTCTGAGAAATTTATTTCATCACCTAGTTTCACTAAGAGTAAGGCTGAAGAGGAAGAGAAATAGGAAGAGGGAGAGGAAGAGGAAGAGGAAGAGGAAGAGGAATAGGAAGAGGAAGAGGAAGAGGAAGAGGAAGAGGAAGAGGAAGAGGAAGAGGAAGAGGAAGAGGAATAGGAAGAGGAAGACGAAGAGGAAGAGGAAGATGAAGAGGAAGACCTTATGGATTCCCCTCTAGAATTCATGGAAGTTGTCTCTACAACCATTTATGAAGTCAATAAAATAAACCTAGGTATAGAGGAGGACCCCCAACCCACCTTAATTATCATGGACATGACTTTATAATAACAAGAGGTATATACCTCCTTTATGAAGCATCATTGGGACATGTTTTCTTGGAATTAAATAGAAATTTCAAGCCTCCAACCTAAGGTGGCCACTCACCACCTGAGATTTCTAGAAAAACACCGGGGATACAAATAAGAATCTAGAAGGACACACCATACTCACACCATAAAAATTGAGGCTAAAATTTATAAGATTATCAAATACAATGTCATTTGGGAAGTCCAATATCCAAAATGTCTAGACAACATAGTCTCAGTAAAGAAGAAGAATGGGAAAATTAGGGTTTGAATTGACTTCAGAGATCTTAATTGGCACTTTTTGAAAGATGATTTCTCAGTCCTGATCACAGAGATATTGATTGATGAAATATATTTCTATCAAGAACATTCCTTCACAGATGACTATTATGGTTACAAATCAAATCTAAATGGCCCCAAAAGATGAATAAGGCTCCGCTTTCAGGGAACCCAAAGAGTATTCTTCTATCAGCTAATTCCCTTCGGCTTGAATAATTTTAGTGCTACATACCAAAATGTCATGCATCACATCTTTAAACCCTTATTGGAAAGGTTTTTTGAATTATATGTCAAAGATATGGTGTAATGTATTGATAAAATTATGACTACTTGGATGATATGAAGACAATATTCAACAAACTATGAAAATATAACCTGAAGATGAACCCCCTGAAATGTGCTTTTGTAGTTACCTCAGAAAAATTTCTCAACTTCATTGTATGACATCATGGAATCAAAGTCTATATCTAGAAGACAAAGTCTAACCTCAATATTTCACCTCCTTGAAACCTCAATTAATTGAGATATTTATAGGGAAACCTTAATTACATTCAGTTATTTATAGAAAATCTCACAGGAAAGTGTTTTTTCTTTATCAAGTTAATGAAAAAAGGGGTCACATATCAGTGGAATGATGAATTCTAGGAAGAATTTGATAGCCTAAAGAAATATCTCCTGATTCCACCAGTATTAATGCCCCATATTTAGAGAAAACTACCCATTTTGTATATGGCAGACACAAAATTATCACTAGGTGTTTTCCTCACACAAAATAATAATGCCGATAATGAGAACAATCTTTATTATCTCAGTTGAACCATGATCAATAACAAGACTCATTATTCAGATATTAATAAGAGATGTCTGAAGCTAATCTTCATGATTTAGAATCTGATGCACTACCTGTAGCACCATGAGGTCCATTTGGTCTCTCAAAATAGTTGGCTAAAATATATCCTTATCCATCCTATGTTGACAAAAAAAATTTCATAGTGGGTGGTTATCCTGTAGTAGTTTGACATTCATCTCATGCCTCATAAAGTGGTAAAAATACAAGCTTTGGTAGACTTACTTTTCCAAACATCCATATATAGAAACAACATCATTAAATAATGAATTTCCCAATGAAGAGATATTCTCTATTCAAGAGTGGCCCCAGGTATGAGAGATGTATTTTGATGATGCATCTAAAATCCCAGTAGGAAAGAGAATGGAAGACCCCAAGATCAATAAAGTTGGGTTGGAATTCATGCTCATCTCTCTAGAAAAGGTATTCTAGCCTTAATCCTTATTATTGAAAGAAGGATGTAAAAAAATGAGGCATAATATTATCCCCTAATCATAGGGATAGAATTGAAACTTTAAATTCTAGTGGACCACTTAAGAATGAAAGGTGATTTAGATTTGGTAATCAAGTAGATCAATAGTGATTATTCCATCATAAGGAAGAGATAATTCCCCTAATTTACTATATATGAGTACTAATGGAATTATTCCCCTATAATTTGATATTGAATCACGTCCCGCAATTGAAAAATTCCTAGGTATATGCATTGGCGAATGCTCCCACATCTTTGGAGGATTCAGATCAAGATAGAACAATCATCAATATTTATCACCATCTGATGGTCTTGCCTTTTGTTCATGTTGACATGGAAGAAATCAATGAGGTCAATTTCATCCCCAAACTAGATGGTCCTACAACTGGTTGGATGATACCCTTTTTGGAACACCTCCAAAATAGAGTGCTCTCATCGGATAAAGATATAAAGGAGAAATTTTTGTGATGAGTGACCAGTTTTACTCTTTATAATGGTCCAAATAACCATAAATTATTCTATAAGTTAGGATTTGATGCATTACTTATTAGGAAAATTGATGGAGAAGAGACTAATTATTTCATTAATGAAGTACATATGGGATCCTACAGTGCCCACCATTCAGGGTTTAAGATTTCCAATCAGATCTGAAGGTTTGAATATTTCCGACCTTCAATGATGCATGATTACACATGATTCACTAGGAAGTTTCATTCCTACGAAGTGAATTATAACTTTATCCATCAACCCCTAGAATTTCTACACACCTCAAAATACTTCTGGACATTTTCTATATGAGTAATGGATTTTGTAGGGTTTTATCCTCTAGCTATGACCAATCAGTTCAAATACATCATCACTGCTACCAAATTCTTCTCCAAATGGACTGAAGCAATACCCCTCAAATAAGGCAGGACAAAAAAAAATTCAACTTCATGAAAACCAACATCATTGATAGATTTTGTGTCCCCATACAATATTGACAAACAATGCCACCAATTTCTGTTCTACTAAGTTGTAGAAGCTATATCAGATGTATAAAATAAAATAAAACCATTAATGTCTCTATCATGAAATTAATAATGGATAGATAGAGGTATTCAATAATACCCTATCAAATATACTCCATAATATAGTGGATAAATGTAAAAATTATTGGATTTAAAGGATCTTTCATTCCTTATGGGCCTATAGGACTACAAACCACATCGCCACATGGGTGACTCTGTATTCACTTGTACACATGACAAAAGAAGTATTTCCCATTGAGTTCCAATTAACCTCAATCATCATTTCCATCTAAAATCAACTATTTACAGATGATAAATCCAAAAAATGTCTAGATGAATTGTAGTGGCTCGATGATAAGAGAATGCATACTTTGCATCACTTCATAGTCTATCAGAACTAAATAGAATGAGCCATTAACAAGAGATTACACCTTATCTTGTTCCTCTATGGATAACTTGTACTAGTCCTATATACCCTAATGATACCAAGGAAGAAACCTCTGAATATTGATCCAAGGTTGGGGGGGAACTTATTATATACACAAGGTCCACTCTAATGGAGCTTATTCTCCGATCTCGATGGATGGAGAGCTCATTACAACCCCTTCCATGAAATATTCATCAATAAAAACTTCGTGTGATAAATACACACTTTTTTCATTACTAAACAATGTTAAAATTCATATTTAGTTCATTGGATCACCACATTAAAAGGCATGACCCATCCTTCATCCTTTTTGTATGACATTAAACTGCATGGTTTCCTTTGTCACTACTGTATATTGTTAAATTATGTCACATCATGGTCCTGGATGCATGATATTAAAAGAATCACCATATCTTCCTTATCTCAGGATGACAAACTACACAAAATATGGTTCTAGATGCACAACCTTAAAAGTCACACCAGATGGTCCTATATGAACAACCTTAAAAGGAACAATGTATGGTCCTATTTTTACAACCTAAAACTATAATACACCATAGTCCAATGTGTAAGATTTCAAACCATATATCCTAACATCCTAGTCATAAGATGTTAAAATGTATGAAAAAATCATCATCGTATGATGTAAAGCTTCATGGTTCACATCCTTTTTTCATGACATAAAACTACACAACATTTCGGTCCGTGGTTGAGCGAATCATAATATTTGGTGAGGGTCCCCAACCAAACCTCCATTCTAGAACTACTTGTGGATTGATTATCATATCAATGGGATACATATGGATTCTTATAATTTATTTCCTAGGTCCATCCACTATGTAAGTAAAATTCCCCCTTCTTATGCACACAAAAAAAACTATACAAGTAACCTCACACTCTATGGAAAATGTCAGTCCAAATGCTCCTTTTGTGCTTATAAATATTCCTTTCGCACATCATAATCCTTATCCATGGAAATTTTTGATCTTCATAAGAATTCTCCAACCATTGGTAATATAATTTCAAATTCTTAAGGGCACCATTGTTTTGACTATGCATTAATACACCCCAGTACGGATTTTCATAAGTTTCCCACCAAAAGGGTTTGTCAACAAAAGGTACTTTCATCTTCAAGAGAGACCTATTATATCTCTATAAGAACTGAAAATACTATGATGGAAACCTATTTTTGAATATGGTATGTGATCATTCCTTGCATTCTTTTCCCACACTACTTCTACTGATCCGGGAACCCCCAAGATCATGGTTTACAATTTCCTTCTTCACGTCAAATGTATGTCGGGATATCCTTGGCTTGATAGAAATTATATCACTCATCATTTCCATGATGTATAGTCCAAGATTTATGACCTAAAACTAAAAGACACCTTCATTCCTTCCATATGATGTTAAAACTCATGGTTTCCCAAAATTATGTATGACTTGATTCTCATTCCAATGAGACACGTACCAATTCCCAGATCCTACATCATGGTCCAACCACTACAAAATCAAAATTCCACTATCCTTCCTTTTAGTCGCCTCAATGTGGTAAAATAAGCCTTTACCGCTTCTTATTTCTAACATCGAGCACGAATCACATGGGATTAGGAGTTTTGGTAAAGGATTTCCCACATGATCAAGGCATATTAGTTCATGTCAGGGTTAACATGGTCTTGGTTGCAGGACCCTAAAATTCACACCAAGTGTCCTTACCACATTGTGATAAACTGTATGGTTGACGTCTCTTGTACTATCTAAGTTATAGAACTATGAGTGTCTTGATTCTCTATTTGATGAGATATATAGTGATTCCCATATCCTATGTCTTTGGACCAACCACAATAAAAAACATTTCCTGTATATGGGATAATCCATTGTAGGGAAACATTTTCCCCCATTATTGGGTGATTTTGATATGATATGATCCTTTTATATTGAGGAACTTTCCTTCAACAAACTAAAATCTGTGTATGGGAAAATATGAATCTCCACAAGCTTTCTATGGTCATCATTAATAGAATTTTAGATTGTTGAGGACACATTTTTTTACTATGAATTGATATTCCCTAGTTTGGATTAGCATGAGTCACCCCAAAAAAGGGCATGTCAGTCAGAGGATATTGTTTTTTGACTATGCATTAATATTGTCTTTGTATAAGTCACCCACCAAAAGGAAATATAAACCTGAGGCACATTCATCCACAAGATATACATCTTTTATACTCATAATTACCAAATGAAATTATTCTAGAAACCTCCTTGTGAATATGGTATTATATCTTTCCTTTCATACATGTCCTATATCACTTTTTAGATAAAAAAACTCCCAGATTACTACTTAAATCCTCCCCCCTTCATGCCTAAAGATGACGGGACATTCTTGGATAAATTACAATCAAAGGGTAAATAACTAATTGTTCAATTAAATATAAAATAACTAAACTATATCCCTCAAAATCCTTTCAATAAGATGTTAAACTACACAGTATATGTATTGGTTGCAAGAAATTAAACCACATGATGCTCCAACCCTTATCAGGGAGGGGCCTTTTCTCTTAATGTTGGTCACCCACAACATCACCCCAAATAACTATGTACAACTTGATGCTCCTTCCATTGAGACCTATAGTGATACCTAGATATTCTATTCTAGTTATAAATACCACAAAAACCAAAACATGTGTGTTCCTCCATTCATGTATACAACCCTGATCTGGGAAGGAGGCTCTATATTTCTCCTAGGACCACTCCTTTAAAATATTATAGTCGAAATTGAATGCCCACTCCTTAACACAAAAACCAAAATTGTGTAGGAAATATTTCCCATTCATGGATAGTGCCAACACAATTACTCCCTTTATTATTAGATACCTTCTATTCACAAACCACCCTCTATGGTCTTGGGAAATTTGGATCTTCACAAACTCCCCGACCATTAATAATAGAATTTCATATTCCTGATGAAACCTTTATTTTGACTGTGCATTGATACACCCCATTTTTTATTTTCATAAGTTTCCCACAAAAAGGGAATATCAAATAGAGGCACATTCATTCTCAAGAGAGACCAATCATATCTTCATAATCTCCAAAAATAATATCATGTTGGAAACCACTTTTTGAACATGGTTTATGGTTATTCCATGCATATTTATCTCATGTCATGTTTCAGATCTAGAAATAAAAAAATCATGACTGAAAAATCCCCCTTATATATATTTTAATAATGTTAAATAATTCTTGGTTAGAAATCGCTACTTGGGTTATCAATATATAACTCATAGTCAAATATGTTCAACCTAGAAAACCGGTTGCATTAGTTTATCTTTCATGAATCTAAAATACCCATGAAAAGATACACAGTACTTTCTAGGTTGAAATCCCATAAAAGGGCACCCTAGAGAAAAGTTGAGTCTCATCTTGCCAGACCTTCACTCCATATAGTTTAGGGATTTTTTTTTCACAAAATAAAAAGAAAAGGGAAAAAAACTTGTTAGGATAAAAAACATCAAAGGGTGGCCTAAGAAAAATTCAAATCTCACTCACTAAGGATTATTCATATTTTACTTAGGAAAAAATCATGGAAATGACAAAAAAAACCAAAAACATTTATAGGGTCATTCATGTGACTCTAGAAATAATTGAACTATACTTGATAGTTCCAAAGACCTAAGAAAAAGTTATAGCATCCTTTGATTCCTATTATTGTGATTTAAACACATTGATATAAGAAATTTCATTTAAAAAAACCAATTTTAGTGATTATGTTATAATTATAGTTGAAAGTAGGGATGATGACATAGATTATTGGAAAAAAATATTTTTCATTTATGGAGTAAAAAATAAAAAGAGTATCCACAAATTGGAGTCTCTATATCATATTCTAAAAAATGTAGTCAACATAACTCTTAAGTTTATGGAGGGCCTCCCAAACCCCATAGAAGGACTATCAAAGCTCGTCTAGTTGAGTTGCCTCAATCTATTTATCCAGATAGAGCTCCTCTTCCATGGTTGTAATGTAACTCTCCCCCTCATCTTGAACCCCTTTTAGAAAATGATGATGTTGTATGATCTCCCCTAGGGAGGAATCTATATCTTGTTAGAGGTGTGATATTTGAGTGAATTTCTCATTAACCCACTGCTTTCACTCTACTAATTTCTTAGCATGGTTGAGCTACAATAGGGATAGTGTATCTTGGAGGTCATCAGTTATAATGATCATTCTTTCCTTGATAAGGTGTTATTGTGACTTGTTCTCTTACTCCTACGGATGAATGATCTCCTTTATAGTAATGCATATCATGTGGTAGTCAAATACACTATACCCCAGCATACCAACCATGTTCTAGATCTTATAGAGTCTTGAAGGTAAATCTTCCATGGGTTTACTCAAGACTATCTCCTAGATATCCTACTATACAAACCGACGAAGTGCCCAGAAAGTATCCTGAGCTTCTTGGATCACTGTGGATCTAGTCATAAGAGGAGAGGTGTAATCTGGAATTAGTTTTCTTATGGAAGTGACTTACGTTGTATTTCCTAAAGCAATGTAATCCTATCCTTGTGAAGTCAATTGAGTTGGGGTAGAGACTTCCCCTTAGGGTTTATACACTTCAACCTTCGACATAAAAGGATGAATAGAATTACTCATCAACATTACAAAATGTCAAGGATAAGGGAAAAAGTTAATCATATAATTTGATGGAACTCACCCAGTGAAAGATTAGTTTCTCAATCATATTCCTCCCTAACACCCTCAATATCAACACTTTGAACCGGTATTTCCTACCAAGGAATATTACTTTGAGTTTTCTCAGGGCCCAGGATGGAAGTATCTCAAAAATCTCCCACTCTAGGGACCTCAACTATTGTTCACCTAGTATCAGGAGTGGGATGGACCTCAAAAACATATTCTTGGGTTTCCTTTGTGACACTTTCTACAGACATAACTACAAAAATCAAGATAATTAATTCAATACATTTTATATAAGGCTATTCGTGAGAGAAAACACTAAAAAAGGTAAAATCACGTCTTTCCAACTCCTTATTAAACTTATCAAACTCCTCATGGGAGCTAGAAATTTTAATATCCAGGTTAATTGATTCTATTATTTTATTATATATTGTATCAAGTCTTATAAAATCCTCACCAGCAAGGGTGTCCAAGATACTGGTATCAACACCCAAATTGGATCCTCCACTAGCATTATCCATTTTCATCTCAATGGGAACAACTCTTTCAGTCCCCACTAGATTAATATCTACAACAATACCTTCATTGTATGGTATGAGGTCCATGTCATACTCTTCTAGAGTGGTGATAGGATTGGTTATTTTGATCAAAGGGTACTCCAGTGCATGTGATGAATATGAGAATCACAAGAAAGGGAAGTCGATGATTGGTGAATGAATCTATATGGTCTGCATTTGACCTTACCAGAATTATCCTACCTCTCTACAGTAATAGGAATAGATATGGACTTAGACCTAAAATATCCCCCCATTTAAGGGACATAATCAACATTAGGAATTTGTGTCTCATCTGGAATTTCCTCCATAGTTTTTATAGGTTCATCTCTAATCCCCTTGAGATAGGATAGAAGAGTGAATTATATAGCCCATATGCATGATTAATAATTTATTTTGAAAAAATAAAGAATAAATGGTGTTGGGAAAACTAACCATGAATAATTATATTCTTGTATAAGTGATTCACTCTCCATTATTTCATTATTTTTTATGGAGTAAGGCTAGCACTTGAATCCTAAAATATTGGTATTCAATGTGGTTGTTGATAAGACTCTGCTTACATCTCCTCCTCCATTATCATATGACTGAAGTATAGATCCCATGATTCAGGAGTCGATTCCTCAGTCCCTATAGGAGAGCTTGTTGGGGTATATTTTTGTGATGGGATATTGGTTGATTCTCCCTCTACATGTTGCAAATCAGGGTTAACCTTTCCTCAGTAATGACATTTTGTTCAAAGAAATGAAGAACAAAATGAATGGGGAAAATTAAATAAGGGAAAAATTACATCATGAGGATCGATGAATTCATCCAATTCATTAGGAAATGGTTCATCAAACCCTTTAGTATCCCCTATTTAATCATTCCATCCACTCTCCTCATAGTGTGGATCCAATAATTAGTGGTGTAAATGAGAATTTATAGATCCTGAATATGTATTCCCATCTTGATAGGGTCAGAATCAAAGTGGAAGTTGGGTGGGGCTCAAACATCCCCAAACTATGGTGGAATCTATAACCCAACACAAAGGAGTGACCACAAGTCCTATGAATATGAAAGTCTGCCCTACCAAGTTTGGACTAAATCTAGTTTTACAAAATCTATGGTTGTTCCAAAATTATATGAAGAATACATAACACTCCTTAGCTTAATGATCTTATGGTCTCTCTTCATAATAGTTGAAATAAAGGAAACTAGAGAATGGGATTCTTCTTGGTGATGGAATCTAGATCGTATAGGCTCAACCTCACCTGATGCATCCCTTTTTGACCCTAGATGGCATACTAAAATGTGCATGGGGTCACTTGGGTGAGCTCGATACCTCATCACTGTTACTCTCTAGAATGGGTGGAGCCTTTCTATAATGCTTCCCCCAACTGGCAGTTGTTATAGCTCTAACACCGGGAACTGTTATTATCAACTCCCCTTGGGGATATGATGAAATAAAAAATTCAACATATTATGAGGTCAAACGAATGAACACACTCACTTGAGGAAAATTAATTACCACTTGAGACACCTCTACAGTTATGAGAATCTAGATTTTCCAGTTCACCATTGGGTGCCTCTCTGATCAAACATGCATAGCAGGGGATACAGTCATTTTCACTAGGAACTTGAATTGGCGTGAAAATAAATAATGGGCATAGGCTTTGCAAATAACCTCAGCATCAATTCATGCCACTAGCATGCCAACCCTAAAGGAAATCATATACAACCACAGTTCATAACTATATTTGTCTTCGCAGATGAATATCCTTGTGGGTGAATCCCCATATGGAAATAATTTCAATTCCATAAATAGATTTAGTCTCTTTAAGGATTCACCATGCCTCAGTTATAGGGTCCAAATGTCATAAATAACCTGACCAAATGACCAAAAATGGCCCCGATGAACTTTAATCCCACTCAACATGACATAAGAGGAAAAATATGCCACAATCCATCCCCATAGTACTTAGAATTGCCCGGAAATTCTGAAAGAGTCCTTCCCTGTGTGAACATGAAACAAACACCAATGGATATTCACCAAGACAGGGGCTTCTAACCCTATGTACTTCCTCTATTATTGCTTGGACACTAGGAAAATTTTTCTTGGACTCACAATTCCATTGGAATTGAAAATTGGAATCATATAGATTCTTAGCCACATAGCTAAGAAGCATGCAAGATGTGTCATGGAGGGTATAACAGACTTGATTATGTACCCCCATCGATTGTACTCACCTTGTTCCAATATGAGCCATATTTTCTAAAAAATGCCCTGATTTTCCATTATTGGACATCCTGTGGGATTTTTGCATATGGGGACCTCCCCCTTAGGCTCTAGAAAAGTATTCATTCATGATTTATAATAGAAATACCCACTTAAGAGAGGGTATTAATTCTTGATGTCATAGGTTATCTTCAATAGCTCATGAGCCAAAATGGGAATCATTTCAGCATCACCCCATATGGATTTTAGTGGGATAAACTCATCATACATCTCTCCAAGAATAGAAGATCTGTAGATCTTTTAGACCTCTCATAGGCTGATGCTAACATCTCTATGTATCAGATAGAGGTTGTTGTTCTGTGTCCTCCATCGCCTTAACAACTCAGGAATAAGGTATGGGGTCTTGTATACATAGGTATGGGCTTCCTTGAGAGCTTTATAAATTCTAACCACCTTCAGTTTGGTTTCAAAATCAGTACAGATCTAGTGTACTAGTATAGCCACATCCACTCAGGTCTGAAACCCCCTCCTGAGAAGATGTCCCAATATTCCCTCCAACCTTTTGATTGGTTTGTCTTGGAATCATGAAAGATAGAAAAGTAACAATTAATATTTAACTTGGGGGGTATGAGGATTCAAATATAGGGTAAAAATTCTATGATACACGATGTAGACCATGGATGATGCTCCCTCGTTGATTTACACACCCTTGGATAAGATGTTGGTAGTGGAAAAGTTATTGTATTCTTCGAAATAGGAGAGTGGGAGATAATTCTTCAGCTTCAGGATGAAGGAATCCTTAAGAAGTTTGTGGCTATAAGTGGTAGATAATCACTCTCAAGATATTTGTGTTGATGCTTCTTGATGTGATTCTCTAAGTCCAAGAGAGTGGTTTCACATGCATTATACTAATATGTCCCGATGAAATCAACCATATACCTGATATGATTACCAGCATGTTCATTAGAAACTTTGACCTTCCAGGCATCCATTTGGAATTTTTACAAAAGTACTGATATCTTCATTAGATTTAGAATATTGGTTTTGGAAAAAATTCATAAAATCAGAAATTTGGAAAAGGAGTGATGTATCACATGTTAGTCTCCCAATTAACCTCACACAGGTCACCACTCAAGTGACCTCGCATAGGTTACTTTCCCAAGTGATGTCACACAGTTCACTCACCTAGGTTCATGCATTGCATAGATAAGTGCATATTAGGTTTGCATGAATAGAGATTCATCTAATAGACCAGAATGATGATATCACTAGTGCAATGGAAAAAATTAATGTGAAGGTGAGAAGAAGAACTGCTAAGGCCATTGACACTATTTATAGATGTGAGGACCCCTGCATGATAAACATGCCTGAAATAACCACGCAGTCGACCAGCATGACCTATCTATGCAGTCCAGTAGCACAATTCACCTATGTGACATACCTGCATGGATCTCCCTTTCACTTATCCCTTATAAAACATTCAATTTGTAGTGTTAATCAACCCTAATCATAAAATTTCTTGAACATATATATAGGACAATAAATGAATGACCCATCAACATCCCTTTCCTCTTCATTATAATCGTACCCTCTTCTTCCTAATGGATCAAATCCTAAGTGGGGGATTTTGTTGATAGCACTTTTTGTCATGTGAGAATGATAAATTTCAAAGGGTAATTCCCCCCAAAAAAGAGAAGTTATGAATATCAAGGTTTAAACACTTCTACCAAGTAATATTTCACAAGGCTCGAAGAAGAAGAACCATGCATGTTCATCTGGTGTGGCAATGTCACCACAAAGGTACAGCCTGTACGACAACATCACCATGTAGACCCCATAAAGGTATGCCCTAGAGACTCACACAAGGTACACCTATGCAATGACCAATAAAACATGCCTATGCGATCCACCTCATTAGACCATGGTCTTGATAATTACTATAAATATGACCCTTGGTCTCATTTGAAATGACTGGAATTTCAGAAGAATCCATAAAGCTATGCTCACCCTAGTCCTTCTCCTAGGACCTAAAAACTACCCAAGTAGCTCTCTAAAACCCAATAAAAGAGGTAATTAAGGGGGATTATGGGATTAATGTTACTATAATGTGTGAAAAAACAAGACACCTACATGAGGGCCACTCCCCCTATTTGACAATTAGTTGCGCGAAAATCTTCTACAAAACTCAGGACCTATACGAGACCCTTCTAGGGACACATAAGAAAAACCTTGGAACCTAGATAAAGTCCTCACCCAAATGTTATTTCTCAGGCTCTCTATTGTCAAGAATTTATCTATATATTGCGTAGGTCCACCCTACATGAAGCACTTTCCATCCTCCTAGGTCTACCTAGCGTGAGGCCTCTTCAACTCACCCAAACCTCACTTATGAAAGCTACCTTCAACTTTCCCAACCTTCACTTGCACGAGCCATCTTCAGTTATATCAGTCTTCACCTATTTGATCCTCCTTTGAGACCTATTTTCATTCCACCAATGGTAAATCACCCCTTACCTTGGGACTCCCTCTTTATGGAGACCTAATAAAAACCTCCACTAAGGACTCTATATTTTCATTATCATGGTGAAAGACACACCAACATGTCTCTCATTTGGTTGTGCATACCCTCGATAAAAATTGTCCCTCACTTTTCCTACCCGATGGGTCGGGTCCTTAGGGTGTTCATAGTTGTGAATCCCCTCGGTAACAAGGATCCCAAACTTGGGGTCATTTTTAGAGGCCTCCTAGTTTAAGGCATAAGGGATAGAGCCATGTTGTTTTCTCATCGTCTCTGCATTAGATTCATCTCCATTTCAGATGATGAGTGGGACAATTTAATTTCCCTTTGACAAGGTCTAAAATCTATAAAATTGGTAAAAGGAAATCCCTCCTAGAGTAACCCCTGGTATTTTTTGTAAAAGGTCATACACCTCCTATCTTCTATCCCACTAGGTTAAGAAAACAAGAGAAGAGATAGGCACCTCAATGCCATTTATCTCTCCCATATCCCCAACCTCATCCAACACTAGATGAATGAGGTTGTGTGGTTTGATAGATATTTCACTTCCTCCTGTTTCTTACACTGAGCATGACTCATGTGGTCTTAGAGGTTAGTGATGGTCAATGCATTTGAATGATCAGATGTATGTTTCAGTAGAGAATTCGTTTTTGGATCTTCCTCTCACCTTTATTTAGAGGACCTCCATAGGCTTGGGTCCTCAAATCCATGTATCCATCTCAAATAGACATATCCCCTGGGATAAAAACCTTCAAAAGACCTCCATAGGCATGGGTCCTCAAAGCCATGTATCCATATCAAAGGGCCATATCCCGTGCAAGACAAACCTTTAGAGGGCCACCATAGGCATGGGTTCTCAAATCCATGTATCCATCTCAAAGGGAATATCTCTTGTGAGATAAACTAATCCATGGCCTCCTCCATAGGTGTAATCCCCAATAATCAAACTATGTTGGGATTTGATTCCCATCCAAATGGAATATATAAGAATCCTCCTTAAGGACCAAACCCAACACCCCAAATCACCATAATTATTTTATGGGCTATATCCCCAGTAGGTTCATATCCAGTATGGGAGGCCACATCCCTTACAGGTCCCATGGGATTGTTTGGTATAAGTCCCACACCAAACTTTTACTAGGCACCTTTCACCTAATTTTTTTTACTGAATGGCGTTAAACTACATGGTTTGGTTCTCGTCACATGACCTTAAAAGGTATGACATAACCCATTAAGTGGCATCAAACTACATGGATTCTTATTCCATTCACAGGGATATAAAAGAAGACAATATCATGATTTCGATACAACATCAAATCAACTCTTATTCCTTGGTGATGATAAACTCTAGAGCACTCTACAACATGGCTCAAAACCAGTATCATAATAATAAACGACATTAGAATCTCTAATCTGTTCACAAAAGGGTACCATCGATTAAGAAAATCAAATACACATAGATATCTCCATAAATGAAGAACCTTGGATACATAGAGATAATTCCAAAAGCCCATCATACATGATAATAATCAATTGTTAACCCAAGGGTGACCCACATCATATTTGAGACTTAATAAAGTATTCATGAATATGTATTAAATCTTTAAGAGAGTCTTGGTGTAGGAACTAATTCCACCCCAAAAGGGTGTGATGATCCCAAACTCCCATCCTATCAACTAATAAGAGTCTCTAACAATTATTGGATCCATTTAATAATGAACACCTACCTTTGAAAACCAGGTTTGTGAAATATCTCGAATAAGGGAACCATTGGGTGTTTCCAACTCCACAAAAAAACCCGTTAGAAGCTGCTCAAAATTTTTGAACCCGACACGAGTGATTGTGCAACATCAAACCCCCCAAAATCATCAATTGAGTACAAAATACATGAAATTTTCATTAGAAATATTCATTAAATCATTTAAGGTCATATTGTACGTTTTGAGTATATTCAGTTCATAATCCCAAAATAACATTGGTAGGTTGACCATGGTCAATGGGTTAATTTATCCATAATATATGGAAAATTAATCATGAAATAATAATAATATTTATACATTAAATAAAATTTTATAATCATCTATTAAAGGTAGATATGAAAAATAAACCGTATCACTTCATGGAGGTGGTTATCCAGGCTTACACATGAACAATTTTATCATTTTTCAAAAGATGAAGGGGTAAGAAGTTAAGTAATATATTTTATTTATAAAATAATAATTATTACATTAATATAATTTATATTCATTAAATCCATCATAATAACCATCCTTGTGATATGGTAATGAAAAAAGAAACACATCGTTTTGTGGAGGTGGTAGTCCACGGTTCGTAGAAGCGATGTTTTAATTTCCCAAAGAATGAAAAAGGAGATGGAAAATAGTTGTTTCATAAACATAATAATATTTCAGTGTATAAAAGATACTTATTTTATTATATCAAACTGGTTAGGGAATAATTGAATGAGGTATAAGAATAAATAAAAATGAAATAACTAGTTAATACTTATACCCCTTCTTTCGAATTCCTCCTTTGGATTACACCATAAGACTTATTAGGATGGTCTTAGGGGAAGACTATAAGATTAATGACCCAGACATGAACAGCCACTTGAATAGTGCTAAATGGGTCGGGTGTTACTACCTTTGGTGCACCTCCCCGAACGCTAAAGGCTGTCGACTAGTAGCAAGAGTCTTTATAGGTATAATGAGGAGGCTATACCCTATTAGAGGATAATAATGGTACTGGTCCGAGTATAATAATAAAGATGAAGTGGAATAAATGACTCATCAGACTCGAACCAGACTCGTAGAGTGGAAGCACATTCAATATTGATAAACAATAGAAGCAACAAATATAAACAACAGTAGCAGAAAGTAAACACAACGACATGATGGTCACTTGTAACTACCACTGACAACAACAAACATGAATCCAAAACAGGTTATACATATCCATATGTAAAGGTGAAAATGGATAACCAAATGTAGCTACAAAAAAAGTAAGCATTATGATACAGGAAAGTAAGCAAAACAAAGTAAACTCCAGCTAGGCAAGACCTCAAGGTCCATACCATCTTAATGCAACAACTAATGCAACCCAACTTTGGAAGCTGGCCTCTTTCCTACACGTAAATCCATAAAGTATGCACGCATCCCAAAGGGACCATGCAGGGTGTGAGATGAATCTCATTAGGATACCACCCAATATTGCACAACTAATATAAGTGTTTAAGCATGCATGCATTTATAAGGAAAACAATAAACAATACGATTCACAAATAAACACAAACTCCACTGGTGCTCAACAGCCACCATGGAGTGTCACCTGCTTTGGCCAATGCCGGAATCTCTATCATGTAACCCGAAACCATGTTCCCCCCTGAAACCACATGTCTCAAGTACCAATGTCCCGAAGGCATGCCCAAGAAATAGTAACCCAAAGGAACAGTGATGCCTATCCTCAATAAGTAACCAGAGGGACATCGATGCTTTCCCTCAAAATAAAGTAACCGGAGGGAAAATGATGTCTTCTCTCAAAATAAAGTAATCAGAGGTACAATGATGTCTTCCCTCAAAATAAAATAACCGAAGGGATAGAAATGTCTTCCCTCAAATCACGACGACCCTCTGCCCCCAACCCGATAGCCTCAATGCTATCCCCCGAAGGATCCTCAACTTCCACGTGGCTTCCTACGATAAGCACCCCCAAACCAATTGTACCTAAACCAAAACTAACAGAGGCATCTACCCACACGAGTGGTCAAAAGCACCTTACCACTGAGTCTCTCTGTGTTCCCACTACTCATAGTTCCAGGTGAGTGGTAATCACAAAAATAGTACCCAAGCCACAACACCTCTTACACCTCGTGTCCCTGCGACCATGCCGCTCATGTTTGATGGCCTCGCCATCCTAGTAACCTGGGCCATGCCCACCCTGATAGTCATCCTGCCTCAAGCCGACGCCCATGATGCCCAATCCTATGATCAAAAACACCCAAATTAACCCAGGCCAAGCCCAACCTGTGATCAACATCACTAAAGAATATCCGGGCCATTCCCAACACAACCCAAAGGTTACAGCATATGCGATTTATCAATTACATGAATAACATATTTAAACAAAACAAAAAAACAGGAAAACAATCTAAACAGTTTAATTGCACTAAACAAGTGTTGTCCTATACTAGCATGAAGGTCTTTAAGGCCTCTAAAATTTCATATCAAGGTTTAATAAACTAAACTCAATAGTTTAACATAGCACAATTCGATTATAACCATTTTGAAATCCCCGACCAAAATGCCCTAATGAGCAATAGCCACTCACCCAACCCCGATCAAGAAAAACAGGTAATAGGGCATACTCAAAGGCATACCATAGGTCAAATAAACAATTAAATAGGCAATAACAGGTAAATTATGGTCTCGCTCAAAATACCTGAAAACGTGCTATAGGCTGCGCCACCCAAAAGTCTGTGAAAACACAAAAAGAGGTATGAAACACCTACCTAAGACTCATAGACATAGACACGTATGATATAAAGCTCTAATTCAAAGCAGATCTTTGTAGATCTATGTTTCCATCAAATCCCAGCAATTTCACTCAGATGGAAACTGCGACGTGTGAGGAAAGGGATCAAGAATGGAATATGGTGCATGGGTTTAGCCTCACTATTGCGATCTCGCATCCACTGATGGATTGAAGAATGTATGTTGGATGAAAAATCTATGGAAGTAAACATTTTTTGCCTCCTAGAGCGTCAATGTCCGAAAAAAAGGAAGAAGAAGGTTTTTCTGGAAAAGAGACGCGACGCTCTTTCATTTAAGAGAATAAAAAAAGTACACCGTGTGTGTTTAAGAACTACATGCCGTGTTGTGTCCTTTTCCATATTCCAACTTAAGCAGAGATAGCCACATGGAATGGGCGCCCCACACGGGTTATTGACACATAGCTTGAACCCAACTAATACGCAGAAAGGGAATACACGACATGTCGAATAAAACTACACGTCGTGTAGTAGGAAATTTCTATACAGTCATCACACAACATGTACTCGGCGAGCAGACAACTGGTACGTGACCAAACCATACACAATGCGTACTTTAGTGTACATGGAGTGTAGTCTGGAAATTTCTAGAACTTCCCAGATTTTCCCAGTTCTCTAAGGATCAAGTCAAAAATTCAAACAGGGTCAGGATTTTGACGCATTCTAAAAACCCAGGTTCTTATAATCTCCCCACCTTAACATAGCTCATCCCCGAGATATCAAATGAAACCCAAAGATAGCACCGAACATACCACCCTGATCAAGTAAACCAGACTACCCGGGTCTCAAAGGTTCTAGATAAATTCATCAAGGGGCTCCCCACCTTAGGAATTGCCTACCTCAGTCTCCACCTGACAAAACTAAAAACAAGAAAAGGTTCACTAACATGTTTTTTAGACGCATGGTCCTCTCATGACGCATCGTCACCCCTACGCCTCATTGTTGATCCCGTGTCATTCCCGACACCCAACGTACCTCGCATCACATCAGTTTCCACCTCCTCAAGGTCCTACATCCCATGAACGCTCAAAATAAAACCAGATTCCATGCACCTCATGTAACTCACATCCTCGATGCCCCGATGCCTGAAGAAAATCAAGTAACACGCATCCCTAATGCCCCGATGCCCTTGGCACCTCAAGTAACCCGCATCCTCGATGCCCCTGATGCTACACATCTCATATATATATATATCACACACCCGATATGGCGCCAAACCCACCGACCAGCATCTAGTCAGTCCACATAGATTCTGTGCATCACGTGCACTCAAAATAGACATGCCTCTACAGGTCATTCCAAAAAGAAAATATGGAAATCACGGCCACACCCATGGTGCACCTCTAATTGTCGTCAGCTCACCAGCCTGCTCAGCCTCTGGCAACTCCACAATGTGCACTTGGCCAAAAGTACGACTGCCTGATGCCTGACCTCCCTGCGGTGCTACTCTAGCCACCGGCCACTGACCCCTTAGCTAGGTCCCGCTGTCTCTATCATGTCCTCTGCATGCAAATGAACCTTGGATACCCTCTCCTGGTACCAAACCTGAACCAACTCCAGATGCCACCGTCTGTCCTGGTCCCAACATACTGGCTTTCTAAGAAGGCTACCTGCAGAACCTCTCTAGATGCCCGACCTATCCACATGCCCGACACTCTTTCAGAGGCCTATCACACTAAGTCCGAACATGTCCTGGTTGTCCACACTAAAAGAAAACTAATGAAGAGCTTCTACAAGGTGGTCTAGCTGAGTCCTTGGCCTGACTACCCTAATGGAACTCATCCTGTCCTCGCTTTCTACTGTCTGAACCATCACCTGAAACTATTCCCCATCCAACCTAGGGCCTCTCCCTCTGGTTTCCCTCTTATATAAGTGTCTGATTAACCACCTCTGAGAATGAACCCATCCGGAAGATATTCACCTGGATCCGAATGGCATGTCGTAAGCCATCCTCGAAGAATCTCGCCCTTGCCGCGCTATCACTTACTATTCCAGGTGCAAAGCATGACAACTCAGTGAATGTAACTGCATAGTCCATGACAGACATGTCTACCTACTAAAGACTCAAGAACTCCCGAGCTCTCTTGGACCTTGGTGTCTCTGGGAAAAAGTGCTCAAATAACCTGTCCTCGAAGTCATTCCATGCTAGTCCCTCATGCATGAGAGCCTGAACCTGTACATCCCACCAATGATTTTCCAGTCCTCTCAGCATGTACATTGCTAGATTGTCCCTCAGCCCTGGAGGCGTCTCGAGCTGCTCGAAGATCATATGCATGCTTTCTATCCAGTTCTTAACCTCCTGCGGATCACCCTCACCCTGAAAAAGCAGCAGGTGTTGCGGATGGAACTCCCGTGTCAGATATGCCATAGATGTCTCTGTACCCTGCGCACCTCTATTGATCCCCTACAAGATATGTACCAAGCTAGCTCGGAGCATCTCATCAAGCCATGGTCTGAACGCTACCAAACCCGGCTGCTGTCCTGCCTACACTGGGTCCTGAACCTGATCCAGTCCCTGAGCCTGTACCTACGACTCCTGCTCTGCCTGCACCAAATATTGAACCTGATCTTGCTCCTGCTGCACTGTACCATCTCCCGTATAACGCTTCATCTGAGTTTCCCAAAAGGAACCCATTGAATACCATAAATGGTCAGATAGCCCACATACATAACAATTTATACATATATAATGCAGATAAAGAAAGCAGTAAAAGGCAGTGAATGACTACTACCCGTACTCTCCCCCACCGCAACCATGCCCCATGACATCCTGTCCTCGTGGCCTCTTTACCTGCCCTTAATAGAGTCAAGTATCAAAAGTACATCGGGCCATGCCTGTCCTCACAACTAACGTTGCCTCAAACCGATGATCGAGTCGCCCAATCCTGGTGATCAAAATCACCTCAACCATAGTACCTGCCTGCTCTCATAAGAGCCAGACTGAAATACCCTGCCACATATGATTCTACAAATATACAAAGCAAGGTATAACACATTGCAATAAATAAGCAATTCTATCTAGAATTTTACCTATTCACATTCCAAAGAATACAAATCATGTCATTTGAAATTATTAACATCGTATTATCACATCACAAAGCATACGTGCAATTATGAAATTGAAATACCCTAAAATGTGCCTATCAAAATAGAAGCAAACAAGCCTTTCCATATCGGGCTAAGGCCCAATCCTCCCTTGCTGCACTGGGTCAAGGGTCACATATCAAAATCAATAACATCACACAACAAGTGAGCCATCGAGGTGGAAATCATATAAACTATAATCTGAGGAAAAGAAAATAGAAATTCCCACCCATGGAAAATTGTTCCATACCTCATACCTAGGGCTGCAGGCACCAAAAAACAAGCTATAAACCCAGTCTCAGTAACAACCTATCTCCAGTCTACCATATCCCAAATAGTAAAACCAGAATAAAAGAAAATAGAAGTCTCAATCTCATTAGTATCTAGTGAAACACTGCTACTAAATCCCTGTCAAGAACTCCTCTGATACCACTTTGTAACGACCCAGACCTGAACAACCACCCGAACAGTGCTAAACGGGTCGGGTGTTACTACCTTAGGTGCACCTCTCCGAATGCCAAAGGCTTCTGACTAGTAGCGATGTTCTTTATAGGTATACTGGGGAGGCTATACCCTCTTGAAGGATAATAATGGTACTGGTCCGAGTATAATAATAAAGATGCAGTGAAATAAACTACTCAGTAGACACGAACCAGACCCACAGAGCAAAAGAAAATTCGATATAGATAAATAGTGGAAGCAAAAAATATAAACAACGACAATAGAAAGTAAACACAACAACATGTTGATCACTTGTAACTACCACTGACAACAACAAAAATGCATCCAAAGAAGGTCATACATATCCACATGTAAAGGCACCAATGTCTAACCAACTGTAGCTACAAAAAAAGGAAGCTTGCTGATATAGGAAAGTAAGCAAAACAAAGTAAACTCTAGCTAGCTGAGACCTCAAGGTCCATACCATCTCCATGAAACAATAAATGCAGCCCATCTCCTGAAGCTGGCCTCTTTCCTGCATGTAAATCCATAAAGTTTTCACGCGTCCTAAAGGGCCCGTGCAGGGTGTGAGATGAATCTCAGTAGGATACCACCCAATGGTGCCCACCTAATATAAGTGTTTAAGCAAAAAATCATATATAAGGAAAACAATAAATAGTACGATGCACAAATAAATACAAACTCCACTGGTGCTCAGCAGCCACCATGGAATGTCACATGCTTCGGCCAATGATAGAATCTTTGCCATGTAACCCGACACCATGTGCCCCCTGACACCATGTGTATCAAGTATCGACATCCCGAAGACATGCCCAAGAAATATTAACTCGAAGGAATAGCGATGCCTATCCTCAATAAGTAACCGGAGGGACAACAATGTCTACCCTCAAAATAAAGTAACCGGAGGGACAACGATGTCTTCCCTCAAAATAAAGTAATCGGAGGGACAACGACGTCTGACCTCAAAATAATGTAACCGGAGGGACAACAATGTCTACCCTCAAA
Organism: Viscum album; assembly: GCA_963277665.1. Lineage (NCBI taxonomy): Eukaryota > Viridiplantae > Streptophyta > Magnoliopsida > Santalales > Viscaceae > Viscum > Viscum album. The sequence continues at coordinate 1,383,664,629 of OY728143.1, read as the reverse complement.
TCACAGTGAGCCTCTTCCCCCAACCCGATAGCCTCAATGCTATCCCATAAAGGCTCCTCACCTTCTATGTGGATTCCTAAGACAAGCACCCTCAAACCAATAGTAACAAAACCGCAAATAACAGGGGCCTATACCCACATGAGTGGTCAAAAACACCTCCTCATAGAGTCTCTCTGTGTGCACACTACTCATAGTTCTGGGTGAGCGGTAATCACCAAAAAAGTAACCAAGCCACAACACCTCTAACACCTCATGTCCCTGTGACCATTCCACTTAAGTCTGATGGCCTCGCCATCCCAGTAACCCGGGCTAGCCCACCCTGACAATCATCCTGCCTCAAGACGACGCCCATGATGCCTAATACCATGGTCAAAACCACCTAAAGTAACCCAATCCAAGCCCAACCTGTGATCAACATCACTCAAGAATATCTGGGCCATGCCCAACACAACCCAAAGGTTCCATCATATGAAATTTAACAATTACATAAATAACATATTTAAACAGAACACATAAACAGGAAAAACAATCTAAACAGTTGAATTTATCTAAACAAGTGTTTTCCTATACCAATACAGAGGTCTTTAAATCCTCTAACATTTCATATAAATGTTTAATAAACTAAAATCAATAGTTTAAAACAATACAATTTGATTATAACCATTTTGGTATCCCCATCCAAAATGCCCCGATGAGAAAAAACCAATCGCTCAACCCCTCTCAAGCAAAATAGGTAATAGGGAACACCCAAAGGCATCCCATAGGTCAAATAAACAATTAAATAGGCAATAGAAAGTAAATTAAGGTCTCGCTCAAAATACCCGAAAACGCAACATAGGCCGCACCACCAAAAAGTTTGCGAAAACACAAAATTTGTATGCACCACCTACCTGAGACTCATAGACGTAGACACGTCCAATATCAAGCTCTAATTTGAAGCTGATCTTTGTAGATCTATGTTTTCATCAAATCCTAGCAATTCCACTTAGATGGAAACTGCGACGCGTGAGGGAAGGGATCAAGAACGGAATAGGTTGTGTGGGTTTGGAATCACTATTGTTACCCCAAAACCATAAAAGGATTGAAGAACGGATTTCAGAAGAAGAATATAGGTAAGGAAACGTTTTTGGCCTCTCAGGGTGTTAATGTCTGAAAAAAAGGAAGAAGAAGGTTTTTCTGGAAAAGAGACACGATGCTCTTTCATTTAAGCGAATATAAAAAGTACACGAAATGTATTTAAGGACTACAAGACATGTAGTGGCCTTTTCCATACTCCTACTTAAGTGAAGATAGCCACACGACTTGGGTGCTCCACATGGGTTGACACACGGCTTGAACCCAGCCGGTTCACAGAAAGGGAATACATGGCGTGTCGAATAACACTACATGCCGTGTAGTAGGAAATTCCTACATAGTCATCACATGACATGTACTCAGCAAGCACACAGCCGGTACTCGCCTAACCCATACACGACGTTTACTTTAGATTACACAGCGTGTAGTTTATAAATTTCCAGAACTTCCCAGATTTTTCTAGTTCTCTCAGAATCAAGTCAAAAATTCAAACAAGGTCGGGATTTTGAACCATTCTAAAAACCCAGGTTCTTACATATAGAAAGGGTATAAATAATATATAAAGGTATTTGGATAGATATTTTTTGAAATAAATGTCTCATGAAGAGTGAGTAGTAGGGTAGAGGTGGTTCCCATTAATAAGTGAGGTGGGTAGCACAATTGTAATTAATATAAACTTCAAAATAATATAAGGTTACTTTTACTGGAAATTGGATCCAAATTGGATATATTTAAAAGGTATTATGATAATGGGTAAAAATACATTCAAAAATAGTGTTTAGATAAGTTTCTTATGTTATTTTAACCCTTATCTCATTAGTTTAACCCCTCTTTAAACCTGTTTAATCTTAACCATTGTAACAATTTTTTCAACATTTAAGGGCCATGAAAGTAGCTTTAAAATATTCAAATGTCAAATACAGTAATAAATAATGAAATTATAGTTGAAGTTTTGTCAAATTGAGTTGTGATAGGATTTTTATGGGTTTCTATGGATTTAAAAATTATTTTTAAAATTTAAATACCATTTAAAGTCATTTTCATGAATATTCACATATTTTGACTTAAAAGGCATCAATATGTCATATAATTAGAATTAAAAGACATAAATAATCACATATACTTCCAAAGTATTTATAAAATTCATTTAATACCATAATAATGTAAATATTATCAGTTATAATATTTTTAAAACCATTTATTTTAGTTTTCTATTGATTTCCCAAGCGTTGTGTCGACATTGCGTAATCATTCAAGGAAATTATGCTATCTATAAAAATTATAAAAAAATAACTATAAAACATATAATTTATTCATATTGAAAATAATCATTTATAATTGTTCATATCTATTTTTATCACTATTACAACATATTAGAGATATAAAAAGAGAGAGATAGTGATATTTTGTAATTTTTCTTAGCTTAAAATAATATAAAGGTTATAATCAATGTCAAGTGGCCCAAAAACAATAAAATTTTAAATATAAGGTGGTAAGGATTGATATAACTCTATGAAGAATATTTAATATGAAATTTTCTAGCCTTATAAAATATTATTTAGTTTAATCAACCTGATTTACCTTTTACCATAGTAACACATTTTTTACCATGATTACTATTCATAATAACCAAAAATGATATTGAACTCATTAATGAATTTTAACAACATGATTCCAAATTTTAAATCCATTTTTCAAAATTATATATGTAAAATAGCTAGAAATTTATTTTAATATAAGTGTGAAAAATAGAACAGATATTTTTAGAAAATTGCGTTTTAAGCATAAAAACAAACTTATACCAAAATTAAATTTAATGTTGATTACTATGATATTATTTAGATTATTTTTAATCAAATTGGTCTTATGTTACTTTAAAACCAAATTAAAAACAAAATAACACTTTTAAAATAATTTATTTAAAGAAAAGAAATGTCAATTTTGAAAAAATTGGCATTTTCACTATTCACTATAAAATCATTATTTGATGAAAAATACTAAAAAGACATCATATGTCTATTATGAAATTATTATTTAAAAAATTATTTTTATTTTTTGAAATAAAATTTATAAAATTTGATTAAATTAATTATAATATCTGCAAAAAAATGAAATAAAAACCATTTTTGAAGAAAATGCATTTTTGAAGCATAAAATGAATTTATTCTCATTAATTTACCAATTAACATAATTAAATGAATGTTAATTAATTAAATTGAATATATAAACTACTTAGTTCATTATAATCATTTATCAATAATGATTAATTTAATCTATTACGATAAAAAGACATTGTGCACATCAAAAAGGTTTTTGAAAGTATCTCTTTTACCTTTAAAAGATTTTATCTTCATTTCCTACCAATTGATAATAAAATTAATATTTATTATTAAATTTATTAAGTAGAAAATTTTTAAATATATTTCATAATTTTTTTATTCCTATTTAAAACCACCAAACTAATGACTAGGTCATAATGGTCATATTTAAATTGTAGTATATCACAGTTCATTTAATCTCGGTGTTATATATACCACATGCTATAGAATATATTATTAAAAGAAAATAAATTCTAAAATTATGTATTTATAAATTCTACCCCAATTAAATAAATTTCATCCTTATAATTTTATCTAATCTTTGAAAACAATATTTTAAACATTAAGGAAAAAATCTGTTGGGTGGAAGATAAAACATACAATCATGAAAGAAAAAACCTTTTTAATACTTCAAAATAACTTTTTTATAAACCCAAATCATAAAAAGGGATAATAAAACATCATTTTTAAAATGGTAGAATATAAATATTAAGGTCACCTAGAATAAAACATAATCAGGTTTTCAAATTAGAAGAACATTGATATGAAGTGAAAATATGGGCAGTGAAGAGAAAAATAACATCAAAGGAATAATATAGAGTGATAGAGAATGTGAACATGAGAAAATTAATGAACATATAACCATAAATAAGTAAGGTATAAATAATACCATAAATTTATTTTAAATTAAGGTAAACAGATAAAATCATTATTTTTACGATCCTTTTCTTAGAGTTAAGTGATACTTTTACTATCAAGATAGGAAAAAAAGAAAATATACATACTAGATTTATTTCCATTTTGTAAGTACAATTTAATACTTTGGTCGTGTTTTAATAAATTTACACTTCTATAATAACTCTTAATCCATGAAATGAATATTAAATATTATTTTTCATGTCTGAAATACTGAAATTAACTTTTAATGAATTACAATATCCACAAAAGGATAACAAGTTATTCATCTTATAATTATAAAATAACTAAAAACAAACTTGTTTACATGAGTTTTGATAATATCTAATATGATATACTATATAAATCTCCAAAAAATTAACAAACAACACCAAAAGATCAACTTTAAACATTCCATAAATAACTAACCTTACAACTCTTAAAAATATGACAGACTAAATTTAAAATCCCTAAAGAATAAAAAATATTTGATCTCATATTCTTCAAATATCAACTTAAAATTTATCTATTAAACCCATTAATAAATCATTAGTTAACATAAAAAAATTTATATGACATAATCATATATTCTCTAAAATAAGATAATATTTTCCATAAATAACCTGAATCACCATAATGCCACAATTAAATCATATATTCTCTTAAAAGATATTTCAACCTTTATACCTCAACTAAAATCCCATCTTATCCATTAATATTTCTATTTAACTTAATAATATATAGTTCCCAAAAATAGTTAAATTATTAAAAAATATAATTAATCACATATTCACAAAATAATTTTTCAATCCTATGGTTATATATACGATAAATGATATATTTCTAAAATGTAATAACTCCTTTATCCTTATTAATAATAATCACCACAACATAAAAGATCATATTAACTCCAATGGTTAGTAATAACTTTCAACTTATGTTAAAAAAATGTAAAATCATTATTCCTTAAATAACCTTTTAACTACTACACAAGTTGAATATAAGGGTTACATACACCTCAAACATTTATGAAAACTCAATAAATATCACTCAAATTACTCCCATCATATAAAACCTCAAAATGGAATCTTTGAATTTAATAATAAGATCAACCTTAGACTTATTAAACCATGATGATATCTAAAAATCATAAAATATCTACATCTAAATCATCATAACATCTAAATTTATCTAAAAATTTATTCTGATACCAACTATAATGCCTCATATCTTAAACAACCCATAATTACAAGAATTATAACAAGGTCCACACTTTCTAAAATTTTTAGGATCTTTTTAGTTTTGAGTTTTAGATATTAAAGAAAAACTCTAACATATCAAACCCTTATAGTACAAGTGGAAATTTCCACTTGATATCTATTCTTTATATAAAAATAGGATTCCTAAAATTAAGCTACAGTTTCATAAAAAAATCATTTTCTTCTTTTAAGGATAATCCTCATAGAAGAAATATAAACAATAATATAGTTCCTACTCATCATTAGGCCCTAAAAATAATTTTGAAACATGGTAGGATCATAAAAATATTAGTAAGGGATATGAAAAGAAACAAAACCAATTAGTCCATTTGAAAATTTTGGAATACATGTAAGAAAGTTTCTTTTTTCATAATAAACTTTAAACTCAAATAATCATTTAAATACTAAATAAATTAACATCATTGTTCAAATATTTCATAAAAATATCATAAGAATCATGAAGTAAAAATAATAAATCATGATGGTTTCTTATAAAACATGAGAACTTATGAAAAAAATTCATTGAAAAAAACTTTTTTACCCTTAAAAGTATCATAGAATTTCTTTTAAACCAAATCCCATAAACTTACCTTATGAAATCAAAATATTTATTTTAAAAACCATCGAATTCATATCATGTTTATTCCTTGGTATAATATGATCACATTCATCTTTAAAATAATCCTTATAATGGAATACCATTACTGTATAATTCCCATATCTCTTAGGAGTATCCTATCACTAGTAAACTATGCCACTTTACCCAATGCATTAGAGAGATATATCAGGCTCACCTATCATCCGAGATATATTTGGATAACACATCATTTATTTAAAATTTCCAAGAACTATATCATGAAGAAACAAAATATATTTTTTACTTTAACCATAAAATCCGTTTGAATCAGTATTCAAGACCATAAGCAATAACACATTTGTTTATCTCATAAATATGAGAATTTAAATTTTTTTTAAAAATACTAGAATATTTTGACATATATTTTATTTAAAAATAATCATGAAAACTATTATACTAATATTTATAATGAGTAAAAACCATAACAATATGAAAAATGGTCAACCTCTATATGTTAAAAAACATTCTTTTATACATTTCTATAACATGTCAAAAACAAATCATATAGAAAATGTTTAAAATATTCCATTTAAATACTATGTAAATAAAGTAAAAAATAATTTAAAATGACCATTATAAACCTTTTAATATTAATTAATAACATTATTGAAAAACTTAAAATAATCTCAACATGGAAGAAAAACATTTGAAAGGAAAACATCAAAACAATATTTTTAAAAGAATGTCCCTTACCTCAAATATGAATCACAAAATATATACTTTAAATCTTATAAAATAAAATTATATAAATTATATACCTTATTAATAAACTTTTTTAGGTTTAATAACTTATTATTATATATTTTGTTTCATTTATTTCCATGCCTTACATAGTTTCTTAATCAGTTATGTTCACGTTGGACGTTTTGAGGATGTTCTGTTCATAATCCCAAAAAACCTTCGGTCGGTTAACCATGGTCAAAGGGGTAATTGTTACAAAATATATAAAATATTAATAATTATATAATTATAATATTTATATATTAAATTAAATTTTATAATCATCCATGAATGGAATACATGAAAAATAATCACATCACTTCATGGAGGTGGTAATCCACACATACTCACGAACGATGCTATCATTTTCAAATGGATGGAGGGGTAAAAAGATAAGTAATATATCATCATTATAGAAACATAATTATGTAATTCATATCACATATATTCATTAAATATATCATAAATAACCATTATTGTGTGGTGGTAATGAAAACAAAACACGTCATTTTGTGGAGGTAGTGGTCCACATATACGCACAAGCGATGTTTTTATTTCCAATGGGATGGAAAAAGATATGGGAAATGAATGTTAACTAAATATAATATAATTTTATTATTTTTAATATTCTGATAAAATTATATCAAAAAATTTAGGACATAATTGAAGTATGTAGAATAATAAATAAAATGAATGAACTCGATTAGAGTTATATCTCTTCTTTGGAAATCCTCTTTTGGGTTACATCTTAAGCCTTATTAATATGGTCTTAGGGGAAGAAAAAAAGATCTAGTATGGAATAATTAATATTTTAAGTTATATTTCATATTTTTGATAAACTAAATGGCTCTTTAAGTTTAATTAATTGATGATTGGTGGTTTCCTTTTATAAGTGTTGTGAGCGACACACTTGTAATTATTATAAAATTTAAACATAGTATATAGTTAGTATCAGGATAATGTAGTTCAAAATTGGATCTATTTATAAGGGGTGATGATATAGGGACGAAATAAATTCAACCCAAAGGATTTAAAAAAGTTTTTAGGTTATGTTAACCCTTATCTCTTTAGTTTAACCCCTCATTAACCCTGTTTAACTTAACCATTGTAACAAATATTTCAATATTTATGGGACCTATAAGTAATTTTAAAAATTAAAAGTGGAACATACATGATAAATTAATTAAATTATCAAAAATATCCCATAATATTGAGTTATTATAGGATTTTTATCAGTTTATAATGATTTAAAAAATATTTTTTAAACATTAAATACCATTTAAAGTCATTTTCATGACTATTCACATAATTTGACGTAAAATACATAAACATAACCACATAATTAGAATTAAAACATATAAATAAAAAATTTTCATTTATAAGTGTTTATAGAATTCATGTAATTTCATAACCCATCTAAATAATATCACTTTAAAGATTTTTAAAACCATTGATTTTATTTTTCTCCCATTTTAACAAGCGTTGTGCAAGAGTTTCATAAGAGTTCAAGGCTATTATATTATATATAAAAATTTAAAATAATTTACTATAACAATTTGTTTTATTAATATTCAAAATAAACATTTATAGTCTTTAATATATTCTTTTTATCCCTTTAAAACATATTAGATATATTAAAAGGGAGAGAGAGTGACATTTTATAAATTTTATTAACTTTAAATAATATAAAGGAAATGATTAGTTTCAAGTGAAAAAAATATAAAATTTATATTTTAGGGTTATAAGGTTCTATATTAAACTTATAATAAGATTTAATATGGAATGTTTCCCCCTGTCGCAAAGTATTTACATTAATTAACCTGATTTACCCTTTACCACGATGACACATTTTTAACATGGTTAATATTTATAATAAATAAAAATAAAATTGACCTAATTAATGAATTTTAACCTCATAATTAAAAAATTTAAATTCATTTTTCAATATACATTTTTTAGTATTGGTATAAATTTTTTAATTATAAATGATCATAATGGAAAAAAATAGTTTTTAGAAAATTGTATTTTTAAGCATAAAAATGAGCATATAAAAAAATATTTATTCCTATGGAATTATTGATATTATGTTTAATAAAATGGATATTATTTTACTTTATAACCAAATAAAAAATATAATGTAACTTTTAGATTACTTAATTTAATGAAAAGAAATGTCAATTTTACAAAAAATAATTTTTTTACTATTCACTAAAAAAATCAATTTTTTAGAAAAATCCAAAACATTCATCCAAATAATATTATGAAAATATAAAATAATTTTTTTTCTATTTTTTAAAATAAAATATCTAAATGTGGTATAAATTAATTATAATATATGCACACAATATTTAATAAAAACTATTTTTGAGGAAAATATAATTATAAATCATAAAATGACTTAATTATCATTATTTTTCTAATAAAAATAATTAAATAGAATATATAATATAATTGTATCATAATTATCATTTATAAACAATTATTAATTTAATATATTATGATACAAATACATTGCGCATACAAAAATAGTTTTTTGAAAAATATCTCTTTTACCTTAAAACAAATTTTATCTTCATTTCCAACCAATTGATAATCAAAGTAAGATTGAATATTAATTTTAATAAGAAAAAAATTTCTACATATATTTCATAATAATTTTATTCCTATTTATACCCACTAAACCAATGGACATGTCATACTGATCATATTTAAATAACAATATATCACAATTCGTTTAAGCCCGGTGTTGTGTATCCCACACGCCATCAAATATATTATTTAAAGAAAATAAATTTTAAAATATTGGGGCATTAAATTATACCATCTTAAATCAATTGAGTCCTCAAAATTTTATCTCGTGTCAAATAAAAAAATTTCTAAAACATTTTAAAAAATACAAGGAGTGGAAGATAAAACATATGACCCTGAAAGGAAAAACCTTTTTAATATTTTAAAACAAATTTTTTGAAAATCCACATCATAAAATGAGATCAAGAAATCCTTTTTAAAATGGGAGAATGTAAATATGAATTTCACCTAAAATAACACGTAATTAGGTTTTCAAATAAGGATAACATTATCCGGAAGTGAAAATATGGACATAAAGGAGAAAAATAACATATAAGGAATAATAGAGAGTGAGAGAAAATGATCATGAGAAAGTTGATGAACAAAAACCAATAAATCAATATGGGATAAAGAAGAAAATAAATTCATTATAAATTATGGTAAAAGGATAATATTTCCATTTTAAGATAATTTTCCTAGAGTTAAGGAATTATTTTACTATAAAGATAAGAAATACAAGAAAATATACATACTTGATTTATTTTTATTTAATAGTCATAATTTCATCTTTTGGTTGTGATTTGAACAATTTATACTTCTATATCAACTCTTACACCATTAAATTAGTATTTAAAATTATTTTTTCATACCTAAATCACGAAAATTAACTTTTAACAGATCATAATATCTATAAAAGGTTAACAACTTATTCATCCTATCTTAAGTCATTAACAAAAAAAGGTTAACACAAGATAAGATAATATACAATATTAAATACTAAATATATATCTAAATCATTAGCAAATAACACCCAAATTTTAGCTTTAAATATTTCATAAATAATTAACCTTAAAACTCTTCAAAATATGCTAGAAAAAAATTCAAAACCCAAATAGACTCAAAATTATTTGATCTCATATTATTCTGATATCAACTTAACATTTATTTATAAACAAAATTAATCACTCATAAATTAACATACTAGAAATAGTATATGACCAAGTCATATATTCTAAAAAATATGCTAATATTTTCCATAAATAACCCAAATCATCATAAATCCATAGTAAAATCACATATACTTCCAAAAGAAATTTCAAACTTTATTCCTTAAATAAAATCTCATCATTGAAAATAATATTTTTGTTTACCTTAATTATATAAAGTTCACAAAATATTTAACTTCCTCAAAAAATAATACTAATCACATAGTCACCAAATTAATTTCTAATATCATGGTTATCTATATAATAAATCATATCTTCACAAAATATAATAAAACTTTAATCCCAATTAATCATAATTACCTCAATATCAAAGATCATATTAACTAAAAAGGTTATCAATACATTTCAACTTATTCACAAAAAATATAAAACCCTTCTTACCCAAATAACATTTTCACTACCCTAAAAGTTAAACATAAGGATTAAATGTACCTCAAACATTTATGAGAATTCAATACGTGCATCTCAAAGTACTCCCATCACATAAAAACTCAAAAGGGTATCTATGCCTTTATTATTATGATCACAATTAGACTTATTAACCCATTATGGAATATAAAACTCATAATATATCTTTATATGAATCATTATAACCTATAAAGTTATCTAATCCTTTCCTCTGATACTAAATATAACACTCTATATCTAAAAAACCCCATAATTAAATGATTTATAACAAGGGTTTAACTTTTTTACATTTCTAAGATCTTTTTGGTTTATAGTTTTATTAAATTAGAAAAAACTCTTACATATAAAACCATTATAATAAAATTAGACACTTCCAATCAATAACAATTTTTTATATAAAAATTAGATTCTTAAAATTAAACTCTCATTTCATTCAAACCTCATTCACTTCTTTTAAGATGAATCCTTATAGTGGAATGATATACCTTACAATAGTTTATACTCATCCTTAGGTACAAAAAAACATTTGGAAACATGGTATGAGTATAAAAAAAATAATATAAAGGGATATAAAAAGAAATAAAATATGTTACTCCAATTGAAAATTTATGAAAACCCATATGAAATTTTTCTCTATTCATAACGAACTTTGAAATAAAATAATCATTTACTTAAGAAATCAACATCATTGTTAAATGATTTCATGAATCATATCATAAAAAATAATAAAGAAAATATCATAATCATGAGGTTTTTTATGAAACATGATCACTTATGAAAAAATTTACTTGAAAAACATACCTTTCACCCTTAAAAGTAGAATAAACATTCCTTTAAACATAAGCTCATAAGATTAGCTAGTGAAATAAAAATATACTTTAAAAAATATTACAAGCATATTATATAGGTTCCTTGAGGCATTATACTTACAATAATCCTAAAAAGGTTCATTATAATAGAATAACCTAACTTGATAATTCCCATATCTCTTAGAATTAATTTATCACTAGTAAATGATGTCACATTACCTAATGCATTGGAGAGATATATCAGACTCACCCATTATCAAGGCTATATCAGGAGAAATTTTTATTCATATAAAATTTCTAAGAACCATAAAATGAAGAAAAATAATATATTTTTAACTTTAATCATAAAAACTATTTTAATTGGAATTCAATACCATAATCAATAACACTTTTAGTTATATTATAAAGATGAGAAAAAGTTTTTGTTTCGTTAGAAAAAAATTTTAAAACTAAAAAATCCATGCATATTGAGTGAAAGATTTTATTTGAAAATAACCTTGAAAAATAAAATAGGAATATTAATAATTATCAAAGAATACATTGTTAGAAAAAAGAGGTCAAGATGTATACATTAAAAAACATTATTTTTATACTTTCGCAAAAAGTTGAAAATAACCCATACAGAAAATGTTGAAAAGATTATTTTTATATCCTTTATAAATAAAGTAAAAAATAATTTAATAATAAATTTATAATCATTTCAAGAATAATTATGTACATTCTTGAAACCTTTAAAATAACATCATAATTTAGAGAAAAGTGTTTTAAGTAAAACACCTAAATAATTTTTAAAAGAAAGTACATTTTCGCGAGTCCGACTCACCATGTACGTACATAAAATATTGTACAATAAATTTATATCAATTTTATACTTGATTAATAATTTTTTAAAGATTATTATAATATTATTATGTCTTTTATTCAATTTATTACAATTCCTTATATACTTTTTGAATTTGTTAAGTTTATGTCAGACGTTTTTAGGATGTTCAGTTCATAATCCCAAAACAACTTTGATAGGTTGAATATCATCAAATTGTTCAATGTTATATCCCATAAATAATTTAATTCATTAAATAATTACGATATTTATAAATTAAATGAAAATTTTAATTCATCTATTAAAAGCTGACATAAAAAATGAATCACATCTCTTCATAGTGGTGGTTGTCCACACATATGCATGAACAATGATATCATTATATAATAGATAGAGGGGGTAATAATGTAAGTAGTATATTATATTTATGGGATCATAATTGTGTTATTAATATAATATATATTCATTAAATACATCATAATAACCATACTTTTGAGGTGGTAATGAAAGACTAAACACATCACTTCGTGGAGGCGGTAGTCCATACAAACGCATGAGTGATGTTTTCATTTCCCATAGTATGGAAAATGAGATGGAAAAGGGTTTTGCCATAAAAATAATAAAATTTAATTATAATTAAGATAATGATGTTGTTATATTAGAAATTTTAGGATAGAATCAATGTAGGCAGAAGGAGAAATAAAATGAAATAACTTGTTAAGATTTATACCTCAATTTTGGGTACCCTCATTTGGCTTTACACCTTATGCCTTATTAGGATGGTCTTAAGGGAATAAAATAAGATATTAGAATAAGAAAAGGAATATAGGAAGGTATTGGGAAAATATTGGGTGAAATAAATCACTCATAAAATGTGAGTAAGGGAGGATAGCTGGTTCCCTTTTATAGGTGAGGTGGGTGGCACACTTGTAATTGTTATAAACTTTTAAATAATATAAGGTTAGTTTCATAAAAAAGTAGCTATAAATTGGATTAATTTAAAATTTTAGATGATATAAGTTCAAAATAAATTCAACCAATATGGGTTAGAGAATTTGTTTTCTTATTTTAAACCTTATCTCATTAGTTTAACCCCTCATTAACCATGTTTAACCTTAACCGTTATAAAGCATTTTTTAATCTGTAAGGGACATCAAAGTAATTTTAAAAATACTAAGCGAAAAATACATGAAAAATTTAAGAATTTTTTTCATCAAACTTATTTATCATATTATTTTTATGATGTTTTAATGGTTTTAAAAATTATTTTTAAACATTAAATACCATTTAAAGTCATTTTCATGACTATTCAAATATTTTGACTTAAAAAGGAATCAAGATAACAATTTAATTCTAATTAAAACATTTAAATCATAAATTAAATTTCATAAGTATAAATAAAATTATTTTAATAACATAAATCATCTAAATTTCATCACTTTTAATATTTTTAAAACCATTTATTTTATTTTTCTACTTCTTGCATAAGCATTGCGTCAACATTACGTAAGTGTTCAAAAAAAAGTATACTATCTATAAAAATTACGAATAAATTAATTTAATAAAAATAATTTATTCTTCTTAAAAATTCACATTTATAATTATTCATATATTGTTTTTATCCCCACTAAAACATATTAAAGATATTAAAAGATAAAGAGAGTGACATTTTATAATTTTTCTTAACTTAAAATAATATTAAGGTCATAATCAATTTAATGTGGCATAATAACTCTATGATTTTGAATATAAGGTGATATGGTTATAAATACCTCATAAAATAATATTTAAAATAAAATTTTGTGGCCTTATTGGAAAATATTTACCTTAATTAACCCGATTTACCCTTTATTGTTGTGACACATTTTTACCAATGTTACTATTTATAGTGATAGAAAATGAAATTGAACTTATTACTGAATTTTAAACTCTTGAGTAAAAATATGAAATAAAATTTCCAGGAAATAATTTTTTTAATTTTTATAAATTTATTTTAATATAAGTGCACAAAACGCAATTAAAAATAATTTTTTGAAAATTGTATTTCTGAGCATAAAAAAGAACTTATAAAAAAATTAAATATAATATAAATTGATATGAATATATTTCTATTATATTTAATAAAATTAATATTATGTTACTTTATAACAAAATCCAAAACAAAATGGTACTTTTAAATTGCTTGATTTAAAGAAAATAAATGACTGTTTTGCAAAGAACAACGTTTTCCACTATTCAATCAAAAATTAATATTTTCAAAAAAATAAAAAAAAAAATATTCCTAATACTATTATAAAATTATTATTTCAAAAATTATTTCTCTTTTTTAAAACATTTTTATAAAATTATCATAAATTAATTACAATATTCACGCACAAAATGCAATAAAAACCGTTTTTGAAGAAAATATATTTTTGAAGCATAAAATAACTTTATTCTCATTAATTTCCTAACAACAATGATTAAATGAATATTAATTAATTAAATTTAATATATAATATACTTATTTCATTGTAAATATTTATAATTAGTGATTAATTTTATCTATTAAGATAAAAATACATTACGAACATAAAAATATTTTTTGTAAAAAATACCTCCTTTACTTTCAAAAGATTTTATCTTCATTTCCAACCAATTGAAAATAAAATTAATTTTGATTATTAATTTTACTATATATATATATATATATTTCATAATATGGTTATTCCAATTCCTTCCTTCCAAACCAACATCTTGGTTATAATGGTCTTATTTAAACAATAGTATATTGTTGTTCGTTTAAGATCAGTGTTGCGTATACCACACATTCATTAATTGGTTTACACATAATATGATATGTAGAATGATGTATTGTGAATATTTAAATGATCATTTAGTGTTTGGTTTCTTAAAATTTTGATCATATAATGATATCATAATATATTGTTAGTAATTGATTAAATCATGGGGTTTTATCAAGATGCTGTAACACACCATGGGTAATATAAAGAGCTAATATTTCATAGTGAAGAACCCAATGGGTTTTGTTGATGAGTCAGGTATCTATTGTCAGTAGTTGGTAAAATCAATTAGAAATGAAATTAAAATATAAAGGTATAAAGTTGTATTGAAAGGTTTTTTGGAAGTTAACACTTCATAATATAGGTAGAGTCCAGATCAACTTCAATAAATTATCACTAAAGAAGATTGGGATATTGAATGATTAATTTGGGTTATAGAAGATTTTGTTTTCTGGAAGAAATGAAGTTGAGTATATTTTGAAGGTGGTTTTAATGTTATTTTCATGTAAATATGGATATTATAAAAATAATTATATATTATCATTATTTATCTGAAATTAGCTAAGTAATTTCAAGTGATGAATGTGAAGATATGTTATTTTGTAAGAACCAATTACTATAAATTCAGAACATGTATTTTAGAAAGAGGTTGAATGTAAGTTTTTACATACATGAAATAGATATAATAAAAAAGTTTCATTATAATAATGGAAAATGGAAGCTAGGTCCATATTTTTAAGAAATTAGAGATGCGATTACTAATATTAAGATAATGCATTCATGGAAGACAAACTACAAATAAATCAAAAAGAGTATTCAAAAGATGTGAATTAAGAAGGTATATGTGATAGAAATTACCTAAAAGTAATTATGAGAGATACAATCTAGATGTTACAAGGTGATATTTTAATGGTAAGTTTAATTACATATAAAAGATGATAGATCAATGGAGATACACATTCAGAATATATATTGATACACTATTATAAAATAAGTTTCAGATGATGAAATGTGTGCACTAGGAATAAATATACTTGAGAAAGTTTAAAAATATTTTGAGTCATACCTTGATGAAGTAAAAAAGATAAGTTTTAATGAAAAAATAGAATTTATAAAAGGAATTGATGAGTAAAAGTACATGAGATGATATGTAAGAGTAACTACAAGAGTCTACCCAATATTTAGAAATAATTTTCAGAGGGGTAAAAAATAAACAAAGAGAAGAGTATTACATTGATATGTAAGATATTTTGTGTAGTGCATACCATAATTCACTAATGAAAATAATATTATGTGGTATGTAATATATATGAATGAATCCATAAGTTACCAATGTTCTATAAGATGAATTCGAATGTTAAATCTGATAACACACTATTGATCTTTCAATGATAAAAATATAATAGTATGTTGAATACTATTATTCTTACTAAGTATGAAAGATGAAACTATGATAAGACTAAAGTTAAAGTATACAGATGTTAGGAATAATTAAAGATGAAGAAATATATGTTAATAATTCCTTCATAGCATCATGTATTGAAGGAAAGTCGATATGCATATGTTTAAATTTTTAAGGATGATGATGAAGCTCTGGAAGAAGACGTTAGGAAAGAGGAGAAGCAAGTAATGCTGATATCTTCAGTTGATATAAATTCAAAAGTTTCAAGGTTACACAATTATGATTGACTAATCCTAATGATGAATGAGTCAATGAGTCGAAGTAAATTCTAGATGATTTATTGAGTTGTTTTGGAAAGCATTTCAAGTTAATAAAATGCTAAAGTCCAGAAGTTCAGAAGTTGAATAACCAAACATGTAAGTTTTATAAGTGGGATAAATAAATTTTTAATTTCAACTTGGTGCAATATAAGGATTTCAAATATCTAAGTAGAATCTCACTAAATTCAGATAGAATCACACACAATTTAGGCTCTTATAGAATTTAAGTTTCACAAACCTAGTTACATTAAAAAAAGAGGAAATATTTTCCAAAATTAAAAAGGGTTGCATGATTAGATCTATTTTTCCTATAAATATGGCTTAACTAAATCATAAATTTGGTTGAGTATTTTTTATAAGAGTTGATATCTTTGTTCTCATGTAATGTTTATGTGAAACTATCCCTTTTGTGAAGAGAGTAGCATGAAAATCAATTATACGGAGAAACATACACAACAATTTATTGAGTAATGTTATATTATATGAATAAATAGTCGTGTTCAAGTTGAGAACTGAACAATACGTTCTGTATATTTTTTGGGTTCATGAATTTGAGGAATTGAAACTTTATATTTCAAATTATAGAGTTGATAAAGTTTTAGAAATTAAGAATATGAAAGTTAGTGAGCCCAACCTGTATTTTTTAAAGGATATATTGTGTCAAGGAAGTTTAGTTAGGTGATTGAAAAGTTTCAAATTTTTAATATTCATAATGATAATAAAGAAAAAAACTTTAATAAACTTACATAATCTTGATCTAGTCATTCTGAATATAGATAGAGAAGTTCTAACATGTATGCAGTTGAAGTTGTTCATTAAGTGGAAGTAAAATACCTACAATTGCAAAATAAGATCTTACTTTGTGAGGAAAATAAATCTAGTAATATACTGAAGATCTTGTACATAATATGAGAGTACGAAACATTGTAGAATATTGGAAACTATTATGAAGAACTAGTCAAGAGATTGTAAAACTGTCAAGAGACAAAAAATGATTTTTGGGAGATAACCTCTTGAGTTAAGGATGATACATTCTAAAACCACTTGCAATCATTTATTTATAATGGTAGAAAATTTGGGTCTTAGACTATACATAAAAAAGGATACAATCACCCAAAATGGGGGAATATCTTGTAAAAATATTATGTTCTACTATAAATTATTTATTCACTAAACTGTATGTGATAGTGTCTATTGGGGACACATAAATAGATCCATTCATCCTAATAGGTTTAGATATTTTAATACTATAATGGGTAAAATGGTAAAAGAAAATAATATTTTCAAAATTTTATACACTAAATCACCCCTCCCCCTATCAGTGTGAATGCTCGATCTACTCGACACTTAAATTAGTATAAGAGAAAGGCCACACATATGATTTGACATATTTTCTTTCTTAGTTGTTTTTATAATTATATATATAAAGTTATGATTTGAAAATGATTTAGAGTTACCATAGATGGAAAACATAGTTACTATTATTATCAATACTAACAAATATGTATCTTAAAAATCCTTAAAGAAAAAACAATAGAAAGAGGATAATAATCTAAGAAATATTTTGAAGGAGAAAGTGGATTCACCACAAAATAAGGTAATCAGGGTGGTGGTCCCTCTTCTATATCAGTTAGAAATGATCCTCTAGAAGAATAAAGTTATCTTTGGGAAGATTATGTGTATAATGAACCACTTAGTGATTTTTATTCTGAAGTTATGGATTATTTTAAAAATATACTTGGTGAGTTTACTATATATATATTAGAGTTTTTGTAGGGTATACAGGATGATAAATCATAAATGGAATTTGAATCTAATTATATAGAAGAATCATTGGTAGAAAATGTGAGAAATAATAAAACTATCATAAAAGATAATAAATCCAAGGAATATATTTTTTTGGTTTTATAAGGATAAATATACCCTGGATAAAGAAGATTTTTAAAAAATAATTGATGAGAAAGTTGAGGTAAGAAAAATTAGTGAAGAGAAGATCAATGATTTTAAATAAAGAAAAAATAGCATGAGGAGTGGATTGAGAGGATGAAAAATGAATGGGAAAGAATATTGAAATTAGTTGAGTATGATAAAAATACACTCAATATTAATTTCCTTGAACTATAATTCAAATTTATAAACATATAAGTGACATAAGTTGAGTCTTCCAAAGCTTCTGATAAAATAAGAGTAGCTTGAACGAAAGTTTTTATTAAGATTATATCTTTAAAAAATATTCATATTAGTGGTAAAATAAGTATGATATCATCCACTCATCAATTTAATACAAGATCATGGAAAATTTTATCCCTTACTCCCTATATTTTTTTTATACTAACACAGTTTTGTTTAGTAGTACATGTTACAGTTTAAATTCTAAGAAAAATTTAGTGGAGAAAATTGATGAGAAATCCTCTACAACATAAAAAGTGGATGTAAGTAATATTAGGGGAACTCTATCTCCAAATAAATTAGAAAGTAATGTTTACTTTTTGAAAAAGTAATAAGGAAGTAAATTTGGACAAACTGAGTTAACAAGAAAAAGGAAAAGATTCATTGGCCACTGCAAGTGATGTGGGTGATTTAGACATCATGAAATTTACTATTGGTATTACATGTCAATTATTGAAAAAAAATAACTACATTAATGGGTAGTAGATTAAAATCAATATATATCCAACTAAAATAAATCAATGTAAATAAAAAATAAACATCTATTCTGTAACAACAAATTTGAAATTTTAGAGAAAATTTTTAGAAACTGCAACATAATTGGTCATTAGGATGTTGATTTATAGTATAAACCAACCAGTAATAATTCATTCTTTGATGATAATAGAAGATTAAAAAAATTAAGAAGTATATAAAATGATATGCATCTATTTTGAGGTGTAAGAAATTAAGGAAATGTGTTAAACAAAACACACCCATGTATAATGGTGAGAATGATGCTACACTGAGAAAGAGATGGTTATAATATGATGGAAAATGACATATCATAGACCATTTTAAATTTTCCTTTAATATCGAATTTAAATGAATAAAGCTAAAGAAATAAAGGGAATCAATCCAATAGAGAAATTAGATAATTGGTTTTGTGTAAAACATCCCAAAATAAGAAAATGAGATGTTTCCAAAGAAGGGTGACTCAAATATAGAAAAAATGTGTGGAGGGTGAATAAATATTGCTCATAATTCTAATAAATTAATTAAATGAAAAAAATGATACATGGTGTTGGTCAAAAAGTAAAATAAATCACCATTGACTTTACATACCAAGAATGCTTATATGAGGGAGTCTCTATATAAGAAGTGAATGAAGGATGTTTCTAAAGAATTCATGACCATATGTCCAATATAGTTGGAAATGGATAAAAAATTGAGCAAACAAAGAAGAATGAATGCTTCTTGAAAAAAATATGAAAAAAATCAATTCCACATTAGAAGAAGGTTATAAAAATAAAGAAGAACATGATTCCCAAGAATATTAGTGTTTGGAAAATCAAGGGTTAATGTATAAAGAAAACCAGAGATGTAAAGAAAATAGTTTCTTGATTGAGAATAAAATATTATCATTTTTAATGTCATTAAGGAGATTATGGAGAGTCCACCTTATTCCCATATCTATTATTTCCGTTTCTCTATGTAGGAAATTAATGGCAACCTATGTGTTCAAGGGGATACCTAAAGTAATGAATGTTGTGAAAGTCATACAAAACAGAAAATATATTCATTATGTATTTCCCTATTAGATATCAATTGATGCCTCTTCAAAATATTTAATTGGAATCATTCAAAATGAAATTGGATGGATTTTTCCCCTTGAGGGGGATTTGAGTTGAACAACAACTAGATATCCAAATCTCATGGAGATCTGAAATATATATATTTTTAGAGAAATATGTGAATGAGATATAATAATCACTTTGTATTTTCTTATGGTATCAAATATTATTATTAATGGGATCATTTTTTTGAATATAAATTTTACTTGTCATGATGATACATACTTTCCATTGAATGTTTTTAATGTTTTTGTTGAAGACGAGTATAAGTGTTTGTTTGAAAATATTTTGAACATCCCATGATAGAAGATCTATGAGTTTTTATCACATGATAAATACTTTATGAACAAAATTTATGTCTAAGTAAATCTCTAATTTTCTACCAAGGTAATTTCTCACATAGACTTAGAGAATATTTATGTATAGACACTTTCTTTAAGAAAAGTGATTCCATCTATCTCTCAAATAAATCATGTTTTACTTTTTATGAGGGAGATAAGATGAAATATTATTTATGAATAAAACATGATATTAGTGTTAATTTACCTCATTCTTGACCCTTTGAATTTATTATCAATTAGGTGGAGATAGAAACCCGAAGAGAATCTTAGGAGATCATTGACTTTAGTTTTTGTTGGGTACTACAAAAAAATCCAAAGGGGGATAGTGAAGAACCCAAAGGGTTGCAATGATTTTTTTTCAATAGTTGGTGATGAAAACGAGTAAGGAAAGGTAAAGATAAAGGACTAAAGTTGGAATGAAAAGTTATTTGGAAGTTAACAATCAAGAATACAGGTAGAGTATATATCTACTTCTAGAAGTTAGCATTGAATAAGATTGGGTGTTTAAATGATTAATCATCATGATTGAAGAAAATTTGTTTACAGGTGTAGTGAAGTTGAGTAAATATTGGAGATGAAGTTAAAATTATTTTCATGTGAAGATGGATATTTCATGAAGTTTTATATTTAATTATTTTTTTAGTTGAACTTAGTTGAAGAATGTCAAGTGTTGAAGGTGAAGATAGGTTGTTCCAGAAGCACTAACTGCTAATGTTTCAGGAAATGTACTTAATAAGAAGATTGAACATATTTTATAAAGTACATGAGATAACTATGAGGAAGCAATGAAATTAAATAATGAAAAAATAAATTTATATCAAGATGTATAAGAAATCATAGATACAACTATTTTCATTTATAAGATGTATTCACAATTTATAAAATGTGGATGAATGTTAGGAGTATCTGGAATATGTGCATTCAGAAGAAATATGTGATGAAAATGACCTAGTTTTAATCCCAGAAGCTAATATCCAGTAACTATAAGGTGATGCAATGAATCAGATATTCCATGTATTATTTTTAAATATTATATGGATTGATTTTGAGACCAGGTACTGAGATGACATGCGATTCTAAGGCCTAGTGTACTAAAAAAAATACCTGAAAAATATTAAAATATTAAATATCACACAAGAAAATTTTTACTAAAAAAGTGGAATAAGTTCAAAATATATTCCAAGATTAGAAATAAAAGGGCACCGTTGCGTTCAGAACAACAACTATACCCTAGGCGTAACCCAACATTGGTTAGCATAGTTCAATTAGGGAAAGTCATCATGGGAACTTAAATGAATAAAATAAATTAAGAATTTTTTTTGTCGATACAGTGACAAAAACTCTTTGGTAGAGATCTAGGGTTAGCCTCATAACCTTGGAATCCTCTGAAGACATTGGAGAGAGAGATCTAGAGAATTATCTTGATTAGGCGATGACGAAACCTCGAATCGATGATTGACGAATGTTGATCTTGATAGATATCACCAATGACAATGACGTGATGACCATTCTTCATTAGCACATGATTAAGATCTAGGTAGGATGCATTATTTTTATTTCCTTTCCCCGTTCTTTATTCCTATGACGATCACAGACTAATCCATGAATATATTAGCCTGTGGATCGATTGTATTTATGAGATGATATTATTTTGCGGGTTTATCAGTATGATTTATTCTTCATGATTAGAACCACCGATTGATTAATTTACCATTCTAATGGTGATGAACTAAGATCAAAACAAACATTTCTTGAGGTTCATCCCTCTTGATTTGATTGTTATTTTCTCCCCTGATTCACCATTCCTCACGCCTTCTTTATTCTTCCCCGGCTTTGAACCCCTTTGTGAAAAATTGATCATTACACCTTTGATTCTTGGAATAATGATACAAAACCATAAATTAGATATCAGGATGACTCAAAAGAGGTGCGATGACGGGTGTGACAACATATTGAATAGTGGTGTGTGCCAAATCCATGTTCTTTAGTGATAATGAAGAATGCCTACAATTGCATTTTCCAAGAATATTCATGGCCCGAATCCTATTGATTAGGTGTTAAAGTGGAAAATAAAGTTAAATCATGGCTGATTGTCACCTATTGACCGATCATGGTTCTGGTGCTCTGCTAATGTGTATAGTAGCACTCGAGTCGAATCCTCGACGATGATACTTTTTAATAGTCAATTGTTTTTAGTTGATTGTATTTTGATTGGGGGGGGGGTTGTTTGCAGAGATTAATTTAAATTATTGATTGATTTAACAATTTAATAAATATTTGGGCGAGTTCATCATTAGGTAGTTAATCTTATGATATCCTTGATCCTTGCTTTATATTGCATTAAATTAACACCCATGTCACAAGTTGACGTTGATTGGAATTCCCAAGTGTAAAGGCTTTAATCCAAGCCTTAACTTGACCTAGTGTTCTAATATCAATCATAGATTATTTATGGTAGTGTATTTATGGTTACAATAATCAATGGAGACCACATGTTAAACAAAACAATTCATTAATCCATGACATATTAAGTCCAACATACACAATGTTAAATTAAAGAATACTCATCGAGCAAAAGTTCTCAATTGAATAAATTCTCTAAATAATGACTCACCCCAATGGTATATTTACTCAGAAATTAATATGGTTATTAATATGGTAATATATGATTATGGTGATAAATTATATATAGAACAAAAAGAACAGGATAAGAAAAGAGTAGTGCGTCGAGCACACACGATCGTTGAAGAGAGTTAAAAAAAGACTTTCGATTGAATGAGGAAGAAAAAGAATAGAGAGAGTTTTAACTTCATTTAAACTATTTTAAGAACACTAATATTAAAGTATAGAAGGTGGATGAGAATAAGATATATTAAAGAAGAAACTTGCATTAAAACAGAATTACAAAGAAAAACACTTGTGAAATTACAAATGAGGGAAACTGTAAAAAAAACAAAGAGAGAAGGAAAGGTCTCTCAAGTGAAAACATGAGTATGACAGGTACTCCCAAGCCTTTGTAATGGATTTTTTCATGGAAATATTTTCTCTTCTCTTCTGAAATTCCAACCCTTTTTAAAGGATAGAAGGGGATGTATTTATAGCCCAAGGTGGTGGACTATTTGCATCCCAAAACTACCCCTCTACTTTGATCGGTGATTTGGACATCCAAACAGCTGAATATAGAAATATAGTCTTCTTAAAAGTTTTATATAATAATGTTTTCTGACTACTCTCAACATTAGGAGCCATTTAGACTTATTTAACCAAAGTTATGGTGGTTTGAGTAAACAATTTTAATCTGTCCATTTCAATCCAAACTTATCAAAATGTCAAAATACGAATGGGTTTTTTAATAGAAAATTTCCCTCAAATAAAAATAGTTTCTTATATCAAGATGGACTCAAATATATTATATTTCACACTGCAAAATCACAGCTTGATTTGATTACTGGATCATGAGGAATGTCATGAATAGTGTTCGGATATTAATTCATCGCCAGGATGGTGGGTTGGAGTTCAAAGCATCAGTTGGGCCCATTTTTATTATATTTGGACCTTAAAATTTTTATCCATGATTCCTTTGGATAATAAAAAAAATATGGTAGAGTTTAATAAATTTTGGGCTTCGTTATTTAGGCCAGTAACTCAATCATCATGGCTGGACCAATTTCTTCACAGATTCTTTGGGTCATCTTGTGAGGACCATATGACCCTTAAAATGGAATAATTGGACACTAATTATTTCTAATGATATGTTTGAAATTGAATAATAAATCCTAAAAAACTATAATAATACAATTTGCATTAGTAGGGTTATAGTTATAAATAAAATATTAAGATGACTCAATTGGACTACTTCTAAAATTGCTCAAAAATTATATTTAGTATTAAAACATTAATATTTCACCCAAATTATGCACATTTCATATAAAATAAGTAAAGGGAGTATATAATAAGTTATTAAAATATTAATAACATCAACTCCCCAACACTTAGTCTTATTCATGTCCTCATGTACAAAAAATATAAAAAACATAACAAAATCATTTTTATTCACCAAAAAATATTAAAATTTTGTTTTCCCCAATCATGGGAGGTTTAGACAATTTCACTCATCCATATTGTATTACACCACAAGTTTTTATAGAAAAAATGTTCAAAAAACCATTAATTTTTTCATGCTCAAATTTAGAAATATAAAATGGTGGCACATAAAACATACTTCTCTCAAGATGATAATATTAATTTATAGAGCTTCACTCATTCACCAACTAAAAGTGAAAATCATAGAGTTTTTAAGAGCTCTCAGCTTCCCCTACCTATCCTAAAGTGATAAAAAATCATGAGGTATTTTTATGGGGTTTTCTATGGCTATGGGATGATAGGAAGATGATATCCAAATGATAGGAAAAAGGGGGTAAAACACCAACATTGAAAAAACAATGAACAATTTTTTTGTAATGAAACATGAAAGGAAATAAAAACACATATTTATAAGGGAATGATTGTGTAAATAAATACACAATATAGGATGAAAATTTGAAGGGGATCAAAAGATTAAATATTTATAAAACACAAAACTTCTCCCAATGACATAAGTGTTCTTGTTTTTATTTTCTTTTCTTCATGTTTTTTTAAAATTTTAAAAAGTTGAACTTGAAAAAGATATCACAATCATATCCCAACCCATGATTGATCTCCTCATTAAATTAATTGTAATAGTTATATCAATATCAAAGGTTGAGGAAGAGTTATTTTTGACCTACCCAAGATAGAACCCAATTTTGTTTTTTTTGATTTTTTTTTGATTTTTTTGAACACTTGTTAGTAACATTTACAAAATTACATAATTTAAAGTACATTACATACCCCAAAACTCACTGAATGACAACCTATCATCCACACTAAATTGGATACTTACCCTCAATAATATGATAACTCATTAAAAATCAATAAAAGGGAACCCAAAAAATGAAATCCATTCCCCCCCACACATAAATTTCAATAAATAATTCAATGTAAATCCATTTAGTTATTGGGTGGGATAAGGTATTGGTCTTGTAATGTGGGTATCAAAGAAAATGTTTTCATAGGCTCGAAGGGGACTTCAAAAGGAGTATTAATATAAAGGAAATGAGAGGCTATTTGGCTATTGTGATTCTCAAGTGGTTTAGAAAATGTCTCTATCATATTAATGCACTTCAAAGTAGGAAATTCAGATCGAAGGTCCACAAACTCAAGACTCAAAAATGGGGGTAAAAAAACATTTTGAAAATATGGCCATAGATGACCTTGTCATGAAAGCTAATGTTGGTTCTCATGGTAGGGGAAAATCATTTTCCAAATAAAAAATTGAGCATTCAAAGTTTGTTGGTTTTGATATAAAATTATTTATCCAAAGTCATAATAAAAATACAAAAATTTTGAGATGAAAACATGTATTTTGACTCCCCAAAATGGTTAGAAAAATTTTAAAAGTTCAAGGTGAGTAATCATGACCCTTTCTTTTCCATATTTTTTTAAGTGATTATTATAATAGTTTTTATGTTTTTTAGGGTTTTTTTTAGTTTTTTTATCAAGAAACACCCACACAAAAGAGTAAATAAACACTGTGATGAGGAAAATGGTAAACAAATTAAAGAGAGGGGAATAAGAAGAAAGAGTGAGATAGGGGAAGAGATATAGAGAGAGTTATAGGGAAATAGGTTCCACTGGTTTGGATTTGGTGGGTCTCCATCTCCATCCGGTGGTGGGTCTGTGGAAGTTGTGGATCTGATGGAAGTCGATGTGGTTCCAAGATTATGTGTCCTCTCATAGTGATGCTTTAACCGATGTCCATTAACTGTGAATTTCCTTTTTGAAGAGGGGTCTTGGACTTGCACTGCACCAAATGGGTAAACATTAGTAATAATAAAACGACCTTCCCAACAAGAATTAAGCTTACCTAAGTGAAGTCGAAATGGAGAATTGAAGAGCAATACCTTTTTACCTTCATGGAAAACCTTTTATAGGATGTGTTTTTC
This sequence comes from Viscum album, assembly GCA_963277665.1. Classification (NCBI taxonomy): domain Eukaryota; kingdom Viridiplantae; phylum Streptophyta; class Magnoliopsida; order Santalales; family Viscaceae; genus Viscum; species Viscum album. The sequence goes on along the minus strand of OY728143.1, from coordinate 1,383,637,464 downwards.
ATGGAGTACCTTGGATTTTTCTTTGTAGAGATTATAATTCTCGTAAGAATCAAGTCAAAGCACCTCCAGTTCATGCAATTGAAACAATCTTTATTCACCAGATTTTTTACAATCAAAGTTACAGGTTTTTAAAGCCTAAAAATATGTATGTTGGATTTCAACTGGAAAATGACATGATTTACCAAAAACTTTCCTAAAAGGATACATCCAAATGGGTGTTTTATAGGCAGTTCGATAAGCCCAAAGTGCTTCACCAAGTCTTTCAGGAAAATCTTTTCTAGTGGGTTTTACAGTTCTATCAAGAACTATTTTGACTTCTCTATTGGAAAGTTCAGCCATGCCATTTTTCTAGGGGTGATATACAGTTGATATTTTACATACAACACCATTCTTTTTCAAAATACATTCCATGGTTCTATTACAAAAATGGGTTCCTAAGTCACTAATCAAGGCACAGGGAGTTCCAAATTGGCGAAAGATGTGTGTTTTTAAGAACTCACTAATAGTATGTAATTCGTCCTTTCTAGTGGGTTTTTCCTCAACCCACATAGAAACATAATCAACTACAAGAAGAATGTATGAGAATACATTGGAAGGGGGGAATGGTCCCATGAAATCGATGCCTCAAAATTCAAAGATCTCACAAAAAATTAAACGCTTTTGTGAAATTCATTTCTCTTTGAAATTGTGCCAAAATTTTGGAAAGTGGGACATGATTGATAGAACTCATGTGAGTCCTTGAAGAGTGAAGGATAGTAGAATCTAGAGTCTAGTACCTTTTGGGAGTTCCTTTGTGGTCCAAAGTGGCCACCACTAGGAATTTAGTGACAAAATTCTAAGATGGAAGAATGTTCATTTTCATAAACACATCTCATAATTAACATGTCTGCCCTAGTTTTCCAAAGTTTATTTTCTTCTCAAAAATAGTATTTTGAATAACTTTTCAACTTTATTTTTTTTATTTTGAAAAATTTTCAGGAAAAACACCAAAAACAATGTAATTTACAATTGGGGCATACCATGGTATTTTTGGAGTGAGATATGAAAGGTGCTCAGTTGGAAATTCTGGATCAATTATTTCAGAATGAGAAGAATTAGACATTCTACCCAAGTGATCAACCACAAGGTTTTATTTTCTTGGTCTATCTTTGATTTCAAGGTCAAAATCTTGGAGCATTAGGATCTATCTTATTAGCCTCGGTTTAGAATCACCTTTCTCAAGTAAGAACATTATAGAATAATGGTTTGTGAAGATGATGATTTTGGAACCTAAGAGATAGGGCCAGAATTTTTTTAAGGCAAAAACCAGTGCTAAAAGTTACTTTTCAGTTACAGTGCATTGAGATTGAGTTTCATCCAAAGTTTTTGAGGCATAATAGATGACATGCAGATTTTTTTTCTCTTCTTTGACCAAGAACATCCCCAACAGCTCTATCAGAAGCATCACACATCAACTCAAAGGGTAAGGACCGATCTGGGGGTTGGATTATTGGGGTAGATGTAAGAGCAGTTTTGAGTTCAATTAAGGCTCTCTTACAAACCTCATTGAAATGGAAAGTGACCTCATTTTGGAGAAACAGAGTGAGTGGGAGGGAAATACTACTGAATTTATGGATAAATTTCCAATATAAACATGAATGACTGAGGAATGAACGGATGTCTCGAATAGAGGTGAGTTTAGAAAATGATTGGATCACTTCAATTTTGGAAGGATCAACTTCAGTACCCACTTTTGAAACTATGTTCCCTAAAAACTCCCATTTGCAACCATGAAGTGACATTTTTCAAAATTTAACATAAGGTTACACTTGACACACTTTTAGAGAACTAGAGAGCGTGAATTCAAGCAAGATTCAAATGACTCACCATAAATGGTGAAGTCATCCATGAAGACTTCCATGAATTCTTCAATGAATTATGAAAAGATACTCATCATACACCTCTAGAATGTTGTCGAAGCATTAAAAGGACAAAAGGAATTCTATTATATGCATATATTCCAAAGAGGCAAGTGAAAGTAGTCTTTTCTCGGTCCTGAGGTGCGATTGGGATTTAGAAGTAGCCGATGTATCCATCAAGAAAGTAATAGTGTGACTTTCCAGCTAATATTTCTAGAATTTGATCAAGGAATGAAAGAAGGTAGTGATCTTTTCATGTTTCAACATTCAATTTTTGGTAATCAATGCATACATGACATTTGTTCTTCACTCTAGTTGTGACTACCTCTCTATGTTCATTTGTGACAACAGTTATCCCAAAATTTTTAAGTACAAATTGAATTGGACTAACCCATTCACTATCAGAAATTGGGTAGATATTACATGCTTGAAGAATCTTGGTGATATTTTCCATAACTACCCCAAGGATGAGTGGATTGAGTTTTCTTTTTAGTTGTATAATTGTTTTGGATTATTCCTCAAGATGGATGTGATGCATGCAAAGAGTAGGGTTTATTCCTAGTATGTCATCTAAGGTCCAACCTAAGGAATTATTCCCTCTAACACTTGAGAAAATTTGGACTCCTCGTTTTTGGTAAGTGAAGAGGAGATAATGACAGGATAAGAGTGATCATAGAAAAGGAATGCATATTTTAGGTGTTCAAGAAGAGGTTTTAGATCACTCTTATCTTTCATTTGTGGGTTAGAAAACTCAGGAATGGAGGAAGGGACTTCAGTTGATTCGGATTAATTTTCCTTAATATTGTCCAAGGTGGAGCAGTAGAGATCAGTGCTGATGTAGGATTCAAGAGAGTTTTCAAGATCCTCTAGATTGATAGAGTCTATGAATGAAAGGTCCATATCAACTTCACCAATTATGACTTGGTTAATCATGGTGCAGATTTCAAAAGATCCTTTGTCATTAGAACATGAAGAACATGATGGATTGGGGTTCAATTAACTTTGAGAAGTGTCATTGTAAGCATGGATTGAGAATACAGAGTGATCCTCAAATGGGTATCGCATGGATTAGAAAATGATGAACTTGACCAGTTGGTCACCAAATTCCATGGATAATATACCTGAATGGACATCAATCTTGGTTCTCACTGTCATTAGGAATGGTCTTCCTAGAATTAGGGGAGATCGAGAAGATTTCATCTCATTTTCCATGTCGAGAACATAAAAATCATTTGGGAAGATAAGATCATTGACACGAACAAGGACATCCTCAATTATTCCCTCAGGACTACTTGTACTTCGATTGGCTTACTAGATGAAAACACTCGTTGGGTACAAGGGACCAAGACCATGGTTGGAGAGGATGGTTTGGGTATGACATTAATTAAGGATCGTAGGTCTATGAGTGCATCATCAAAGTTGGAACTTCTAATTTGGCATGGAACCATAAAGGCCCCTAGATCTTTGCACTTTATGGGAATATAATATTGGGTAGAAACATTTTCAAAGGTTCTAAGTTTACTATTGTGGGCTCACAATTCCTTAAAAAACTTGGCATACTTAGGGATTTGTTTTATGTCATCTAAGAGGGGAATTTTGACTTCAACATGACTAAACATTTCAAGCATTTCAGGATCATGTTCAAATGACTTATTTGGCTTAGAAATGGATTGAGGAAAAGTAATTGGGTTCCTAAGTGGAATGAAAGGAGGTGAGGGAATGGATTCTGGTTCCTTTTCAGGTTTCTTTTTCTTTTCATTTTCTAGGTTAACATTTAAATGGGAGTGAGAGGTCTTATCATGAGGCATAGCAATTGGATTTCCCATTCTAAGTGAAATTGTAATAACATTAACTTTGGGGTTGGGTAATAGTTGAGCTGGGATTTGGGAAGAATTTGATTGTTGTTGCTGGCTCAGGTGGGATGCAAGTTGACCGATTTGGGTTTCAATGTTTTTGAGGCTCGAACAGGTGAAGAAGGAAAGATCTTACATTGCACTTTCCCATGGTTTCTTGGAAGAATAGGGTTGACCTGGATTGGGATTACCTTGATTTTGGTTCTTGGGAAAGTGATTGTATTGGTTTGGGAATGGGGAAGTCTCACTTGGATAGTGAAATCTAGGAGGATGAAGAGGAGGATTGATACTTTGAGGTTGAAGAAAAAAATGGTAACGTTGTTGGAAGTTACCAACACCTTGACCATATTAAAAATGGTTTGGGTTTTGATGAGGTTATTGAGGGGGATGAGAAATGGGATTCCCATATCTCAAGCCTTGGTTAAAGGTAGGAGAGAAGGGCTCAGGGTGGGGTTGGTTGAAGTTTCTAACAAACTGACCTAATTGTTGAGGGTTGGGGTTCCACTGAGCATATGCTGCATTGAGATCCATTGGTCTAGATGAATCAAATGAATCATCTTGAATTTGTGGACATGTGTTAGTTGTATGAGATGGTGATCTATAGATTCCATAGTTTTTGATAGGTCTAGGGAACATAGATTGTGGATAAGATGAGATCAGGGCTTTGGAAGCCATAACTAGTTATCATACAAGATCTGTAAGTTCACTCATCCACTCCGTCATCTAGTTCGACTCTATGGATTGATTGTCTTGGACTTTTTTTACTTGATCATGTGCTCGATTATGGAATTAATGTTTGTTTGCATCCATGTTTCTTATGAGATCTCTTATAGCTGTAGAATATTTATCAAAAAAAGCACTGCCACTTTTAGTATCAATGAAGGTTATCTCTATAGCCAATAACCCCTCATAGAAGTATTGGATCAAGAGTTGGTCAGGAATTTGGTGGTGTGGGAAGGTTGCAACAAGCTTTTTGAACCTCTCCCAGTATTCATGGAGTGATTCATTTGGGAATTGATGGATACCGCTTATTTCCTTATAGATGGAAGTAGTTTGAGAAGCAGGAAATAATTTCTCTATGAAAAGTCGCTTCATGTCATTCCATGTGGTTATAAAACCAGGATGGAGGTATAAAATCCATGAATTGGTGGAGTCAGCTAAGGAAAAAGGGAATGCTCGAAGTTTGATTTATTCCTCAGAAACCCCTTGAGGCTTCATGGTAGAGCACACCACTTGGAACTATTTAAGGTGGAGATGTGGATCCTCACCAGCTAGCCCATAAAAATAAGGAAGAAGATGAATAAAACTTGATTTGAGTTCGAATTCAGACTTTATGTTTGGATATTTAATACCAAGAGGTTATTAATTTATATCAGGGGAAGCAAGTTCTTTATGTGTTTGTTTCCTAGGATTGGCCATATCTAATTCAATTGGTTGGAAAAGGACTAGTTCTTGAATTATTTGATTATCCCTAATGTTCTTCCTAAGTTGGAGAAGTGTTCACTCAATTTTAGGGTCAAACAAATTTGAGGGAATTTTTGGGAGGATACAAGGAATTCATAGAGATTTTTTAAGAAAAGGGAATATGGGTTTTTCTTTGTGTTTTTTTAAATTTTTCTAATTTTTATTTTTTTTGTTTTTTATAATAAATAGAAACTAATTACTATTTAATTGCACCATCCTTATAAATGTCACTATTTGAAAGAATGACCAATTGCTTCCTATCAACCAGTCAAGGTTCCAGTGCTCTGCTAATGTGTATAGCATCACTTGGGTCGAATCCTTGGTGATGATAATTTTTAAAAGTTGATTGTATTTTGATTGGGGGGGGGGTTGTTTACAGAGATTAATTTAAATGATTTATTAATTTAAAAATTTAATTAATATTGGGGTGAGTTTATCATTAGGTAGTTAATCTTGTGATATCCTTGAGCCTTGCTTTTATTGCATTAAATTAATACCCATGTCACAAGTTGACGTTTATTGGAATTCCCAAGTGTTAATGCTTTAATCCAATAATTAACTTGAATTATGGTTATAATATCAATTAGATCTTGTTTATGGTAGTGTATTTATAGTTCCAATAATCCATGTAAACCACACATTAAATAAAACAAGTCATTAATCTAAGACAAGTTAAGTCCAACATATACAATGTTAAATTAAAGAATACTCATTAAGAAAAAGCTCTAAATCTCTTAACATCTCTAAATAATGACTTATCCCAATGGTAGATTTAATCAGCCATTAATATGGTTATTAATATGGTAATATATGATTATGGTGATGAATTATAAATAGAACAAAAAGAACGGGATAAGAAAAGAGTCGTGCGTCGAACACACACGATCATTGAAGAGAGTTAAAAAAAGACTTTCGATTGAATGAGGAAGAAAAAGAAGGGGAAATGTTTTAACTTGATTTAAAATATTTTAATAACATTAATATTAAACTATAGAATGTGTATGAGAATATGAGATATTGAATAATAAACTTTCATTAAAACAGAATTACAAAGACAAACACTTCTGAAATTACAAACGAAGGAAACTGAAAAAAGAAATTAAAACAAAGAGAGGAGGAAAGGTATATCAAGTGAAAAATTGAGTATGTAAGGTCCTCCCAAGCCCTTTTCAATGCTTTTTTAATGCCAATATATTATCCTCTCTTCTTAAATTCCAACCCTTTTGAAAGAAGAAGAGGGGATGTATTTACAGCACAAGGTGGTGGACTGTTTTCCAAAACTACCCCCCACTTGGATCAAGATTTGGACATCCTGAAAGTTCAATATCTATATATCTTATTCTTAAAAGTTTTATATAATAATGTTTTACAACTAATCTAAAAATATGGATCCATTTGGACTTATTGAACCTAAGTTATGGCTATTGGAGTAAACAATTGTAATCTATCTGTTTCAATCCATACTTTTCAGAAGGTCGAAATGTGAATGGGCTTTTGAATTGGAATATGAAATAAAATAAAAATAGTTTATTCTATAAAGTTTACTGAAAATATATTATATTTCTCACTGAAAAATCCCATATTTATTTTATGACTAGATCATGAGAAATGTCATGAATAGTTTCCGATGTTTAATTCTCGGTCAGAATGGTGGGATTGACTTCAAGCATCAGTTGGCCCCTTTTTTCTTGTATTTGGACCTTCAAATTTTTATCCACGATTTATTTGGATAATAAAGAAAATATGGTATATTTTCATAAAATTTGGTCTTCGGGATTTATTCCAATAACTCAATCATCATGGCTGGTCCAGTTTCTTCATAGATTCTTTAGGTCATCTTGTGAGGACTATATGACCCTTAAAATGGAAGAATTGGCCACTGATTACTTCTAATGATATGTTGGAAATTTAATAAGGAATCCTAAAAAATCACAATAACACGATTTAGATCAATAGGGTGATAGTGATAATAAAATAGTAAAATAACTCAATTGGACAAATTTTAAAAATGCTCAAAAATTATATTTGGTATTAAAACATTAATATTTCACACAAATTATGAACATTTATTATAAAATTAGTAAAGGGAGTATATAATAAGTCATGAAAATATTAATAACATAAGAAATCTCATATCAAGAGTTTTGAGGTGAAACAACCACCTAAATTAGATCTGGACGATCAATGGAGCGAGTAGGAGGAAGAAGACATGTTTCTAGAAAACCAGATACCCACAACATGTAGTCTCTCACTAAACAGCTTGTAGTCCCTAGTTGAATGACTCGGCATGTACCCCAGTAGGTACATAGACATGGGGTGGAATAAACATGTTTCCTACATGGCATGTACTCCCCCACATAGCTTGGCCTCGAACAAGCACAAGGGCTACCCCGTGTACTAGTACATGGGTAAGGGTACATGGGCTCACGTCGTGTACTAGAACACAACTGGAGTACATGGGTGGACCATAAATGAGATGTAATGGAATATAACTCTTCTACACACTATGAACCCCTTTTCTACATGACATGGTTTGAAATGACACAGGCCTTTGTACACGAGCAGTACCCAAGCTCAAGGAACACAACATGTGACCCTTCTACATTCCATAGATTCCTTCCTACATGGATTGAGCTTCTTGTCCTCTATATCATGGACAGGTTTTGTTAAAATTAGTTCAATTTATAATTTCCTAAGGTTGGTATGAATAATTTACTACTCCTAGGACTATGATCCCTTTAGAAGGGCTTCCTGGATAGAGGTTTTAGAATCCCCCAAGAGGCCCAGAGTAGGATCCTTTATTCATCTTCAGGCCCTAGGTGGAGTTCTTAGTATCATCGTGACCAACCCTAAAACCAATAATCTACTTAGAAGGGTAATAAAGATTGAGTTTTTGGTATCAGCCCATGGCCCTAGTTGTGATCCTCATCTGTTGTATCATATTCTCTTCGGACTATCAGTGTATCTTTCTCAAGGTGAGACCTGATGAGAAGTACCTCTCAGACAAACATCATCAGTGCTATTGAACTTAGGAGTGTGTTCCCCTAGATGAGTGATTCATGGAATATTTGAGATTAATTTCTAGTACTGGTATACAGTGGTTGTGAATTACCTCTAAACTATGTGTCTTGGATTGAGTATATTTGAATATTCTTGTTATATGTGTTGTAGAAATATGCCTGTGTAGATCTGACTGTACTTTCCTTGCTATATTGCTTTGTGGTTTTGTGGTGTCCTACTGAGTATTTTTATACTCACCCCTGTACAGGCATTGATTTCACGTGTTGTGTCTTCTACAGATGATCAACCTTTTAATGGAGTCCTAGGAGGACTAGAACCAAATGGTGCTTTGTGAGACCAGACAGGTCGAGGTGTGTTCCTATGGCTAGAGACAACAATCTCAATACCTTTTTCTTATAGGTTGGACTTGTTCTTAGAGACTCTTTATGGAGGGATTGTATTTTATCCCTGTTTTACTTTAATTTACTTCCCATCATACTTTGGTTATATGATATAGTTATATTCATGAATTGGTTTCTTAGTGGTTTTTACATTTTAGAATTTGTGGGCTTGGAGATGTGTGTGTGTGCACAGGTATATAAGAAATTCCTCTCATGTTAGTAATATGACTACTCGGTTCTAGTCACCCACCCTTAGCCTATTGGTGGTGGGATTGGGGAGTCATGGAATGGGTCCCACTGGGATGAGTTGTGGCAGAGTGGTATCAAAGTCATCCGGTTCTACTTTAGAATTTGGAGTATGTGATATTAGTTTGGGGAAATATTGTTAAGTGTTTTGAGTTCGTCTTTTAGGCCAGGGAATCCAGTGTTGGTGCGGTGGCTGATGTATCCATACACCAGGACTCTAACAACTTGCTTTTTGACTCGGTACATGAGAACCATTGGTTACAGGGAAAATAATGGCACATTCATTATATAGTAATGGGTTGTGGTTTACATGTACTTCTTACATAAACTCTCTAGATATACTCATTGACCGTTATATATCTTGTTTGTTTTAGGATGCCTTTACAATGCATACCAGCTAGGATTCAATAGCTTGATCAGGAGGATGACCCCCTTAGTGATGAGGCTTCAATACATGGATTAGTTCTTGAGATGTTACCTCCATGGGGTGCACCAACCATATAGCCAGCCATAGAGAATCACTTGGTACCCACAGTACTGGCAGATGAGATGCGCAAGATGAGTACGCTTCAGGAGTTTCAGCAGAAGAGACCCCTCAAGTTCCAAGGATAGCCCAACCCATAGGTGACTAATGAATAGATTGAGGTGGTGACTTGAGTTATCCATCAGGTTAAGACACCATCAGATCAGATGGTGGTCTTGGTAGCGTTCCTTCTTTAGGTCTCAGTATGATGATGGCGAAGTTTGGTTACCTAGACTCATGATTAGGCGACTCTTTCATAGAAATAGTTCAAAAGTATCTTCAGAGAGGAGTTATGACCAATTACAATGAGGGATGTTGTAACATATTTTATTTTCCATGTACTATTTTTTTATATTATATGTATTGATTTTTAGACCAGGAGACGACATTTGATTTTGAGGCCCGACGTTCCTGAAATAAATGTTTAAAAAATATTAAATTTTTTAAAATCATGCATGCAAATTTTTCCTGAAAAAGTGGAATAACTCCTAAATGGGTGTCCATATCAAAAATCCAAGGGAATCGTTGAGATCAAAATGGTGGTTTTACCCTAGGCATGACTTAACTTTAGTCGGTTTAGGTCATTTGTGAAAAAAATTTCACGGGATGTAACGAGAATAAAATAATTTGATAAAAATTATTTTGTTGATGGAGTGGCTAAAAATATTTAAAAATATTATTATAGAGAATTTATAGGGTTATTTTCATAACCCTAGAAAACTTATAGAACCATTAGAGATAGCTTTGGGTATTCTCTCTCAACTGATGGTGACAGATCATGGATCGACAACCGATGCACCTCAGATTTGAAGGACCCTATCTTTGATAATGATTCGATGACCATTATTCATTAGTGTGTGATCCCAATCAAGGTAGTTCATGTTATATTGATTTTATTTCCTCGTTCTTAATTTCAATGAAAAATTCAGACCAATCAATGAATAGATTGTTCTGTGGTTCGGTTGTATTTGTGGGATGAGATTATATGTGGGATTATCAGGAGTTATTTTCTTTTGTTTTCTAATACAAAATACTTGATCTTGATCATTGGAAAATAACACTTGACCAATGATGTTAAAACCTTTGTTATTGTTCTTTACCCCCTCTGTTATTTGAATTATTCACCATTAGAACCTTGCAGTTCCCGGCTTGATGTTTATAGGTGGTTTTGAACATGATCAGATCCCTAGATTCGAGGAGAATTGAAAAATGATATTAGATATGTGTAGATCGATAGCCAAGGAGCTCAGATCAATGAACGTTCGATTTTTTAGGAATCAGAGGAGGCCTTGTGGTCCATGTAAGGGACCATCGGTGCGACACCGGTGACCTACAAACGACGCTGGTGGAGATGTGTGAGATGGTAGAGGTGGATGGGTCGTAGAGGTGGTGGTGATGCGGGTTCAACCATGATGGAGCTGGTGGGGATGGTGGAAGAAGAGGTGGAGGTGAGCCACGTGGAATGCGAGCCAAGCAGAGTGGGTCTTGGTGGAGTGGGTCGAACAGAGTAGGCCCAAGTGGAGAAGGCCGGTCTAAGGTGGGTCAGGAGAGGTGGGCCATGATAGGTTAGGTGGTCCAGGCCAAGAATCAGGTCAGACCTAGGGTCACTGAGATGAAGTCTTCCATGGTCGACTATGGTGGTCGATGGTGAGCCACAACATTTTGTGCTTCTGTGAGGTGTAGCGATCGTGAAATCGATTGTGAAGGTCAAAAACGGGTGCAACGACTATGCGGCCTATCCATGCAGTAAGTCAACCGACCACGATAGTAGGTTAGACCTACCATGACATTAGTTCCACAGGCCCTGGTAGGCCTATGATCAATTTCACTCAAATGAGCATATCTCCAAAACAGAGCATCCAATCGATGAGATGTCTATATTATCAAGACCCTGAAGTCTAGACATACATTTTGGGACAGTTTTTGAGTTTTTAGTTTAGACCAGTATAGGTTGAGTGCATTTACTTGGTTCTTCCCTCGAGGGTTCAGTACAATATTATGTCCACATCATTGGATTGTAATCCCCTATAGAGGCCGAGTCTCAGATAGAGTTTGGTATCCCTCCCTATGACTAGAGAGCAATCCTATATCACCCATAGTTGAGTCTGTGGAATCAAACAACCTCATTGAGAAGGGTGCTGATCCTCCATCTAGCAGGACAAATCAGTAGGGTCAGTGATATCCCCTAGTGTGTCTGGGTGTGATTCCCTACACAGCGGGTTGATCCAGATTGGGTATGTGGTATCCCCCAGTGTGTTTGAGAGTGATATGTGGTGTCCCTTGTCTAGTTATGGGTGTGACCCCCTCTCTGTGTATCATAGTATTTATTGACCAATATTCCATCTTTGGGCTGAGACCAAATGAGTTAGACCACTTTGTGAGTGTCTCCGATGATATCATGGTTCTAGGAGGGATTTCTCCTATAATGATCATGCTTCGATTAGAATCATGTGGCTGGTAGTTGGTTATGACTACTTAAAGGTGTGGTTTCTCTCTTGAGTATATATAGACATTCTTGTTATATGTGTAATATAAATATACCTATATAGATCTGACTGTACTTTCCATTGTGGTATTCCTTTGTGGTATTCCTTTATGGTATTACTTAGTGGTTTCAAGGTTTCCTACTGAGTATTGTTATACTCACCCCTTCATAGTATTTTACCACATGTGTCATGTCTTGTGTAGATGACCGACCTTTTGACAAAGTCCTAGGTGGAATAATACCATATGATTCATAGTGAGATCAGATATACTAAGGTATGTTCATGTATCTTTCAGATAGAAGTTCCAGTACCTTTACTTCCAGGTTAGACTTGTGTTAAAAACTCTTTGTGGTGGTATTGTATTTAAACATGTTTACCTTAAAATACTTTTACTATCATAATATATTGTGAGATATTAGTGGTATGCATGTGTTTTTTACTTAGTGGTTTTTATATTTCGTCATTTTGTGTCTTGGAGATGTGTGCGTGTGTATAGGTACTTAGGATAATGACTCCCATTTGTGGGATATGCCTACTCGGTGCTAGTCACCAACCCCTGTAATATTGGAGGTGGGCTTGGGGTAGTCACGGAATTGGACCCTATGGGATGGGTCATGAAAGAGTGGTATTAGAGGAGGCCGGTTCTAATTTAGGACTGAGAGTCCATGAGGTTGGTCTGGGGAAACAATGTTAAGTGTTTCGAGTTTGGCTATTAGGATAGGGACTCTAGTGTTGGTGGGGTGGCAGACGTATCTATACACCAAGACCCATATTTCTTACTTTTTGACTTAGTACATGAAAAGACTTGTTGTAGGTAAAAAACAACAGTGCATGAATTATATAGGAATGGTTGTGTTTTTCAGTACCTTCTCGAGCCATCTCTCCAAATATACTATATTGACTATGGTATATCTTGTTTTTTTCGAGGATGCCTCCATGTAGATGGCCATCCTGGATTCCATTGTATGATTATAAGAATGATCTACCTAGTGAAGAGGCATTAGTACAGGGGACTATACTCGTTGAGAAACAAATATTACCAACAATACTAGCTAAGGATGCACACAGGATGATTGTGTTTCATGAGTTATAGAGGCAGTGACCTCCCAGGTTTTTGGGTGATCCAGATCCCCAGTTGGCTGATGATTGGCTGGAGGTAGTCACCTATGTCTTCCTCAGTGTGAGGATGCCTACCGAGCTAATGGAATTCCTCACCGTGATTATTCTATAGGGATCTGTGGGGCGATGGTGGAGCTTGGTGACTTAGTCACATGAAGAGACAACCCTCTCCTGGATAGAATTCTAGTGTCTCCTTAGAGAGGAGTTCTATCAAGAAATTTTTTGATTAGTATAAATATAGGAGCTCTTTCATATATAGAAGGGTATTATGACTGTGGGGTACTTTAGAAAGCATTGATAATGGAGAGTTTTATAGCGGAACAGACACCGATAGTGGGAAATAGCAGTGGGCACTAGGTAGATGATACCTTAGCAATAAGAAGCTGACGACAGTCACAAGGATCCAAGAAAGTTAGACACTTCAATGGATGATATTAGGACACAGGGTCAGTGGTGGAAGTCTCCTAGGGCGGCTCGATTCAACCTAGGGGTAGACGATGTTACTCATACAGAGGTCGGGGACATCTGGCACAAGATTTCGCAACCCGTCATATAACTAATCAAGATATGGTCAAGGGACCACCGAGGAAGATACAGAGCTAAGAGAAGGGTGGTATTTAGGGAAACATACATGGAAGAGGGAAGGTAGGGTAGTAGGAGGTGGTCAGAGGTTTGACCTATTACCAACCCCACCCCCATATGGTCTACTCTAGGCTCAGGGAGCTAGTGGGTAGGGACGAGGCCATCTGTAGGTGATGGAGGCTTATAACCTTGAATCTACATGGATGATACATGGTACGATCAATATCTTTTCCACAATAGATATAGTTTTGATGGACACAGGTGTTGGTCATTCCTTTCTTTCCATAAACCTTGTTAGAGACTTAGAGATTCTAGTTGAACCATTGAATTGAACCTTACAGTTAGAGACTCCTACTGGGGGAGACAAGATTAGCACACACTAGTGTAGATTGCGTGAACCGCCTCTTGGAGACAAGAGTTTTAATTAGGATGTCTTGGTAGTAGCGTCGAGGCCTTATGACATCATTCTTTGTATAGACTTGTTATCCACAATTCATGCTCAGATTGATTGTTTTATGCACATAGTGCAGTGTGTCTACAGTGATGGAACTATGTTTTGCTTTTTTTGGGGAAAAGGAAATGTAGGAAGCTTAATATGGACTCACACATATGAGGGTGTAGCTGATTACTCATCAGTTTTCTAGACTCACCCTCAGTGCAGTGGATGATACGAGTCTGCAGTTTCCTGTTGTGGTGGTGGAGTATGAGGATGTCTTTCCTGAAGATGTTCCAAGTTTACCTCCCTACAGGGAGATGTATTTATTCATTGATCTACACCATGGGATACACATTATATATACACTTTCGTATTGTATGGATCCATTGTAGATTTTCGATATGAGGGTGAAATTGGAGGACTTAGAGAGGAAGGGTTTCGTGAGACCCAATGTTTCAACCTAGGAATGTAATGACCCAAAGTTTCATTAATGGAAATCCCTATTAATCTAATTAAATGTCTCTTTATGTAAAATGTTTTTATAAAATTTCAACTTCTTTGGTTTTATGTTAAGAATTGTGACCGTTGCTTTTATAGTCGTTGAACAGTGATCACATGATTAGTATAAATATAGGGATTTAACAAACTCAATTTACTCAGACAAAGGAAGCGATGAACTCATCCGGTAGAATTGATCCATACGAAGCCCATTTGTTGGAGCTCAGAAAAGAGGTGGTGTCTTTGGGCTTCACTCTTGACCAAGCCCAGGCTGAGCTTCATCATGTCAAGCTCTAACGGGACCGTCTATGGGAAAAGTGGAAGTTGATAGAGATGACCACTCAAGAGATGTTATCTGAGCCACCCCAAGAGTCTGTCACCATCACACACCTTACCCTTAGGTCTTATGCAGCTATTTTAAGTGGTTATGTAACAAATCAATAGTACTATGTTCATGTACATTATTTGTTTATATAATAATTAATATACTTTCTTGTCATTATTGATACATTGTAAATAGTTTTTAAAGTACAAATAGTGTTTTTATTTATTATTTAATTAAGAATTATATTTTATTAAATTAAGGTATTTTTGAATTAAATAATATTTTAATAAAATATTATTATAATTATTAAATTAATTTTTATTAAATATAAATTATCTTATAATTTTATGAATGAAATTGTAATTTTTATTAAGGTTTGAAAGCTATTTTTGTCAAAACCCGTGAATTTTCGATAAATGTCGGTTTTTATTTTAAAAGAGAAAATTAAAATATTTAAAAAATTATTTAGATAAAATAAATTTTATTTCTGGAATCAGGACGTCGAACTTATCCAATGGTGAATTTTTCATAATTTTCCGAGACAGTCAAATTTTTGGGTAAAAATTAAATAGCGTTTAAATATATAATGTGTTTTGGGACATCATAATGACCAAATAGTGATGTAATAAAATACTATAAGCTTTATTTTCCGCCAATATATGTTTTACCATTAAAATAATGTGATTTTGGGTTTGTTTTACTTATTTTAAAAAGCATTAATGGACCCCTCAAGACTTATTAAACATCTTGTCTTTTTAAATTATTTTCCATGGGAGTGTGACCCACCTCCACATAAGTAACCCCATTATTTTAAGAAGTTCGGACTTTGGAATTATAAAATATTTTTTACCTCTCCCCTTTTCCAAAAACAATGGTCAAAAACCATGAGCTGATTTGTGGATTGGATTAGTTTAATGTAAGAGGTCCCAAACCAAAATAATAAATAATTCACTCAACTTTCCTATATAAACCCACCCAAGATCCCACTTCCTCCTCACTCAAAGCATTTATAGTTCATAAAACCTCTTCCCTACTCTCTCTAGAATCCTCCCAAGGTTCCCCAAGCTCCCAAGAAGCTTCTCTCAAGCCTCTCTCAAGCCTTTGGAAGCACACTTCCAAGTAAGGGTTTTTCTTCCTTTCACTTTTTTGTCCAATTTTTTTAATATTGTTATGCCCATTTAATTTCAATTATAAATGCTGGGGTATGGTTTCGGACCTCCCCCATACTTCCCTCTTATTTTTTGAATAATGGGAGACCCCTTTCTCTCTCATTAAATGCCTCCCATGTACACCCGTTACTATGCCAAAATTTCGAAAGGAACTTCTCTCTCCTAATTTACATTCAAGCAATACTTTTGTATCATGAATCTAAATTCCATTAAACTTTTTGGGACATGTATCTATATGAACCCCTTACTATCCATTTAATGTAGATATGATGAGACACCCCTTTCTCTCTCATCAACTATTTTTATGAATTCTTATATCACGCCGTTACGCTACCGAAATTGCACCGATTTTCTAAGCCAATGCCATTGTGTAGTGAATACCATGCCCATTTCTCCATCAAGGGTATTCACCTTCATGCACATTTTCTTATTGATTATAAAGTTTCATTCCACATTCCTTTGTCATGGAATAAATTATTATGTTTTATGAATCCATGTTTTATGATCCATGTGATACACTTATGCATGAAATGAAATGTTTAAGAAGGGTGCGCCCTTATAGCGCTCCAATGCATTGGGTAAAGTATAGTATGATGATACGTCATGTGCAATGAGTGTTGACTCATGCTAACTCAAGTGCAACAAGGGTTACTTGTGCTTCATGTTCAATGAGGATTTACTCATGCTCTATGTGCAATGAGCCTTGGCTCATGATAATTCCATGTTAAGTGTTGTTGCCACATTTCCATGTTATGATTATCATGATTTATCATGCCTTTATGTTCATGTTTCTCTTGTGCTCTATTGATATGCCTATTGTCTAAGATGTATTATACTCCTCATGTATTCCATTTTTATTCCCTTACTGGGCTTTATAGCTCACCCCTTTTCTTATGCATGTCCTCAGGTTGTCCCATTGAATGCTAAGTACGAGAGAATGTAGTGGTCATGTAAAGGATGTTTTCAATAAATATGTTATATTTAATGTTTTAAGTTGTTATGTAATGATAATAATCCCAAAAGAAACTAGACCTCTAGATCTTCCATATTGTATCAAGTGAATAATTTATGTAATAAATCATGTTTATGTTTGTAATAAAAGTAGGGTTGTCATAGTTGGTATCAGAGGATAGGTTTAGTTATTTTTGGGATTAGGATTAGAAAACCCTAGTAAATCCTTAGAGACAAGAATAAGTTTAACGAAAACATCCCTAAGTTTTGGTATGTACTGAGTAAGTGGTTTATCAAAAAAATACATCCCTGTCTAGATACAAGCAGGTAGAGGCGGCTCTGGCACAGATGTATCCTAGGGGTAAAACCCGAAAACCCCGCTTTGAGCTAAACTCGAATGGGAACTGGTGTATGAAAATGGGCCTTACTGCACTCTTGGTTATGACACTCCCTGGGGATATGTTTTTATAAATTCACAAGCTTAGTATGAACCCTTATTAAGGGAATAAAAAAATTCCCCTAAGAATATATGTTAGAAAGTAGATCATGAAAAGCCTAGATTAAAGCCTATAGACTCATGAGTTAAGGATATAAAAGTTTATTTATAAGTCATCAACTTTTGTATTTGGATTACACTTTATGTGTTACCCCCTAACTTTCCTTTTATTCCATCCAATGGCCAATAATAGGAGGACTCGGGCTAACAAACGATGTGAATATCAGTGTGATGACTGTACTAATGAGATGCCAAATCCAATGGGAGCGGGAATCGCAAACTTTGTCACACTTCTCTCTCAGCTAAATCAAGCTTTCAATAGAAAAATGGGTTAAGAGGAACGTACAAACCCCCCTAATAAGGAACAAGTCACTATCGAGAGCTTCATGAGATAAAGGCCTCCTACTTTTAGTGGATCATCTCATCCCACGATCACTGAACAATGGATAAACTCCATTAAAAAGATCTTCTCCATCCTTCAATGTTCTAAATAAGAGAAGGTTATCCTGGAGACTTATTGTATGGAGGGTGAAGCTAATCAATGGTGGACGTTGATAAAAAATACGAAGCCTGAGGAGGAGATCGAGGCATTGGAATGAAAGGATTTCCGGAATATGTTTTTCAATAAATATTTTCCATGCACCCTCCGACTTAAGATGGAAAGGGACTTCCTTTCCCTCAAGCAAAAAGAAGACGAATCTATTGGAGCGTATGAGGCAAACTTCAAAAGGCTTGCACGATACGCTTCCAGCTTTGTCGTTACCCCCGAATGCAAGGTTAACCGCTTCTTTGGTGGGCTGAAGCCTATCCTGCAGAAAGCATTAGCAATCTGTGACTTCGAAATATATGAGTAAATTGTCCGATATGCCCTCATGGTTGAAATGGAGATCAAGTAATCACAAGGGTATCATGGGGACAAGAAGTGTAAGGTGGAATTTAATGCTGGTGGTCCGATGGATAAATCCAACGGTGCTAAGAAGATCCAGCACCCCACTTTCCAAAAGTGTGGAAAGAAGCACCCTAGAAATTGCCTCAAGGTGACGAGGAAATGCATTAGGTGTGGAAGAGAAGGGAACCTAGCTGTTAACTGTCGGTAAGAAAGACCCATGACTGCGACAGAGGAGAGGAATGCTCCATTCGAACCTCAACGTGTTGTTCATTTCTACAACTGCAAAGAACCAGGGCATCTTGCAAATCAGTGCCCTAATCCAAAGGTTTTCAGAGGCAACCAACAACCTACAAGGAAGCAAGGAAGAGCTTTTTCCATCACTTATGCTGAAGTGAACCCCGACAATGAAGTGGTGACAGGTATGCTAGTTATTCATTAAATAATAGCGAACATACTTTTTTATTCATGTTCTATGAATTCTTTTATATCTCGAAAGTTTAGTAGAACAATCCCAGCACCACCACAAATCATGGAAGTGAAGATGTCGGTGAGAATGGAAAATGGGGAAATCATTGCATCCCATGAATATAACTCCTCCCCTGTCATAATATGTGGATTGAATTTCCCAGTGAACCTCGTCATACTCCCTCTAGTGGAATTTGATGAAATTCTTGGCATAGATTGTCTTTCCTTATATAGAGCCAACATAAATTGTCGGGAGAGGGAAATCACACTTCATATGGATAATCGACCCCCAATTCTCTACAATTATGAGGAGGAAGATGAATCTCCTTTAGCTCCATCATCTCAAGCATAGATATTACTACCCTATGAGCACGCGTATCTGGCTCATATGATTGATCCAAGGAAGAAACCATCCTTGAAGAAATGCCTATTGTGAGGGAATTCGCTGAAGTGTTTCCCGAGGAACTGCCTGGTCTTCCTTCTAGAAGAGACGTTGAATTCTCAATTGAACTTATACCTAGGGCACTACCAATATCCAAGAATCCATATAGAATGGATGTCGTTAAGCTTGAAGATCTAAAGAAACAACTACAGGATAATCTGGATAAAGTGTTTATACGCCCAAGTGCTTCACCATGGGGTGCAACAGTCCTCTTCATCAAGAATAAGGATGGGTCAATGCGGCTTTGCATCGATTATCATGAACTTAAAAAAATCATGATAAAGAACAAGTATCCTCTACCACATATCAATGACTTGTTTGATCAGCTGCATGGAGCACAATACTTCTCCAAGGTAGATTTGCGGTCGGGATACTATCAAGTATGGGTGAAGAAGGAAGATGTCCCCAAGATTGCTTTTTGTACAAGATACTGGCACTATGAATTCATACTATTGCCTTTAGAACTCACCAATTCCCCAGAAATCTTCATGGACTTGATGAATATAATATTTAGAGATTACCTAGAAAAATTTGTGGTAGTCTTTATAGATGATATTCTAATATACTCCAAAACCAAGGTGGATCATGAGGAGAATTTAAGAACTGTACTAGAGACTTTTCACAAGGATAAGCTCTATGAAAAGTATAGCAAGTGTGATTTATAGTTGAAGGAAGTCTCATTATTGGGCCATATCATCACAAGAAATGAGATATCTGTGGATCCCTCTAAAAAAGATGCAATTGAGGGATGGCCGAGGCCAACATCGGTAACGGATATCCATATATTCTTAGGGTTAGCTGGATATTATCGACGATTTGTGAGAAATTTCTCACGATTGTCCAACCCTCTTACCAAGATAACTCGAAAGGGAGTGAAGTTTTCTTGGAGTGATGAATGCAAAGAAGACTTTAAGGAGTTGAAAAGGAGGATTATCACTATTCTTGTGCTCACTTTACCCACAATTGGGGAAATTTTTGTGGTATTCAGTGATGCTTCGAAGAAGGGCTTAGGCTGTGTGCTGATGCAGAATGATAAAGTGATATCCTATGCCTCAAGGCAGTTGAAAATCCATGAGCGAAACTATCAAATGCATGATATGGAGTTAGAAGCGGTGATCTTTGCCTTGAAAATCTAGCGGCATTATCTCTATGGGGGGAAATGTGAGATATATACTAAACAAAAGAGTCTTAAATATATATTCACATAGAAAGAGCTTATTATGCGCTAGAGAATATGGATAGAGCTCATCAAGTATTATGATTGTTCAATACATTACCACCCTGGGAAAGCGAACAAGGTGGAAGATGCCCTAAGTAGAAAGGAACCAGTGATTCTATCAATGATGAGAATTGAGAAGGATCCAATATTCTTAGACTTGATAAAGATGGACATGGGAATCATAAAGAAGGGAACATCATCAATCCTTTCACAAATGATTGCTCAACCATCTATTTTGGAAAGGTTAAAGGATGCTCAAAAGGATGATGTGGGAATTCAAGAAAAAGTGGAAGCTATCGAAAAGTGAAATCCTCGGAGTTTAATGTTAATGAAGAAGGAATTGTGTGATTTGGGAAAAGACTATGTGTTCCATCAAGTACAGAGATGAAGAAGGAACTGTTGGATGTTGCACATAGTTCAAATT
Organism: Viscum album; assembly: GCA_963277665.1. Taxonomy (NCBI): domain Eukaryota; kingdom Viridiplantae; phylum Streptophyta; class Magnoliopsida; order Santalales; family Viscaceae; genus Viscum; species Viscum album. The sequence goes on along the minus strand of OY728143.1, from coordinate 1,383,616,578 downwards.
TCTCTATTCACCCAGGGAGCACAAAGATGTATCGAGATCTCTGAGAAATTTTTTGGTGGGATAATATGAAGAAGGAGATCGCTGAATATACATCAAAGTGCCTGGTGTGCCAGTAAGTGAAGGTAGAGAGGCAGAAGTCTAATAGGATGATGCAACCATTTACCATAACAGAATGGAAATAAGAGAACATCACCATGGATTTTGTCACTGGACTTCCGAGGACATCCAAAGGCAATAATGCAATCTGGGTTGTTGTAGATCATCTTACAAAGACTGCACACTTCATTACTATTCAGGAGGATTTCTCATTGGATCAACTGGAACAGATATATATCAGGGAAGTGGTAAGGCTTCATGGAGTACCACTATCTATTGTGTCTGACCGAGATCCAAGATTCACCACTAAGTTTTGGAAGAGTCTTCAACATGCTCTGAATACTGACCTGAACTTCAGTACGGCCTATTATCCTCAAACTGATGGCCAATCCGAGAGGACTATCCAAACACTTGAGGACATGTTGAGAGCGTGCTCAATGGACTTTAAAGGAGGATGGAATAAACATCTTCCTCTCATTGAGTTTTCTTATAATAATAGTTTCCACTCGAGCATCCAAATGGCACCATATGAATCCCTGTATGGGAAAAGGTGCAGAACACCGACATGTTGGGATGAGGTCATTGAACGTAAGCTGCTTGGACCAGAAATGGTTGAGGAAATGGTGGAGAAGGTGAAAACCATTCAGCAACATATCAAGGCATCCCAGAGTCGACAGAAGAGTTATGCATATAATCATTGACGAGACCTTGAGTTTAAAGTTAGAGACATGGTTTTTCTGTGCATATCTCCTTGGAAGAAGGTCATGAGGTTTAGAATGAAAGGGAAGTTAAGTCCAAGGTACATCGTCCCCTTCGAGATTCTTGACCGTGTCGGGGCTGTGGCCTATCGACTAGAACGTCCACCTACCATGGCCAAATTACATGATGTCTTTCATGTATCCCTCTTAAGGAAGTACATACCTGACCCTCCACATGTACTCTCTTCTGAGGTGGTATAGTTGTAGGATGATCTTTCTTATGAGGAGTAACCAGTGAAGATATTAGATCGTAGAGAAAAAGTTCTACAAAATAAGACAATTCCCCTCGTCAAGGTATTGTGGAGAAACCACATGTTTAAAGAAGCAACTTGGGAATTGGAGGAAATTATGAAGCTGAGTTACCCACATCTGTTTTAGTGTGGGAAAAGGAAATTTCGAGGGTGAAATTTCTTAAGGGGGGAATATTGTAACAACCCAAAGTTTCATTAATGGAAATCCCTCTTGATCTAATTAAATGTATCTTTATGTAAATTTTTTATATAAAATGTCAACTTCTTTGGTTTTATGTTAATAATTTTGACCGTTTCTTTTATAGTTGTTGAACAGTGACCACATGATTAGTATAAATATAGGGCTTTAACAAACCCAATTTACTCAGACAAAGGAAACGATGACCTCATCCAGTATAATTTCTCCATACGAAGTCCATTTTTCAGAGCTCAGAAAAGAGGTGGCGTCTTTGGACTTTTCCCTTGACCAAGCCTAAGATGAGCTTCATCATGTCAAGCTCGAACGAGACCGTCTACGGGAAAAGTGGAAGTTGATAGAGATCACTACTCGAGCGATGTTATCTAAGCCACTCCAAGAGTATGTCACCATCGCACACCTTACCCTTAGGTCTTATGCAGCTGTTTTAAGGGGTTATGTAACAAATATCTAGTACTATGTTCATGTACATTATTTTTTGTATATAATAATGAATATACTTTCTTGTCATTATTGATACACTATAAATAGTTTTTAAAGTACAAATAGTATTTTTAGTTATTATTTAATTAAGAATTATATTTTATTAAATTAAAGTATTTATGAATAAAATAATATTTTAATAAAATATTATTATTATTATTAAATTAATTTTTATTAAATATAAACGATCTTATAATTTTATGAATGCAATTATAATTTTTATTAAGGTTTGAAAGCCATTATTGTCAAAACCCGTGAATTTTCGATAAATGTCAGTTTTTTTAGAAGTGAAAATTAACATATTTAGAAAATTATTTAGATAAAATAAATGTTATTTCTGGAATCAGGACGTCGAAATTATCCAAAAGTGAATTTTTCATAATTTTTTGAGATAGTCAAATTTTTGGGTAAAAATTAAATACCGTTTAAATATATAATATGTTTTATGACCTCATAATGACCCAATAGTGATGTAATAAAATAATATATGCTTTATGTTAGGCCAATATATGTTTTACCATTAAAATAATGTGATTTTGGGTTTGTTTGACTTATTTTACAAAGCATTAATGGACCCCTCAAGACTTATTAAACTTCTTGTCTTTTTAAATTATTTTTCTTGGGAGTGTGACTCACCTCCACATAAGCAACCCCATTATTTTAAGAAGTTCAGACTTTGGAATTGTAAAATATTGTTTTCCTCTACACTTTTCCAAAAACCATGGGCAAAAACCATGAGCTCATTTGTGGATTGGATTAGTTTAATTTAAGGGGTCCCGAACCAAAATAATAAAGAATTCACTCACCTTTTCTATATAAACCCACCCAAGCTCCCACTTCCTCCTCACTCAAAGCCTTTGTAGTTCGTAAAACCTCTTCCCTAATCTCTCTAGAATCCTCCCAAGGTTTTCCAAGCTCCCAATAAGCCTCTCTGAAGCCTCTCTCAAGCCTTTGGAAGCACACTTCCATGTAAGGGTTTTTCTTCCTTTCACTTTTTTGTCCAATTTTCTTAATATTGTTATGCTCTTTTAATTTCAATTATAAATGCTGGGGTATGGTTTCTCACCTCCCCCATACCCCCTATTATTTTTTGAATAATGAGATACCCCTTTCTCAGTCATTAAATTCCTCCCATGTACACCCGTTACTATGCCGAAATTCCGAAAGGAACTTCTCTCTCCTCATTTACATTCAAGAAATACTTTTGTATCATGAATCTAAATTCTATTAAAATTGTTGGGAAATGTATATATATAACCCCATTACTTTCCATTTCATGTATATATGATGAGACACCCATTTCTCTCTCATCAACCATTTTTATGAATTCTTATATCACACCGTTACGCTGCCAAAATTGCACCGATTTTCTAAGCTAATGCCATTGTGTAGTGAATACCATGCCCATTTCTCCATCAAGGGTATTCACCTTCATGGAAATTTACTTATTGATTATAAAGTTTCATTCCAAATTCCTTTTTCATGGAATAAATGATTATGTTTTATGAATCCATGTTTTGTGATCCATGTGGCACACTTATGCATGAAATGAAATGTTTAAGAAGGGTGTGCCCTTATAGCGCTCCAATGCATTTGGGAAAGTATAGTATCATGATACTTCATGTGCAATGAGTGTTGAATCATGATAATTCAAGTGCAATGAGGTTTTACTCATGCTTCATGTGTAATGAGTATTTACTCATGCTCCATGTGCAATGAGCCATGGATCATGCTAATTCCATGTTAAGTGTTGTTGCCACATTTCCATGTTATGATTATCATTCTTTATCATGCCTTTATGTTCATGTTTCTCTTGTGATATATTTATATGCCTATTTTCTAACATATATTGTACTCCTCATGTATTCCATGTTTATTCCCTTATTGGGCTTTATAGCTCACCCCTTTTCTTATGCATGTCCTCAGGTTGTCCCATGAAATTCTAAGTAAGAGGGAATGTAGTGGTCATGTAAAGGAAGTTTTCAATAAAGATGTTGTATTTCATGTTTTAAGTTGTTATGTAATGATCCTAATCCCCAAAGACACTATACCACTCGATCTTCCATGTTGTATCAAGTGAATAGTTTATGTAATAAATCATGTTTAAGTTTGTAATAAAAGCAGGGTTGTCATAAGGAAGCCCTGGTTTTGTTTTCCAGGAAGGTAGATGGGAGCTTGTGGTTATGTGTGGATTATCAATGATTAAACCAGGTGAATTTGAAGAACAAGTATCCACTAACATGGATCAAAGACCTCTTTGTTCAATTAAAAGGGGTGGGATGGTTCTTAAATATCGACCCCAGATCAGGCTATCACCGGTTGTGATTACAAGATGAGGATATTCTGAGGATGAACTTTAGATGTCATTACAATCACTATGAGTACTTAGTGATTCTATTTGTAATGAATAATTACCCATTAGTGTTCATGGGACTCATGAACCATATCTTTCAACCTTACTTAGACTGGTTTGTGGTGGTCTTCATTAAGGGAATCCTAGTGTATTCATCATCTGAGTAAGAGCATGCGAGACACTTGAGGATGGTCCTAGACACACTCTGATAGCACCAAATTTATGGGAAACTCTTGAAGTGTTAGTTTTTGATTCAAGAGGTTCATTCTCTAGGAAACTTCATCTTAAAGGATGGAATTTTAGTGAATCCAGTGAAGGTTGAGGCAGTGCTTGCTTGGGAGCCACCCAAGAGTGTTACTGAGGTGTGGAGTTTCCTTGTATTAGAAGGGTATTATCAGAGGGTTTTTCCTAAATTATATATATTAGAAGAACCCTTGACTGTTTTTTCATGAAATGGGCACCCTTTCATGTGGATAGAGAAGTGCCCACAGTGCTTTCAGGAGATGAGGCAGAGGTTGAAGAGTGATCCCATCCTAAAGATACCAGAGGAAGGTGTTGATTACGTGGTATTCTACAATGCATCAGGGATCGGGCTCGGTTGTATCCTAATACATGGGTAGGCAATGATGGCCTATAGTTCATGCCAGTTTAGTTTTCATGATAAAAATTACATGGCCCATGATCTTGAGTTATCATTGGTAATATTCTCATTGAAGACATGGAAACACTACCTGCTGGGAAAGAGACTTATCATCTACTCTAATCTAAGATTCTTAGGTATATCTTCTCTCAAAAGGATCTAAATTTGAGATAAAGGTGATGTCTAGAGTTCCTCCAGGACTATGACTTTGAGTGTTTCTATACTAATGGGAAGGGGAACATGGTGGTAGTTACTTTCAACAGGAGATCTAGTTTTCAGTTTCTGAAGGAGGCATCATAGTAGTTGGCATCATTATAGTTATAATTTGTGGATGGATATGGAGAATATTACCTACAATAAATGGTTATCAAACCTCCTATATTATAGAGAGTCAGAGAATCATAACTTGGGGACACCACCTGCAATACCATATGTGCCCAGATGTCCATAGGGTATACTCTTAATGGATACTCAGTAGGTGTGTATAATGTCATTATTTTCATAGGATGTACAGTATTACCAATGGCATTGCAGTAGGAGGTTCTAAAGGAGTTTCATACATCCCCTTTGGAGGTACATCCATGTGTGGATAAGATTTAATAGGACCTTTGATGTCAGGTTTGGTGGCTAGGGATGAAGAAAGGAGTTGTAGAGTTTGTCTCTTGATGACTTACTTGTTAGCAGGTGAAGGATGAGCACTAGGTTTTAGCGGGTTTAGATCTACCCCTTGAGGTGCTGGAATGTAAGTGGGATAGGACATAGATGTACTTAATGATGGGTTTACCATGTACATATAGGGTAAAATATTCCATATGGATGATTGTTAACTAACTCACCAAGTTGGACCACATCCTAGCTATCCGGGAGCAGAGTTTAGTAGAGATCTTGGGACGCCTCTACATGCAGAAGATAGTTTGACTCCATGGATTTCCATCAACGATAGTTTTATATTGTGATTCAACATTTACATCTCGGTTGTGGAAGGGAATAAAAGAGGCATTTGGGACCCAATTACGCTTGAGCACAGTGTTTCACCCACAGATGGATGGCTAGATTGGGCGGACCATACCGGTTATGGAGGACATTCAACATGTGTGAATTCTAGACTTTGGCCATATTTGGGAGGACTACCAACCACTGGTGGAGTTTGAATACAACAACATCTATCATTCCACCATTGGTGTGAACTATTACAGAGAAGGTGAAAATCATCTAGGAGTGGATGAAGACTGCACATAGCTGTCAGAAGTCATTTGTTGTTAGGTGGTAGAGGCCTTTAGAGTTCGAGGAAAGTGACCACGTGTTCCTTCGGGTTTCACCTTGATGGGGATTACAAAGAATTTACTAGGGTGGAAAGCTATCTCCAAGGTTCATTAGCCCTTTCTAGATACTGCATAGAGTTGGAAAGGTGGAATACCTCTTGGATCTTCCACCACAATTATATCGGTTACACGACATCTTCCACGTGCTGAATCTGATGAGGTATGTGCATGACCCATCACACGTCATCGACTGGGGAAAGATGGACATCGAGGATGAAGTGACTTTTGCTAAGTACTCGGTGGAGAATGAGGATTGGTAGGAGAAGATCCTTCATGGGTGGTCGATTCCTCTAGTGTGCATTCGGTGGAAGCACAAGAATCTCTAGGAGAGCACATGGGAGTGGGAGGCTTAGATTTGTGCTAAGTACCCTCATCTATTTGATTAGCCCTTGTTTTTTGGATTTTGGGGATGTAAAGCCATAAGGTGGAGAGAATTTAATGTCTCAAATTTTACATGTATTATTTTTTGATATTATATGGATTTATTTTGAGACAAGGAACTGAGAAGACATTCGATTATGAGGCCCAGTGTCCCTAGAATAAATGTTTGAAAAATATTAATCTTTTTTATAGCACGTGCACGTGGTTTTCCTGAAAAAGTGTAATAAATCTTAAAAAGGTTCCCAGATCAAAAGTTCATGGGTAATGTTGAGCTCATAATATAAAATTTACCTTATACATGACTTAAATTTAGTTGGCACGAGTTTTTTTAAAAAACTTATCATGGGATGTAATGGGAATAAAATAATTTAATAATTTTTTTTGATATAGCTGATGACAATATTTAAAAATAATGTTAAGGAGAATTTCTAGGATTAACTACCTAACCCTGAAAACCTCAGAGAACCACTGGAGATAGATTTAGGGATTCTATCTTAGGTGATGTTGATAGATCATGGATCAACGACCGATGCACCTCAGATTTGATGGACCTTTTATATGAACATGACACGATATTCATTCTTCATCAGCTAGTGATCTGAATCAAGGCATGTCTTGTTATCTTGATTTGATTTCCCCGTTCTTTAATTCCACGAAAAAAGTGGACCAATCAATGAATAAATTGATCCATGGTTTGGTTTTATTTGCGGGATGGTATTATATGCGGGATGATCGAGAGTTATTTGTTTTGTTTTTCTAACCTAAACTCCATGATCTTGATTGTTGGACAAGAATTCTTGTCCAACGATGTTAAAAACTTTGTTATTGTGCTTTTCTACCTCCATTTTTCATGTTCTTTGACATTTGAACCCCACGGTTCCTAGCACTATGTTTCTGAGTGGTTAGGAATAAGATCAGACCCCCATATTTGAGGTGAATCGAAAAATTAGGCTGGATCTGTGTAGATAGGGACCCAAGGAGCTTAGATCATCAACCATTTGATTTTTTAGGTATCAGATGAGGTCCAGTGGTCTACAAAAGGGGCCACCAATTTAGAACCAGTGAACGAAAGTGGAGCCACATGAGACCGTGGTGGAGACGAGGATGCGAAGGGGGTGATGATGCAGGATCAGCGGTGGTGATGGTGGATGGGACAGAGGAGGAAAAAGTGGTCGCAAGACCCATGGAACATGGGCCGAGCGAAATGGGCCCAAGCAGAGTGGGATGGGCCAAGGTGGTTTGGGTCGGGCCAAGTGGGCTAGGCCAAGAACCGAGTCAAACCCAGGGTCACTAGGATGAAGGTGTCCAAGGTTGACTGTGGCAGTTGACCATGAGTCATGTGAGCTTGAGCTGTCACAAGGTGCAACGATCGTGCGATCGACCACGAAGGTCGACTGAAAAAGTCGACTATAGGTGAAGTGACCACAAAAATTATCTACGCGGTCAATCAATCGATCATGGCAATCAACCACGACGGTTGGTCGTAGCATTAGGTCCAATGGTCCTGGTAGGCCTGCATGCAGTTTCTCTCAAATGAGCATATATCTTAAATAGAACATCTAATCAATGATCTATCTATTTAATTGAGACCTTGACATTGAGGTAGTAATTTTGGGACAAGTCGATAGTTTTTAGTTTGGACCAGTATAGGTTGAGAGTGTTCCTTTTTTCCTTCCCTTGAGGGTTTAGTAAGGTATTATGTCCACATAACTGGATTATAATCCCCTCTAGAGGCCGAGTCTCAGATAGAGTTTGGTATCCATTGATGAGAATAGAATGAGATCCTCTTTCACCCATAGTGGAGTCTATGGAATCACGTATCCTCCTTGAGAAGGGATTTGTTCTTCTATCTAGCGGGCCACATCATTAGGTTCAATGGTATCCCCCATTGTGTCTGGGTGTGATCCCTTACATAGCAGGTTTATCCAGATTGGGTACATGGTATCCCCTAGTGAGTATGGGTGTGATCCGTGGTGTCCCCTGATATGTTCTGGGTATGAACTCCTCTTTGTGTATCATAGTATTCATTTACCAATATGTTCTCTTTTGGTAGAGCCCAAATAAGTTAGACCCCTTTGTGAGTGTCTCAGATGATAATATGGCTCGAGGAGTGAGTTCTTCTGAAATGAGCATGCTTCGACAAAAATACTATGGATGATAGTTGGTTATGACCACCTGAGGGTGTGGTGTCACTCTTGAGTATATCTATATATTCTTGTTATATGTGTTGTAGAAATATACAGATGTAAATTTGAATTTACTTTCCATTGTGGTATTCATTTAGGGAATTCATTTTTGGTATTCCTTTTTTTTTATTTTATTATGGTTTCAGGGTGTCCTACTGAGTATTGTAATAGTCACCCCTGCACGGGTTTTCCCGCATGTGTTGTGTATTGTGTAGATGATCAACCTTTTGACGGATTCCAGGTTGGACTTATGCTACATAATATTTGGGGTGGGATTGTATTTTTCCCTATTTACCTTCTGGTACTTTTACTATCATACTCTTTTGGGACATCTTAGTAGTATGCATGCATTATTTACTTAGTGGTTTTTACATTTCAGCATTTTGTGGCTTGGAGATGTGTGTGTATGTATAGGTACTTAGGATAATGCCTCCCATTTGTGAGATATTCCTACTCAGTGCTAGTCACTAAACCCTGTCCTATTGGAGGTTGGATTGGGGTAGTCATGACATGGGCCCCTCTGGGATGGGTTATGATAGATATGCATATCTAGGAGCTTCCTCACCTTCAGTAGGGAAGCATGTTAGTGGCAGATTATTCCTTGATGTTCACCAACCTATCCAGGTACTTGATGGATATGGTTCAAGATAAGTACTTCAAGGATCAAACATTTGAGTGAGGTTTGCATAGAGACATCTGATATAGTGTTATCTCATTGTACATTCATACTTATGATGGGGTTATTGAGTGGGATTTGGTGGTTGAAAGCTTCTTGGCTGAGTAGATACAACCGATGATAGTTACCAATGGGAAAGAAATAGAAGAGACCTTGACATTAGGGAACCGATGTCAGTCCCAAGGACCTAGACGTGGGAGATGTTTCAGGAGGAGGTCCTAGGATAGAGAATCTACAGTTCAAGGCTCCCATGGTGGGTCTAGTCATCATAGAGATACAGTTCTATTTATGTGACGGTAGGGGAAATATCACTCAAGATTTTCCATCTCACCGTACTACTGATAGGGTGACTGTAGATGGACCACTGAGGTAGTGGTAGTGTCAGGAGCAGTCAGATCCATATGGAGGAAGATGTGGTAGAGGAGCTGGGAGAGTAAGAAGGAGGTGGTCTATGTTTCGATTTGTTTCCACCACCACCCCCAGGTCGTCCATGCCAGGCTTAAGGATCTGGAGGACAGGGGCATGGAAAACAGTATATGGTTGAGGAATATAACCCAGGGGCTCCAGAAATTATTTAAGGAATGATCTGTGTATTTTCTAATCTGGCTACAATACTAATAGATATAGGTTCTAGCAATTCCTTTCATTCTATATATATTGTACGAGACCAAGAGATTTTGGTTGAACCATTGACTTGACCCTTATACTTGGATACTCCTACTGGAGAATACTCGGAGATCACAAAGTTGTTTTGATGCTATGACCCAACTCTTAGAGGAGAGAGTTTCTTTTGGAATCTCTTGGTTGCAACATCAAGTCCTGATGACATCATTCATGGTATGGATTGGTTATCCATAGTTCATGACCAAATTGACTGTTTTAGGTGAATGGTGCGGTGTGTACATAGTGACAGAACCAGGTTTTCCTTTGTTGGTGAAAAGGAAACCCAGGAAACTCATGATAGACTCATGTAAGAGAGGGTGAAAATAATCACTCATTAGTTGTCTATCCTAACCCTTGGCATAGTGGATGTCGCGAGTTTCCAATTTCCTATAGTGGGGGAAAAGAATGAGGTAGTCTTCCCCGAATATTTTCTAGGTTTACCTCCCCACCGAGAGATAGACTTCTTTATTGATCTACATATGGTACAACAATGATATCTACAACAAAATATCAGATGGATCCCATAGAGGTTTGAGAGATAAGGGTATAGATGGAGGACTTGTAGGGGAAGGGCTTCGCGAGACCCAGTGTTTCACCTTGGGCGACCCAAATTATGTTTTCAAAAAAGGTAGACGAAAGCTTGAGGTTGTGTGTGGACTTCTGAATATTAAACCAGGTGACCATAAAGAACAAGTGTCCAATATCAAGGATCGATGAACTCTTTGATCAGTTGAGGGGGGGGGGGGCTAATGGTTCTCAAAGGTTGAACTTCGATCAGGCTATCACCAGCTACGAATACGGGACAAGGATATACCGAAGATGACCTTAAGATGTCGTTATAGTCATTATGTGTACTTGGTGATTACCATTGGAATTAATAATGATCTTATAGTGTTCATGGGACCCATGAACTAGATCTTTCAGCCTTACTTAGACCGGTTCATGGAAGTCTTCATCAATGATATTGTTTTGTACTTAGCATCCGAGGAGGAGCATGCAAGACACTTAAGGATATTTTTAGATATACTCCGTGAGAAATAACTTTATGAGAATCTCTATAAGTGCTAGTTTTGGATTTGATAAATCCATTTTCTAGGACATGTCATCTTAGAGGATGGAGTTACAGTAGATCTAGTGAAGGCTGATACAGTTGTTTCTTGGGATATACCCAAGAGTGTTACCGAGGTGTGGAGTTTCCTTGTATTGAAAGTGCACTATTAGAGGTTTGTGCCAAAATTCTCTAGAGTGGTTTCATAGTTAAAAACTTTGACTCAAAAGGGGAAGCCTTTCACATGGATAGAGAAGTTCCAATAGGCTTTTTAGCAGTTGAGGCAGAGTTTGAATACCACTCTGATCATGATATTTCTGTAGGAGGGTTTTGAGTATGTAGTATTATGTGATGCATTAGGAACTAGGATTGGTTTTTTCCTGATACAAGGGAAATTAGTGATTACCTATGGTTCACACTAGTTGAGATCACATGATTAGAACTATGTGAGACGTGATATTGAATGAGAAGTGATAGTATTCATGTTGAAGATGTGGCGACACTACCTGATGGGAAAGAATTTTATCATCTACTTAGATCATAAAAAGTATCAAGTATATATTCTCTCTAGATGATCTAAACCTGAGAAAGATGTGATGGCTAGAGTTCCTCCATGACTATGACTTTGAGATTGTCTATACTCCTAAGAAGGGGAATGTGGTGGCAGATGGTCTCAGCAGGAGATTTAGTTCACAGTTTCTGAATGAGATTTCAAAGAAGTTTTCCTCATTGAAGTTATTATTTGTGTGTGAATATGGAACATATTACCTCTAGTATATGGTTGTCACCCCTCCAATCTTACAACATATCAGGGTTTCACAACTTGGGGATATCGACTGTGAGACCTTACATGATCAGATGTCCATAGATCATGCTCTTGATGGATATTAGAAAGGTGGGGAACACACTATTCTTTTCATAGGATGTACAGTAGTACCAGTAATGTTGCGGGAGGAGGTTATGAGGGAGTTTCATATGTCCCCTTTTGTGGTACATCCAGGTGTGGAAAAAATATACAAGGACCTTTGATGTTAATTTTGGTGGCCAAGAATGAAGAAGGGAGTTGTAGAGTTTGTTTCTCGATGCCTTACATATCAACATATAAAGGCTAAGCACTAGGTTACAATGGGTTTAGCTCAACCAATTGAGGTTCTAGAATGGATGTGGGATGTGATATCTATAGACTCCATGATAGGATTAACACATATATCCAGAGGACATGATTCCATCTTGGTAATCGTTGACTGACTCACCAAGTCAGTACACTTCCTAGATATCTGAGAGCAGAGTTCAGTAGAGAGCATGTGATGCCTCTACGTGTAGGAGATAGTTTGAATCCATGGAGTACCATCGATGATTGTTTCAAATCACGATTCTAAATTTAAATCCTGGTTTTGGAAGAGATTATAAGAGTCATTTCTAACCTAGTTTCACTTGATAACAATGTTTCACCCAGAGACGGATGGCCAGACTGAGTGGACCATTCAGGTTCTAGAGGACATACTGTGAGCTTTCATGTTAGACATTGTCCATAGTTGGTAGGATCACCTAACACTAGTGGAGTTTGCATACAAAAATAACTACCATTTTACCATTGGTATGGAACCATTCAAGTCTTTGAATAGGTGACCCTACAGGTCACCACTTTATTGGACTGACCCAGGAGAGTCAGCACTCATGGGCTCAGAGTTGGTGTGAGCTACTATAGAGAATGTTCAAATCATCCAGGAGTGAATGAAGGTTGAAAAAATCTATCATAAGTATTATTATGATAAGTGACATAAGCCTTTGGAGTTCGAGGAAGGAGACCATGTGTTCCTTTAGGTATGAACTCAATGGGGATTATGGATACTTGGATGGGGTAACAAGTTATTTCCAAGATTCATCAAACCTTTTCAGATACTGTATAGAGTTGGTGAGGTGAAGAACCTCTTAGCTCTACCCCCATAGTTAGATTGGGTACACGATTTCTTCCATGTGTCACAACTGAGGAGGTACCGTCATGACCCGTCACACGTTATCGACTGGGGTGAGCTGGAAATTAGGAATGGAGTGACTTTTTTTGAGTACCTCATAGAGATTAAGGATCGAATGAGAGAATAATTCATGGGTGATCTATTATTTTGGTGCATTTTTCGTGGTAGCACGAGAATCTCCAAGAGAGAATTTTGGATAGGGAGGCTTATATTCGTGCTCAATACCCTCGCCCTTTTGAGTAACCTTTATTTTGGATTTTTGGGGATGTAAAGCCCCAAGGTGGGGAGAATTTAATAACTCAGATTTTGTGTGTATTATTTTTAAATATTATATAGATTGATTTCGAGACTAGGAATTGAGGTGGCATGAAATTCTATGTCCCGGTGTGCTTGAAAAAAATTCTTTAAAAATATTAAAATATTTAATAGCATGAATGCACAATTTTCATGTAAAAGTTGAATAACTTCTAAATGGGTACTTGGATCAGAAATATGAGGGTACTTTTTTATTTATAACAGTGAATATACCATAAGTTAGACCTAACATTGGTTGGTGTGGGTTAATTGTGGAAAGTCATCATAGGCATTTAAATGAATAAAATAAATTAAGAAAAATTTATTTTATTTTTTTCATTGATGTAGTGATAGGTTTATATTTAAATAAAAACTTTTTTAGATAGCCAGGGTTATCCTCATAACCCTGGAATCCTATGGAGTCTTTGGAGAGATATATCCATAGAATTATCTCAAGCAGGCGATAACGAAACCTCGAATCAGCGATTGATGAACACTGATCTTGAAAGATCTCACCAATGAAAATGACATGGTGACCATTCATTATTAGCAAGTGATCTGGATCCATATAGGATGTGTTATTTTTATTTACTTTCCCCGTTCTTGATTCATACAATGAACACAAACTAATCCAAAAAACAGGTTAGCCCGCAGATCGATCGTATTTGTAGGATGGGATTATTTTACAAGTTTATTAGGATGATTTATTCTTCATGATTAGAACTATTGATTGATTCATTTAACATTCTAAAATTTATGAACCAAGATCAATATGAACATCCATTGAGGTTCATCCCTCTTTATTTGATTGGTATTTTCTCCCCGGATTCACCTTTCTTCGCGCATCCTTCATTCTTCCCTAGCTCTGAATCCCTTTGTGAACAATCAATCATTGTACCTTTGATTCTTGGTGAAATGATCTGAAACAATAGATCCAACCTCAGGATGACTCAAAGGATGTTTAATAGTGGGTGAAGTAGTATATTGAACAATGGTGGGTTCCAAATCCACATTCTTCGGTGATAACGAAGAACGCCTATAATTGTATTTTCTGGGCCAATTGAAGGCCCAAATCCCATCAATATGTCATTAGAGTGGAAAAGAGAGCTTTGATTTGGAGTTTCAAGATGAACCAAGCACCTAAATGAGATCCGTATGATCAACAGATTAAGTAATAGAAAGAAGATGGTTTTTTGGAAAACCTGATACACATGACATATAGTCTCGGACTGAATGGCATGTAGTCCCTAGTTTAATAACTCGGCGTGTACCATGGGAGGCACAAAGACATCGGGTGGAGTAAACGAGTTTACTACACATTGTGTAATCTTTCACATGGATTGGAATGAACCAAGAACATGGGCTACCCCATGTACTGGTACATGAGAAAGGATACATAGGATGATGCCGTGTACTGGCATAGGGCCGGAGTACACGGGTGGACCCTGGATGTGAGGACATGACATGAAACCCTTCTACATGCTGTGTATCCCTTTTCTACATGATATGGTTTGAAATGACATGGTCCGTTGTGTACGGGAAGTACCCAGGGTCAAGGGACCCGATGTGTGACCCTACTACATGCTGTGTACCCCTTCATACATGGCTTGAGATTCTTGTCCTTCATATCATGGAAAAGTTTCGTTAGGGTTCATTCCATTTATCATTTCCCTGAAGGTTGGTACAAATCGTTTCTTAATCCTTGGACTACGATCCCTTCAGCATGACTTCTTGGATAGAGTTGTTGGAATCCACTAAGAGGCCCAAAATTGGATCCTCTATTCATCTTCGTTCCCTATGTGGAGTTATTGGTATCATCATGACCAACCCTACATGGATGTTGATCCTTTATGTAGCAGTTTAATCTATATTGAATTATTGGTATCACCCCATGGCCCTAGCTGTGATCCTTATTTGTTGTATTGTATTTTATTAAGAATATTAGTGTATCTTCTCATGGAAAGACCTGACGATTAGTACCTCTCAAATGAACGTCATCAATGATATAAAACTCAGAAGTGTGCTCTCCCAGATGAGTGATTCGTGGAATCTTTTAGATGAATTTATAGTGCTGGTATATAGTGGTTGTGACTTACCTCTAGACCACGTGTCTTGGATTGAGTATATTTATATATTCTTCTTATATGTGCTGTAGAGATATGCCTGTGTAGAGATGAATGTACTTTCCTTGTTTTATTGCTTTGTGGTTTCAGGGTGTCCTACTGAGTATTTTTATACTCACCCCTACACGGGCCATGCCCTCACGTGTTGTGTCTTGTACAGATGATCAACCTTTTGATAGAGTCCTAGTTGGACCAAAACCAAATGATGATTTGTGAGACCAGACAGGCCAAGGTGTGTTCCTATGACTATATACAACAATACCAATACCTTTTTCTTACTTATTGGACTTGTGTTTAAAGACTCTTTGTGGAGGTCTTTTATTTTAGCCCTGTTTTATTTTACTTTACATCCTATCTTACTATGGTTGTATGATATAGTTGTATGCATGCATTGGTTGCTTAGTGGTTTTTACATTTCATAATTTTTTGGTCTTGGAGATGGGTGCATGTGTGTAGGTACATAGGCCATGCCACCCTTGTTTGTAATATGGCTACTCAGTGATAGTCACCCATCCCTGGCCTATTGGAGGTGGGCTTGGGGATTCGCAACATAGGCCCCACTGGGATGGGTGGTGACAAAGTGGTATAAAAGGTGTTTAGTTCTAATTTAGAATGAGGATTCTATGAGTTTGGTTTGAGGCAACCATGATAAGCATTTTGATTTTTTATTTCTAGCCAGGGACTCCAATGTTGGTGCAGAGGCCGACGTATCCATACACCAGGACTCTCATAACCTAATTTTTGACTTGGTATATGAGAACCATTATATGTAAGAAAAATAATGATACATGCATCATATAAGAATGGGTTGTGGTTTCCATGTAATTTTCACATCATCACTCTAGATATACTCATTGATCAGGGTACATCTTATTTGTTTCATGATGCCTCTATGACGTATACCATCTAGAATTCAGAATCTTGATCATGATGATGACCCCATCAGTGATGAGGCTTCTATATAAGGATTATTTCCAGAGAAGTTTCCTCTAGGTGGTGCACCAACCATACTGACACCTATAGAGAAGCACGTGGTACCCACAATCCCAGCAGATGAGATGCGTAGGCTGATCGCGCTTCATGAGTTTTAGTAACAGAGACCCCTCAGGTTCTAAGGTGAGCCTGACCCACATGAGGGTGAGTACTGGCTTGATGTAGTGACCCATGTTTTTCGACTAGTCCAAACACTAGAGGATTAGATTGTGGTATTGGGGGGGGGGCTTCTTCAGAGATCATCTAGACGATGGTGGTGTTTGGTTAACCAAACTCAGGATGAGGCAACTCTTTTGTGGACAGATTTTGGGAATCTCTTCATATGGGATTTATCACTAGTTACATTGAGGTATGTGTGTATCTAGGAGTCTCTTCATCTCTAGTAGGGTAGCATGTCAGTGGATGATTATTCATTGAGGTTCACTAACCTTTACAAGTACTTGATGGATATAGATTGAGATCAGTATTTTAGGGATTAGAACTTCGAGCAAGGTTTGCATAGAGACATCTAAGTCAGTGTTATACCTTTGTGAATTTCTATTAATGTTGGGGTGATTGAGCAGACTTTGGTGGTTGATATATTCTTGGATGAGAAGATACAACTGATGACAGTCAGTAGTGTGCAAGTAGGAGCAAAGACCATGGTAGCAGGGAACCTATGTTAGTCCCAAGGACCTGGACATGGGAGACATTTCAAGAGGAGGTCCTAATATATAGTATATACAGTTCATAGATCCCATGGTGGGTCTAGTCATCTTAGAGAGAGGCAGTTCTATTAATGTGATGGTAGGGTAATTCTCACTTGAGATTGACCATCTCGCCATAATGCTGATAGGGAGATTGTGGATGGACAACCGAGGAAGAGGTAGTGTTAGGAGAAGGTAGGTTCATAGGGATAAAGACATGGTATAGGCATTGAGAGAGTAGTAGGATGTAGTCGATGTTTTGACTTGTTACCACCATCATCCCTAGCTAGTCCGTGCCAGGCTTAGGGAGCTGGAGGATAGGGGCGGGGACAACTGCATGTGGTCTGGGAATATGACCTAGGGGATCCAGGAATGATTTGAGGTATGATCTATGTCTTTTCTACTTTATTTGTAATATAGATATACACAAGTACTATCCATTCCTTTATTTCCACATATCTTGCACGAGGCCTAGATATTCTAGTTGAATCGTTTAATCCACCCTTATGCTTGGAGACTCATACTGGAGATGACGTAGAGATCACACAATTTTGAAAATAGTGTGACCTGAATCTTGGAGGAGAGAGTTTCTATTAGAATATCTTGGTAGCAACATAGAGGCCTTACAACATCATTCTTGGTATGGATTGGTTATCCATAGTTCATTCCTAGATTGAATACTTTAGGTAAAGGGTGTAGTGTGTTTGTAGTGACAGAACTTGGTTTCCTTTTTTGGTGAATTGGAAACCCAGGCAGTTCAGGATGAACTCATTCATTAGAGGGTGCAACCAATCACTCATCAATTGGCTAGCCTAACCCTTAGCATAGTGGATTTCATGAGTTTCCAGTTTCCTGCAGTGGTGGAGGAGTACAAGGAAATCTTGCCTGAAGATGTTCCCGGTTTACCTCCCTACTGAGAGATAGAATTATGTATTAATCTACACACTGAGAGAAAATGGATATCTACACCAACATATCAGATGGATCCCGCAGATATTCACGAGCTTAGGGTATAGTTAGAGGACTTACAGAGGAAGGGCTTCTTGATACCCAGTGTTTCACCTTGGGTGGACCCAATTTTGTTTTCCAAAAATACAGATCGGAGAATGAGGTTGTATTTGGACTACCGACACTTGAAAAAACTGACCATAAATAACAAGTATCCACTACTGTAGATCGATGAACTATTTGATCAGTTGAGAGGGGAACGATGGTTCTCAAAGGTTGACTTTCGATCATAATATCACTAGTTGTGAGTACGAATATACTAAAAATGTCCTTCAGTTGTTAGTATGGTCATTATGAGTACTTGGTGATGCCCTTTGGTGTGAAGAATTCCCTAGTAGTGTTCAGGGAACTCATGAACCAAATCTTTTAGCCTTACTTAGACCGGTTAGTGGTTGTATTCATTGAAAATATCCTTGTGTACTAAGCATCTGATGAGGAGAACACGAGACACTTATGAATAGTTTTGGATATACTTCGTTAGCTTAAACTTTACGAGAATCTCTCAAAGTTCCTGTTATGGATTCAAGAGATCCATTTTCTAGGACACATCATCTCAGAGGCTGGAGGTGTATTGGATCTAGTGAAGGATGATTTAGTGATTGCTTGGGAGCCAACCAAGAGTGTTATCGAGGTGAGGAGTTTCTATAGATTGGAAGGGTACTATCAGAGGTTTGTACCCAAATTATCTAGAGTAGAAACACCCTTGATAGCTTTGAATTTAAAGGACAACCCTTTTTGTGGACCAAGAAGTGCTAGTAGGATTTTTAGCAGTTGAGGCAGAGTTTGATGAGCATTCTGATCATGAGATTACCAGAGTAGGGTGTCAAGTATGTAGTGTCCTGCACTGCATCAGGAACTAGGCTTGGTTGTCTCTTAAGGTAGAGGCAAGTGGTTATTGCCTATGGTTCATGCTAGTTGAGACCACACAATCATAACTATATTCCCATGATCTTGAGTTAGCAGTGGTAGTATTCACGTTGAAGATTTTGCAACAATACCTAATGAGAAAGCGATTTATTGTCTACTATGATAAAAATGTATCAAGTATATCTTCTATCGGAAGGATATCAACTTGAGACAGAGGTGATGGATATAGTTCCTCTAGGACTATGACTTTGAGATTGTCTATACTCCTGGGAAGGGGAACGTGGTAGCATAAGCTCTCAGTAGGAGATCTAGTTCGTAGTTTCTGAATGAGGTGTCAAAGTAGATTTCCTCATTATAGTAATCCTTTATGTATAGGTATGAATCATCTTACCTATAGTTTATTTTTATCACCCCTTCACTCTTATAGAGATTTAGGGAGTCACATCTTGGGGATACTGACTGTGAAACCTTATGTGCTCAGATGTCTATGAAGCTTGCTACTGATGGATATTCGAATGGTGGGGAGCACATCATTATTTTTAGAGGATGTACAATAGTACCAGTGATTTCGTAGGAGGAGGTTATGAGGGATTTTCATACATCACCCTTAGTGGTACGTCTAGTTGTGGAAAAGATGTACCGGGACCTTTGACATCAGTTTGGTGGTCAATAAAGTAGAAGGGAGTTGTAGAGTTTGATTCTTGATGCCTTATTTATCAACAAGTAAATGATGAACACCAGGTTCTAGATGGTTGAGCTCAAACCCTTAAGATGTCATAATGGAAGTGGGATGAGATATATAGGGACTTTGTTATGGGATTACCATGTGCATCCAGGTGACACGATGCCATTTGGGAGATCATTGACTGACTCACCATGTCAGCCCACTTCCTAGCTATCTGAGAGCAGAGTTTAGTAGAGAGATTGGGATGACTATACATGAATGGGATAGTTTGATTCCATGTATTACGAACAAAAATTATTTCATATCATGATGCTCTCTTACATCCTAGTTGTAGAAGGGATTACAAGAAGCATTTGGGACCCATTTTCTCTTGAGCATAGTGTTTCACCCACAGATAGATGGCCAGACTGATAAGACCATTCCAGTTCTAGAGTACATTCTATGAGATTTCTTGTTAGAATTTTACCATAATTGGGAGTATCAAATAACACTGGTGGTGTTTTTGTACAACAAAAGTTACCATTCCACCATTGGTATGACACCATTTGAGGCTTTGTACGGGTGACCCTCTAGGTCACCACTTTGCTGGACTAACCCAAGAGAGTCATCCCTCATGGCCCCAGAGTAAATGAAAGCCACTAAAGAGAAGGTTTAGATCATACGAGAGAAGATGAAGACTACAAAGAGACAGTATAAGTCTTATACTGACAGGTGATAGAGGCCTTTGGAGTTTTAGGAAGGAGACCATGTGTTCCTTTGGGTTTCACCTCAATGGGGATTACAAAGATTTGGTCAGAGTGGAAAGTTATCTCTGAGGTTCATCGACCATTTTCAGATACTGTATAGAGTTATAACGTTTTAATACCACTTAGCTCTACACCCATAGTTAGACTGGGTACACGACATCTTCCACATGTCACAACTAAGGAGGTACGTGCCGGACCCATCACACGTTATCGATTGGGGTGAGCATGACGTCGAGAATGGAGAGAATTTTGCTGAGTACCCAGTAGAGATCAAGAATCGGCATGAGATGATACATTATGGGTGATTGATTCCATTGGTGTGTGTCCGGTGGCAGCACGAGAATCTTAAAGAGAGAACTTGGGAGTAGGATTCTTAGATTCGTTCCTAGTACCCTCAACTCTTTGAGTAGGCTTTTTTTTTGGATTTTCGGGTACGTAAAGCCCCAAGGCGTGGAGAATGAAATGACTTTGATTTTCCATGTATTATTTTTAAATATTATATGGATTGTTTTTGAGACCATCCACTGAGACAACGGGTGATTCTAAGGCCCGATGTGACCACAACAAATTCTTGAAAAATATTAAAATATTAAATTGAACGCAAGTATAGTTTTCTGAAAAAAGTGGAATAACTTCTAAAAGGTTTCCAAATCATAAATATAAAGGAATAGTTGAATTCAGAATAGCGATTATACCGTAGGTACGACCTAACATTGGTTATCTCTATTCGATTGTGGAAATTCATCATGGGCGCTTAAATAAATAAAATAAATTAATAAAAATTTATTTTATATTTTTCGTTGATGCAGCGATAGTTTTATCTTTAAATAATTTTGTTTTCAGAGATCTAAGGTTATCCTCATAAACCTAGAATTCTCTAGAGACTTTTGATAGATAGATCTAGACAATTATCTCGAGAAGGCGTTGAAAAAACCTCAAATCGACGATTGATGAACTCCAATCTTGATGAATATCACCAACGACAATGACGTGGTGACCATTATTAATCAATGAGTAATCTTGATCAAGGTAGGATGTGTTATTTTTATTTCCTTTCCCTATTCTTGATTCCTACAACGAATTCAGACTAATCCATGCACATATTAGCCAACAGATCAATCATATTTGCGGGATGACAATATTTTTGTGGGATTATTGGGATGATTTATTCTTCATGATTAGAACTTTTTATTGATATGTTTAACATTATAATAGTGACAAACCAAGATTGACACAAACATCGATCGAGGTTCATCTCTCTTGATTAGATTGTCCTTTTCTCCCTCGGTTCACCATTCTTGACGCGTTATTCATTCTTCCCCATCTTTGAACCAATTTGTGGATAATAGATTGTTTCACCTTCGATTATTGGTGCAATGATATGAAACTGTAGATTCAATATTGGGATGACTTGACAGATGTGCTATAGTGGGTGCAGTGGCAGAACAAATGATGGTGGGGGTCTAATTCGTGTTCTTCAGTGATAACAAATAATTCCCATGATTGTGTTTTTTGAGATGATTTAAGGCCCAAATCACATAGATTCAGTGTTATAGTGATAGAGATAGCTCAAATATGGATATTTGAGGTGAACTGAGTACCTAAACGAGATCCATATGATCCATGGAGAGAGTGGGAGTAAGAAGACAAGTTTCTAGAAAACCCAATACAAACGACGTGTAGTCTATGACTACATGGAATGGAGTCCCCAATTGAACAACCCAATGTGTAACAAGGGTGGTACACAGACATGAGGTTGAATACATGAGTTTCCTACATGGTGTGTACTCCCCCACACAGCTATTCCTAGACCAAGCACATGGGCTACCCCATGTATTGGTACACATGAAAGGATACATGGGATGGCAGTGTGTACTGGCACACGACTGGAGTACACGGGCAGATCCCAAATAAGTGTACATAGCGTGTAACCCTTATACATGCTGTGTACCCATTTTCTACATGACATGGTTTGAAATGACATGAGTCAATGTGCACGGGCAGTACCAGGGGTCATGGGACATGGTGTGTGACCTGACTACACGCTGTGTACCCCTTCCTACATGGATTTAGATTATTGTAATCCATATCTTGGACATTTTTTTAGGGTTTTTCCCCTTTATTATTTCCATTAAGGTTGGTATGAATCATTTCCTACTCGTAGGACTACGATACCTTCAGCAGGACTTCCTAGAGAGAGTTGTTGGAATCCCCTGAGAGGCCTGGAGCAGGATCATCTATTCATATTTTTACCCTAGGTGGAGTTCTTAGTATCGTCATGAGCAACCCTATGTGGATGTTGATCCTATACTTAACAGGTTAATCTATACTAAGTTTTTGGTATCACCCCATTTCCCTGGCTATGATCCTCATCTCTTGTATTGTATTCTCTTTAGACTATCAACATATCTTTCTCATGGAAACTCGTACCTCTCAGATGGACGTCATCGATGCTATCATACTGAGGAGAATGTTTTACCAGATGAGTGATTTATGGAATCTTCAAGCTAAATTTCTAGTTCTGGTATACAATGGTTGTGACTTACCTCTAGAATGTGTGTCTTGGATTGAGTATATCTGGATATTCTTGTTATATTTATTGTAGACATATTCCCATGTAGAGATGATTGTACTTTATTTATTGTATTACATTGTGGTTTTAGGGTGTCCTACTGAGTGTTATTATACTCACCCCATCATAGGCCTTTCCCAAACATGTTGTGTCTTGTGTAGAAGATCAAAAATTTGATGGAGCACTAGGTAGTCCAGAACTAGACCATGATTTGTGAGACCAGATAGGCTAAGGTGTGTTCCTAGGGATACTGACAGCAGTCCTGTACATTTTTCTTATAGGATGGACTTGTGTTTACGGACTGTTTGTGGTGGGCTTGTATTTTGGCCTTACTTTACTTTACTTTAATTCATGTCATACTCTAGTTTTGGGATATAGTTGTATACATGAATTGATTTCTTAGTGGTTTTTACATTTCATCATTTTGTGGGCTTGAAGATGTGTACATGAGTGTGGGTATATATGAAATGGATTCCATGTTAGTGATAGGCCTACTCAGTTCTAGTCACTAGCCCCTGGTATATTAGAGATTGTCTTGGGGAGTCACATAATGGGCACCACTGGGATGAGTCGTGATAGGTGATGTGTTAATGATAGGTTCAATATCATCTAGAAGATAAAAGGTGAAGGAAAGTACACATTCAGAAGATATGTTGATACACTATAGGAAGATAAGTTGTTGATACTAAACTATTTACATATAGAATAAGTAGTCATAATAAGGTTTTAAATGATTATAATCCAAACCTTAAAAATTATAGAAGATAAGTCTAGATATATAATCTGGAATTTATCAAAGGAATTGATATGTAAAAATACTTAGGATGACACGTAAGAGTAACACCATGGTTTGACCAATATATAAATGTAATTTCCTAAGGAGGAGCTAAAAATCGTCAAAAGGAAAAACCTTATGTGGATATGAAAGATATTTTTTAGATTTTATACTATAATTTTGCAATGGAAATTACTATACATGGTATGTAAGATATTTGAATACATCATAAAGTTATCGATGTTCTAGAACTTTAATACAAAAGTTAAATTAGATGATGCAATTTTGATCTTTCAATTTTATAGAAACCATGGTAGGTTGAATATTATGATTCTTGTTGAGTTAAAAAGATGAATATTTTTTTCATACTAAAGTAAATGTATTATAAATTTAGTAATAACGGAAGCTGATGAAATGGATGATGAGGATTCTCTTAGAGCATCATGAATTAAAGGAAATTCTAGAATCAGAAGAGGGAATTATAATGGCTGATGATGATGCTATGGTAGAATATTTACAGAAGAAGGGATATGTATTAATGCTAATAAATTTGGTAGATGTAAATATGAAAGAGTTATAGTGATTCAAGTATGATTTAGTTATCCATATGTTGAATGAGGTTATTAGTAGAACTAAAGTTAGGAGGGTTTCTGAAGTTAGCTTGTAAATCATTTCAAGATGATAAAATTCAAAATTCCAAAAGATTAGAAGTTGAATTGAAGAACTTTTAAGTTCAGGATGTATGATGGAGGAAGTTTAATGTTGATATTGACATAAATAAAGGTTTTTTTACAGGTAATAAGAATCACATGCATGTTATACACAATCACACGCAAGTTATATAGTTATAGAAGTTAAGTGGTACAAAACCAGAGTGGATTTGTTTTTCTATAAAAAAGGCATAACAATTTCATTAAGTGGGATTAGTAATTTTAAGAAGAGTCTAGAGCTCTATTCTCACATAATTATTACATGAAATTATTTATTGAATAAATACAATAACATCAAAATCAATTGTTCAAAGAAACTTACATGAAAATCAATTTCATGAAGTTATCTTATATGAACAAATGATTGTGTAGAAGTTGGGAACTAACATATAAGTTTTTTATATTGTTTGGTTCAAAGAATCTTAAGAAAAGAACATTATATTATGAGGTATAGAGTTGATAAAGTCCTTGAATTTAAGAAAATAGATGTTAGTGATCCCAGTCTACATGTTATGAAGGATCTTCTAAGTTGATAAAGATCAATGAGGTGATTTAGAAGTTACATATTCCAAACATGCATAAATATGATAATGAAGACAACTTGAATAAACTTGTATAATTTTGTGTTGGTCATTATGAATATAGAGATACTAAGTTCAACATGTATATTGTTGAATTTTTTTATTTAATGATTGTCGAATACCTAATATTGAGGGAGAGGATATTACATTGTGATGCAAAGATATCTAGGAACATAATAAAGATGTTGTTTATAAGAGGAGATGAAGGAACACTATAAATTGGTGTGAATCAATATAAATAACCATTCAAGAGAATATAAAACTATCAGAAGACAATAAAAGATTTTATGGAGATGGACTCTTGGGTTAAAGATGATACCACCCCACACCACTTGTACTCAATGATAAATAAGAGTTGATAATTTGTGTCTTAAACTGGACCAAAAATACTATAAAAATGTTGTCACCCACATTGGGGTAAACCTTGTAAAAATATTATGTGCTACTATCTCTTTTTTATTTAATAATTTGTATATGATCATGTGTGTTAGTAATATATAAACTGATCCATTCAACTAATAGGTTTATAGGTTCAAATACAATAAGGGGAAAAAAGTAAATGAAAATATTTCTTTAAAACTTGTCAAAAATAATTTACCCCCACCTCTTAGTGAGACTGCATGATCCAATGTGAACTTTACATAGACACTAAATCACCCAATGAAATATGAATATATTTATTGTTGTTCATGTCACACCCCAACATGAGTTTTCTTTTATTTCATGTATTTTTATTTATTTCTTGATTTTGGATATTTTGTTTGAGGTTTGGGTTGAGTTTTTGGTGAAAATTTATAAGTTCTGGACGTTTTGGGATGTTTTTGGTCTTTTACATGGTTAGTGTGCACATTTTGCGGAGAAACTATGTGGTTGGTTAAGAAAGAGGGTGCCTTTAGTTCATTTTATTCATGCACAGTTTTTTTGGCACAGTCTGCACATGGTCTGGGAAAAAAATTGAAAGGAAAAGGAGTAATAATGTGGTCTATTGGCGGAGTTTGAGTTAAGGTACAAGGATTATGCATGGTTAGGAGAAATTTTGATACAAGAATGCATGTAGGATATGAAATTTTGATAGATCTAATTTTCATGGTTGGCGCACGATTTCCCAAACCATGTGTCCAGCCTATGCAGGCACCCCTTCTTTATAGTAGGCTGTGCACGATTGATGTATGGTTTGGAAAATGTGTAACATTCCTAGATTACTAATATTTTGAGTTTCTAATTTTTCACCTCTTTGGTTTTAATGATATTTCAAGTTTCTCCTCCATTTCTTGACCTAGGCGCACCCAAGACCCTCCTTCCTTAGCTCTCCTTCCCCCATTAAAGATCCATCAAGGTTCCTAGGTATGTTTCAATGGACTTTTAGTCAAATTTATCATCTTCTTCACTTTCCCTATTGGTTTCGTGGTTTTCCTTGGTGGGGTTCTCTATTAGTCAAACTCTAGGGGCATAGAGGTGATATTGGATTATGTTTCTTTGATTATAGGTTGTATGGTTTTATCCTTGGGCTTTGTTCTTTCTTATCCATTAGTTTCATTATATTCACACATCGTTGAGATTTTTGTTTCCATCCATTTATTTTCTAGATCATTCTAATTGATGCTTGCATATTTTTAATTAATTTTTAAATCTTTTTCTCATGATTGTGATGTGTTTGTATGAATGTTTTTGGTGTTTTCTTGTTGGTAATTTGATGAAAATGGTTTTTCAAGGGGCTTCTATAATTATGATTATACGTATATGCATTAAAGGTGTTTGAAAAAAATTCCATTTGGTCTTTTAAAATTAATTTGAGTATATTGGGGGTCTTATTTGACCTTGGGTGAGCTTTGGTAGTTGCGTGTTCTAAGAAATTGGGCTTGGTGTTTGGTTTTTGTGCCTTTTATGGTTTGGTGCGTATGAAGGGATCCTTGTAGCTAGTTATAATGATATTTTGGATTATTTATTTGGAAACTTTGGTATTTTTTGACTTTTGACATGTGGTCCATTGTATTTGTTCATATCCATATGTGCATGGGGTGAACATATGGATATGAACACAACTAATTTTGGTCTTCCATGAAAGTTCTAATCTTGAACCTGATTTTTCGAAAGACCCTTCTCTCATTTTCTATCTCCTATTTTATACCTCCCAAATGGTTTTATAAAACCCCCTATGATTTTTAAATGGATTTTGGTTATAAAAATAACATTAAATGTGGTTTTTAAGAATGTCATCTAAAACTCATTACTTTTGGTACCTTGGAATGAGATTGGTAACCCCGTAACCTAAAAAGAACCATTTGGTATCTTCTAAAACTAAATAATGATCCCAAATTTTTAGATACTCTAGTTTTTCCATGTAATAATTTGGAATTTTCCTAGTAATATTTTTAGATCTATCTACTGATATGGTGCACGATTCCGAGACCCGGTGAGCTTGGAATTAATTTTAGAAAAATATTATGTATATTTTATATTACACGCACATGGTTTTTCTTAATAAGTGGAATATTTATTGAATGTAGTCTCTGATTGGAAATATGAGACCACTGTTGAATCTATAACATGATGTTTACCCTAGGTGCGACCTAAGGTTGGTCAGCACATGACGTTTGGATGGGGTGTCCATTAGAGGGTGTAGTGGATGAATTAATTAAATTTATTTATCTATTTATTTAATAAACCTAGCCCAAATAAATTATAAATGAGGACTCATATGATAAATATGAGACCATCGTCGAGTCTAGAACATGGGTTTTACCCTAGGCATGACATAACCTTGATCGACGTCGGGTGTTTGGCTTGAGCACCATCATGGGAAAAATAATTAAATAAATTGAAATATTTAATTAATTATTTTATGAAAGAGACTAACCAAAAATTTCTTTATAAATGTGTCATTATGAAATTTATACAGGGTTAATTGCATATCCTTGGGATATTTTTGAGAGAATATCAGATTATTTTCATTGGAAGATCAAGATCGAATGACCATCAGTGATTAAATCGAGGTGAATCAACAGACCACAGACGCAACACATCTCTTTAATCACTAGAAGATGAGTTATTTACCAATGATCAATCCATAATCATGGTAGGACTCATCAATTGTGGTTTCCTACCTGTATTTTTAAAATATTAAAGCATTGATTATCATATGCTTTTGATTCTATGATTATATGTTCTTATCATGAGGATCATAGAAGAATTAAATTTACTCAATTCATTTTATTCTTGTCTATGTCATGTTCACACCATAGATATTCCTGATATATGACTCTATTCACCAAAAAAAAATTCTCATCGATGTTTCAACCTTTGTTTTTTGTGACTCTCCCCCACTGTTCTTTATTTTCATTGTCATTAGCCCATGGTGTCATGATTCAACATTGATGTGGTGGGTTCGAGTGCTACCAAACCCCAAAAATCATGATAGTTGTGCGAACAATGAGAGGGATGGTGTTTTTTTCATGTATAATATTGATTCCATAGAAACGGGCATGCAACCAAGGTGTGATGATTACAATGGTTGATCAAAGGTTTTTTGGGTCAGATCTGGATCACTTTTTTCCCAATTGACGTGAAATGATGATGTGGAGTGTGATAGGATTGGTTTTGGGCGGAGGTCATGAGTGAGGTGTCTTGACGGAGGCTGCTCGATGTGGATGTGGCAATGGAATGAAGGTTTGAGGGATACTATCTGGAATGGAACGCAGTCAAAGATATATTTATATGTGATTAATAAGTGTTGTGTTGTTATTATTATTTTTAGTAATAATTATATTTTGATATTATTATTATTATTCATAATGATAATAATATTGTTATTATTATTATTCATAATAATAATAATAATGTTTAAAAAAAGATACCCATGATGGGGTGTGTGCACCATTGCGTTTCATGCATGAAGGAATACTTTTTTCTCATAATGGTGATTTAATAATAATAATAATAATATTATAATAAATGGGAGGAGGAACTTTGATAGGGAGGGGGATCCGTGTGAAACAAAAAATCCAAAGGAAGGAGGTTCCCCACCTTTGAGCATGTAACCCCTTATTGTTTTTAAAAAATAATAATAATATAAAATATTATTATTATTATCTTTGTTCTCAAAACCTCAATTCAGCCGTAATTTCTTCATACAGTGTCAGATTGATGAACCGTCAACAGTAACATGACCCTAACTTTGAGACTGTCATTTGAAGACCAATGTTGGATATTTAATTCAGGCTTGTGTCTCGAGTTCACGAAGCATGCAATAATAATAATAATAATAATAATAATAATAATAATAATAATAATAATTATAAGAATTACAATAATATTAAAAAATCTAATATTCAAAAAATATTACTTATACGGTGTTGTATTGATGAACTGTTAGTGGCACCGAGACCCTGAAATTGAGACAGATGTTTTAAGACCAATATCGGGTATTTAATTCGGATTCGTGTCTCAGGCCCATGAAAATTTGTTCGAGCATGATACAATAAAATTTGTTTTTTCACCGGGTGTCTGATTTGGGTAGGTGAATATCCTATCCCAAGTGTTTTTTCATAAGGATCACAACACTATGATACAATTTTCTTGTAGAGGCTGTCAGAAGAGGAATATTAGTAGAGTTACATTTTAACCTTCGTATTGACAACGATCCTCATGCGTTTGTTAGGATTTTGGCCAAGACATGCTGTGTAGTACCCTTACATGCCATATAGTATGAAATGGGCAGAAATACATGTGATAAAGAGGACACAGATAGACTAAAGAGTGGGACCACATGCTGTGTGGGTCCCTTACATGTCCGGAACTCCTTTACAAATCTTTAACATCTTGTATATCCTTCATCTAGACTCATATTTTGGCCCAGGAGTAGCCTATCCTAAGTATTTTTCCATGAAGAACGTGACAGTGGCCTCCGCAGTACCTTTTAAGATATTATGTGAGATGTTATGGGCATGGTGATTATTTAATGGACACTCGATGATAGTAGTGATCATGCATAATTACCAGAGGCTATTTGAGTGGCACCCTCTAAACGAGCTGGGCATAGGTCCTCGATGACCTTGAGTGTCACCTTCCAGCTGGTCTGGGAATGGGTCCTCAACCTTTTGAGTGTCACCCTCATTCAGTGTAGGGAATGGGTCCTCGATGACCTAGTGTGGCACCCTCCAGCTGGACTGGGCATGAGTTCTTGATCTCCCTAGTGTCACCCTTCTATGGGGAAGGGATTGGGTTCACAATGACCTAGAGAAGCACCCTCAAGCTAGGCTAGGCATGGTTCCTTTCACTCCCAAGTGTCACACTTCTATGGGGTAGGGAATTTTTCCTCTATGACCTAAATTTTTAATATCCCACCGAACTCGACATGGGTCCTTGACCATCCATGCAGAACCCTCTTACGGTTCAGGGCATGGGTCCTTGAGGACCTAGCTGGCACCCTCCAGTTAGACCAGGCATGGGTCCTCAATCTTACAAGTGGAACCCTCTTGCAGGGTAGGGCATGGTTCCTCTACTAATTAGAGTGGCACCCTCAATCCAAGATGGTCATGGGTCCTCGACCATTAGAGTAGAACCCTCTTATTGAACTAAGGCATCAGTCCTCTACATAGAGATTGTTTCCCCTAGAATATATGGTATAGTGATGAGGCATGTATTAGCTTGGATGTTTTCTTCTAGGAAGAGACATGATATATTGGGCATTATTTTTGGACTTTTAGAACTCTTGGCCAATCATTTCTTATACTGGGCTATGAGATGAAGATCCCCTTACTCTCTCATTTGAGATTCTTTTTGTCGAGTATGTGTGTATATATATATATATCCATACCATTGTATTTGGTTACTCTCCTACCATGGGTTGTGAAGACATGTGAGGTATTCCCCATGATTTCTATTTTTATCTTCTCATGGTTAGATAAGGTTACTATCCCACTATGGGTGGAAAAGAATTCATGTGTAGTCCATCTGCACATTGTATTGAGCTACTTCTGTTTAGATGAGGTTAATCTCTCTTTATCTTACTTTGGATTGAGCTACATCCTATTCATTGTTCACTATCTACTGTCTTTATATTCCTATTGTATCTCTTAATTCTCCCCATTCATATTTTGGTACTTCCTACTTGGTATGTATATACTCACCCCTATATCGGCTTTTCCTGCACATGTCATGTCTTATACAGATGAAAAACATGTTGTTGGTGACTATAGAAGAGTTTAGGGATACCTAATACTTTGGACCACGTATAGTGGTTACAAATTAGAGATCAATAGTTAGTCTCTCTCAGTGTTTTACTTTCTAGTTTTTTAGGTTGGGACATCTTTCTGGTTAAGTGTTTATTTCCCCCCTTTACTTTTCTGTTTACACTACTGTACTCTTGTACTATCTAGAGGTTTTACATGATTTTTTTTTCTCATAGTATTTTTCATCTTTTACTATTATTACTATAAACTTATGCATTGAGATGGATGTGTGTGTTCATATAGGTACTTAGGAAAAGGCCTCCCCATGTCAGTTATGCCTTCAGTTCTGGTCGAAAACCCCTAGAAGGCAGGATTGAGGTAGTTGCAACTCAAGCCCTGATTAGGGTTAGGTTGTGACATATTGATATCAAAACCAGTTTGATCATTAGGATGGGGTTTATAGTATTCCCATTATGAAGATTTGGTTGGGATATAGGAAATTAGTTTCAAAGTGTTTTGAGTGCAGTTCTCAGGCCAAGGAGCCCATTGTTGTTGGGGGTAGCCGATGTATCCATTCACTAGGATTTTGACTACCGGATTGTCGACTCATCATACTGAGACATTGGTTGATATAAAAAATAGTACATGAATCATATACTATAGATTTATTTATTTTTATTCATGATTCAACTCCCCATTGTATATATATGCTCATCTGATCATGGTATGTCTTGATTAAACTTTCAGGATGCCTCCATGACTCTAGCTAGCTAGGATATCAGTTTTGGGTCATAATGATGATCTGATGAGTGACGAGGTATTAGTTCATGGCCCATCACATGAGGTCCTTCCTCCAGGTGGATAGGTAGTATCACCCCCACATTTTGAGCAGAAAATAGTACCAACAAATCAATTTGAGGATACTTGCAGGCTTAACACACTTTGTGAGTTCTAGTGATGAAGGACACTCAGGTTCTGTGATGATTCATATCCCTAGCCCATGGAATATTGGTTGGAGTTGGTGATCTGATATATTAGTTATGTTCAGATCCCGAATGATCTAATGGTTTCACTCAAAATTAGTACTCTTCATAGAGAGGTATTTTGTTTAGGTGGTACCAGCAGATGACACACCCATGTTGAGTGCACATCATGAGTTTCAGAGATAGTGGTTGACCAAGTTTCATAGTGATATACACTCCCCCTTCTCATTTCTTATAGGACTAGATTGAGCTTGTTGTTCAAATGTTCCCCTTGGATAGGACCCCTTCTAATGGTGGTCTTGGAAGAAAAACTTATATAGGGAGATTCAGGGTGTCGATAGTGCCCTGTGTTGGTGATGTTTGACATAGCTTCAGACATGCAAGGAAAGAGGGACACTTCCCCCACCGATATACCTTCTTGTGACATGATTTAAAACCATGTGGGTGAGTTAGTGTCATCCCAAAGAGGATAATATTGATGTGCAGTGGATGATTTACTTTTTTATTGTGTGTTTTAATTCCTTCTGATGTGTTAAGGTATCAGAGAAAGACCTAGATGAGGTGAACATGTGGGAAAGGGAATGGATAGCTTTGGGTGGTAGGAGCTTGTTACTTAGTGGCATTAAGTGTGGTTTTGGTTATGAAATGTATCTCCACTGCTCCAGATACTATTATAGAGCACAGTCGTAGACCACGTTTCCCTAGACGTAACTCCTGTTCGAGACCTAGAGATACCAGTAGAGGCATTTTTTCATGAATCTTGTGCTAGAGGATCTTGCAGAGAGGATCAATGATCACTTTTTCTATCAACAGTGTGACATGAACTTTTGAGGAGAGAGAGAGAAAGATCCTCACATGAAATATTCTCATAGAGGTAGTGAGACCCTATGATTTTTTCTTAGTATGGACTAGTCTTTGACCATCCATGATCAGATTATTTCTACCACTGAGTATGGTAGTGCTTCTAGGTTATAGTTTGGAGTTTTCCTCCTTGATGTGGAGTGTTCCTTAGGAAGAGAAGGATGAGCTCAATCATAGGTGGTTGCATTCAATTTATCAGTTGGCTAGTATTACCCTTGGAGAATCTGATGCTATGAGCTTTCAGTTTCATGCGATGGTGGAGGAGTATGAGTAAATACTTTGTAAGGATGTGTTGGGTTTTAATTAACCATAGAGAGTTGGTATTTTACATGGACATTCACTAAGGATAAAATGATATCTATGGTAGCATATTAGAAGACCCCATGTAGCTGAGAGAGTTGGAGGTATAGTTGGAGGAGTCTATAGAGCAAGGGATTCATAAGAACTAGTGTTTTCTCCTAGGTAGCCATGTGGTTTTTCCCAAGGGGTGGATGAGAACATGAGTTAAGGTGAGGATTTACTTCACCTAATCTTGGTGACTATCTGGGAGGATTATCCACCCCTGAGAATCGATGACCTCTTTTCCTAGTGGATGGAGGCAAATTGAATCTCAGTTTGACCTCAAGATGGGTTATCACTAGCTCCAGGTTCGAGAGGTGGATGTACCAAATGTGTCTTACTAGATACGTTGTGTTTGTTTTGAGTTCTTGGTAATAACCTTTGGATTTTTGAATTACCCAGTCAATTTTACAATACTTATGAGCCAGATCCTTAATCTTTCTTGGCTCAGTTCGTGGTAGTCTTTTGCGATGGTACCCTCGTGTCTTTAGCGTTAGAGTTGGAGCATGCAAGACACTAAAGGATGGAATTAGGCATGAACTGGGAGTGCTAGTCACATGACATATCTCATGGAGCATGTTCTATATTTGAAGGAAAAGTTCTTTGGATATGACTTTTTAGGAATGGAAGTGTCAGAGGACCCTATAGTGTTTGAGGAATTGTGAGCTTGAGGGACACCCAAAGAGTGGTCACGACAACATATATAACACCCCAAGATTTGACGGTATGTTATTTTTTTAAATAAATTTTATCTCTTTGAAAACTTACGATGCATAAAACCCCATGATTTTAAAATAACACTATGTTTTATATCTCACCTTACACTAAACCTCAAGCTTAAACAAACTTTTAAAATATTATTATCTATTTGTGATAGTTATCACCTATCCATTGGAATGAGGGGAATGAAAGAGATTAACTAAATTATTAAAATATAGTTTACACATTTTTATAAAATTAATTCATTGGTCACTAATTTTTTATAAATAAAAATAAAAACCAATTTAATATAAAGGATGTGTTTTTATTAAAAAACCATTTTTATGCACATAACATAATTTTACATTAATAAATTAAATTAATTAATATTATTGAAATATATTAATGAAATTTAAATTATATATATTCAATAATTTATTTTTAAATTCATCCAATATGTTTGATAGGCTTAAGATAATAAATAAATCCAATTTTAAGCATAAAAGCTATATTTTTCTAAAATGCAATTTTGATGACTTTTAATGGTACACCAGTTTTAAAACAAAATTTTGATACTTTGATAAATTTTATTTGAAAAAATAAACTTCATTTTTGAAATTAGGATTTCAAAAATACATTAGGGTTAATTTTTTGTTATTTTTTTGCAAATTTTCATTTTTTGATGAATAGTGAAAAATAATGAATTTTAATTGAAAACTGAATTTTCATGTAAGTAATTTATAATAATAAATTATATTTTAAATTTGTTTTAAAGTATAATTAGTATAATTATACATCGATAAATCTAATTTATTTCATTGGAATTAATTTCAAATTTAAAATGTATATAAAAACATTTCAAACCGTTGAGCTTTTCACTTTAAGAACCCATTGTTTCATTATATATGTGTGATTATTTTAAATATAATTTTGTAAATTTTGTGAATGGAATTATTTAAAATGTATTATATCTTTGTAATAATAAGGTAAAAATTATTTTTTAATTTCATTCATATTTTTATAGATAAAAAAATTACCGTGGTAAAAAATTATTTACCGCAATATGGGTAAAATAATGAAAAGGGTTAAAGTTAAAAGGTAAAGGATTAAAATACTTAAAAACTACAACATAAAATGGTTTTTTGAGGTACTAATAGACCCTAAATATCCTTTAAGACATTAATGATCATCAAAATTAAGTAAAATTAAATCCATCTCAATGTGGTTGGCTTTAATCATAAAATAATCATTATTTAATCACATAAACCCACATCTCCTCAAGTATAAATACCACCCCTCACCACCCCATTACATCTAAAAATCCCTAAACATACTTAATTGTCTAAAAAAACTCTCATCCTCACTTTACACATATCCAATCACTATTTTTCTCACGAAAATACCAAATCTAAGGTCCTTAAGGGGTCCTCCAAGGTGGTGATATTCAAGAGGTAATTTTCTCAAAACACCTCTCTTATTTTCATTTATTATTCTACTTTCTCTTCATATAATTAATCCATAAAGGAATGATAACTATGGAATAATTTATTAAATATAGTTTTTTTCTATAATGAAATATCTTATATCCATCCCTTTTATTACCTCCTCTTATTCAAAGAAACAAAACCATTGTCCAAGTTATGGCTATTAACCATCTCAATGAATAATGTTTTTATTCATTTTCCATTACTGCCTTTATGTATTGTCATAAAAATATTATTATTTTTTGAATAATATTTCAATAGGTATATTAATATCTATTTAGTGTTCAATAAAGAATATATACCCATAATAGTAAATAAAAAAAACTAGTCCGTGGTGTTCGAAAAAACCACCAAAATTAACTAAAAAATTATCATTAACATTTATCAAATGAATCATACTCATACAATAAATAAAAATTATATATGGTACCATTTAAACTTATTTAAGTGTATTAGTACTACTTTATTCCAATTCTTTAGTTTTAATCTCATTTTACAAGAACATCCATAATTTTACACAAATGAACTGATCATGAAACCATGAAACAAAGCACCCAATACCATGGAAATAATGAAATATTATTATTGAATGGGTAATAATATGTTATAAAAGGATAATATAAGGTTTTTTAAATATTAATATATTTATTTAATTTGTTAATATCATTCTTTAAACCATTATATAGAAGGTCAATGTACACGTAACTAAACGAAAGTGTGGGGTAAGGTTTTTCTCATCTCATTTTTTACCGCAATGAGATATGTGCCTTATTCACTAATTATTACTTTCCTGTAGTATATTTAATTCACTTTTATATATAATATCATGAATATCATGGTATTAAATTTTTAATTTTATAATTATTATTTTATGGGGCACATGATTTGACTTATTACAAAGCAGTAAGAGAATTCTTAAACCACTTTCCATTCATTGGGTTAAACTTATACTTCCTTGATTATGTCACACTAAGATTATTTGTGAAATTACCATTTAATGTATTATGATGTATTAAAATTTTTATATGTGGATTTACAATGAATACACATATTTGATTTATTTTGTTAATTCTCACTTCAATGATATGATATTTATAAGGGACTTTCTTTTTAGGAAAAATTATCTTTTCAACATTTTCCCCCAAACTCTATTTTTCTTCCATGACAATGTTTTCTAAAATTGTTTCCAATTTTTTTACTATTCTAATATTCTTATTTAAAGTCATTTTTTTCTTATTTTTTAATTTTTACAAAATTGTTTGAAAGGTATTTTTTTATTTTCTAAACAATTTTCTTTGAGACTTTTTCAGAATAGATACAAGAGGAATGTTTTTTTACTTATATAGCGTGAGTGAATTTTCCCACTTTCGTGACACCTAAATGTTTTAAAAATTAATTTAAATGTTTTATTTATTATTTTAAAATAATTTATTTTCTTTTATAATTTCAAGACATTTTAAAAATAAGTTATTTTAAAAATAAAAAGTGTATTTTCCTCAAGAATTTATCAATGACCTCATTTAAAATATTTTTTATTTA
Source organism: Viscum album (assembly GCA_963277665.1). Taxonomy (NCBI): domain Eukaryota; kingdom Viridiplantae; phylum Streptophyta; class Magnoliopsida; order Santalales; family Viscaceae; genus Viscum; species Viscum album. The sequence continues at coordinate 1,383,579,434 of OY728143.1, read as the reverse complement.
TGTAAACATACTTTTTTTAATCTTATTCTTCATTTAAGTTGATCTCTTATGATACCATATTCTATATTTTATTAAATTTTTATTGATTAGTTTGGTTGTTGATGTACTATTTTGACACCATTCACCATATTCCTATGGATGGTTTTTGATTATGTCTACTTAATAGGGAAAGTTATTTACATTTTTTATGCTTTCAATACAAATGTATATGTTGATTATGTTTCAACCTATTAAAATAAGGAATGTATTGGACTTGTTATGTGACGAGCATGGCCCATTATATCCCCTTGATGAATCAATGGGTCTCATGAGAAAATTTAGTTTCAGTATTGGCTTATGTCTTACCCATTTCTGTATGGTGGCATGACCTAATCCTTGAAGGTGAGTTTTAGATGTTCTATATTATTAATTCCATAATTAAAAGATTATTTATTTATTTCCATGGGATTATTCTATTAGTAAAATATCTATGGTTATTGTTTCCATCTCATGTGATTATTTATGTGGCATTATTTGATCATATTTTATTTTGGTCATATTATGTTAAAGTTATTGATTAAATAGAATGTGTTTTAGTTGTTGACCTTTACATAATTGTTATTAATTATTTATGATTACTTTATTTATACTCAAACCTTACCGAGAAATTGTGTTCACCTCATTCTTATGTTTTATTTTCCCTCAGGATTCCAAGAATATTATTATGACTCATATACAGGGACAAGATATGAGAATAATGGTGTCCTCAATGGATTACCTATATTGTATTTTCTATTTTATATTATATTGTAAAGATAAATTATGTAACTAGTTTTCCAAAACTACTAAACTATTAGGTCATTCAGGATATGATTCCTTTTATAATTTACCAATGTAATAAAGTAACCACAGACTATGGGCTACTAGGGTTAGGGCATTACAACAAATTCCAACAATTAGGATTTTCATCCGCTGTTGTTGAGTGAGGTGAAAGAGTAGTAAACCAATTTTTAGTTAGAACAAGTTCTTGGTGTTCTTCACATGCGGCAACTGAGGAGGTATGTTCATGACTTGTGGTACGATATCGACCATGGTAATCTGGTCAGTGAGAGTGGAGTTTATTTCTTCAAGGATCCAGTGGCATTGAGAAATGGTAGAGAAATACTATTCATGGGAAAGTGTTTTTCCATGGTTTTATGTTTGTTGGTATCATAGGAAACCATCGATGGAGCTCGTGGGAGTAGGAGAGATGAATATTTGCTCAGTGTTCCTAAATTGTTTCCTTAGTTTGTGATTTTCGGGGACACAAATCATTGAATAATGGAATAATATAGAGACTATGGGTTTTCCATGTAATAATTTAAAATATTATTCGTAATATTTTTAGAGCCAAGATCTGAGACAGTGCCTGATTATGAGGCCCAGTGAGCACAGAATTAATTTTATAAAGATAATAAATATATTTTATATTAATCATGAGCAGTTTTCTGAAAAAGTGCAATATCTCTTGAATGGTGTCTTTGATCTGAAATATGAGACCATAGTTAAATCTGTATTGTGGGGTTTACCCTATGCAAAAATAATGTTGGTTGGAATGAGTCATTCAGATAGGGTATTCGTTGGTGGGTTCATTGGATAAATTAATTAATTTATTTAATAATCCTTAACTAAATAAATCATAAATGGGGACTCATATGGGAAACATAAGAACAATTTTGAGTATAGAACATAATTTTTACATTATATGTGGCATAAATTTGATTGGTTTTGGGTATTTAGATTGTGCGCAATCATGGAAAAAATAATTAAATAAATTGAAATATTTATTTAGTTATTTTATTAAAGAGACGAAACTAGAAATAATTAATAAATATGTCATTATGAAATATTTCTAGGGTTAGTTTCATAACCCTGGGAGGTTTTTAAGAGAATATCTGATGATATTCATTGGAGGATTGGGATCAAACGATGACCAGGGATCGAATCGAGGTGAATCGATAGATAGTGGACACATAAGATCACCTTCATCGCTAGAGGATGCTATCTTCACCAAAGATTGATCCATAATTGAGGTATAACTTGTAATTTTTGGTTTCTTCTCCCTTTTATTAAAATATTGAAGCATGAATTATTATCTTCTTTTGATTATGTGATTTTTTGTTCTTCTCATGAGCCTTGTAGAATAATTAAATTTATTAAATTGGTTTTATTATTTCTTGTGCTATGTTCTTGCCACATATATTCCTGATATATGATCATTAAACAAAAAATTTTGATCAATGATGTTTTCACCTTTGTTCTTATGCCTCTCCCCCACCATTATTCACATTCTTCACTGTTAGATCATGGGGTCATAGTTAGACATCACTGGGGCGGGTTTGATCCTAGAATTGTGATAGTTGTGCAAAAAATGAGCGGGATGGTGTTTTGTGCATGGATCAGATTGTTACTGAAGATGAGGGTTCATGATTGAGGTTTGTTGATGACGTCAGTTGGTCAGAAGTGGTTTGGGTTGGATCTGGGATCCCTATTTTCCCAGTTGATGTGCCATGATGATGTGTGGTGAGACGAGATTGTTTTCGAGCAGAGGCTATGAGAGGGGTATTGTGGATGAGGCTGCTTTATGTGGACTTGATGGTGGATCAAAGGTATAAGGGACACATTAAGACATGAAGCATGGTCAAAGCTAGATTTAGATGTGATTAATAGGAGTTGTTTTAATAATAATAATAATAATAATGTTGTGCTATTTTTTAATAATGATAATACCATTATTATTATTATTCATAACAATGATAATATCATCATCATTATTATTCATAATAATAACAATTTTTTAAAAAAATGGGAAACTGAATATGGGGCTTAATCACCTATGCGCTGCATGGGGCGTTTTCACCTGTGTACTGCATGCATGAAGGAGGTTTTTCCCCCATAACAATGACTTATTATTATTAATATTATTATTATAATAAATGGGAGGAAAAGCTGTGATGGGGAGGGGGATCTATGTTAAAAAAATCTATAGGATGGTGGTACCCACACCTTTGAGCATGTAACTCCTTAAAAATGGTTTAATAATAATAATAATATAAAATATTATTATTGTTAACTTTGTTTCCAAAACCTTAATTCACCTGTAATTTCTTCATACGATGTTGGATTAACAAACCGTTAGTGAAAATGTGACCCTGACTTTGAGAAGGTCATATAAATACCAATTTTGGATACTTAATTGAGTCCCATGGGTCAAGTCCATAGATCATCGAATAATAATAATAATAATAATAATAATAATAATATTATTATTATTATTATGGAATCTAGTATTTGACATATCTTCCTCATACAGTGTTAGATTGATTAATCACCAGTGGTATCAAAACCTTAAAATTGAGGCTGATGATTCTAGACAAATATTAGGTATTTAATTTGGATTTGTGACTCAGGACTATGAAACACATTTCAAGAATGATGTAGTGAAATGCATTGTTTTCACCGGGTGTCTGATTTGGGAAAGTAAATAGCCTATCCCGAGTGTTTTTATGTAAGGATAAAAAAGGTGTGATTTGTTTAGCCATCTAGGGATATTTTTAGAGGAATATTTGTTAAATTATGTTTTTTACTTTCATAATGATGATGAGACTCATGCATTAGTAAATGTTTTTGCTGAGACATTTCATGTAGTATCGTTACACACCGTGTAACACTACATAGCCAACAATCTATATGCTAGAAATGAAATGAACAAGTAGCAGAGCAGGACCATACACCATGAAAGTCCCTTACATTCCCTGCACTCCTTTATGAATCTTAAAACTCTTGTATATCCTTCTTTTGAACTTGTATTTTGGCCTGTGAGTAGTCTATCCCACATTTTCTCCACATAGAAAACAATAGTGGGATCTGTAGAGAATTTTGATGAAATTTATTTAGGTAGTGCTAGATGGTGATAGTGATCCAATAGGATCACCAGAGGATTTTCGAGTGGCACCCTCTAGCTAGGCTAGGCATGGGTCCTCCATGACCTAGTGCGGTACCCTCTAGCTGGGCTGGGCATGGGTCCCCATTCTTTTGAGTGGAACCCTGTTTCTTCCGGAAAAGGGGATGACCTTGTTTGTTTAAGGTTCAAACTTTCCAATCGATTTCTAATGGGTTTATTTGTAGAACTGGAAACATCCTATGATTCTATATCCATTTGGACCTACTTTCCAAAGGTAGATGCTCATTAGTTGTGGACCGATGAGGCTTAATAAGTTGCATTAGTCGAGAGGATGGAAGGTCAGGATTATCACATCTTTTTGAGGGGAATTATTACCTACTATGGGACTCTCTTATAGATTTAAGTTATGTTCACAAATCCTTATTAATATACTAAGCATGAAAATGAGTTTTCCTTTATATTTGTCAATCAATGATTGATATGTATGAGATTTAGCGAATCTTTTATATGTATTTGAGGTTCTTCATCGATGAAGAATCATCCAAATGTATTGGAGATTCTTGGTCAATGGTATCCTTTAATACATTATATAGAAATCTATTGTTCATTATGATGACCATACTAATTTTAAAGCCACGTAGTGGGGCACTTGAAGTTTATTGTCATTCAGAAGGACCTAGATTATTTAAGAGTTGAGATCGTACCCACAGATGGGCTACCTATGTATCCTTGTTAAAGAAGAATCAGAACCCACATAGTTCGGGAATTAAGATATAGTTTAACATCATATGATACAGATGATATTTAATGGGTAAAGGGATTGAACCTTAGAAATGCTTCCTACATACTATAATTTTAAGGCAGAGATCAAAGTCCACATAGTTCAATTAAGAAGTGTGGGGATTATGTATGATTAATGGCCCAAAGAGATGTGTTGTGGTTACTTTTACACTCTATGATCATGTTAGTCATGCTCAGTGTGAGAAACAAGAGGTATCGGTAAACCTGAAGATTTTTGCCAAAAAAGATGCGGTCACAAGGAATGATATGGGGCTTATTTATGTGTGACTACCCAAGTAGGTGAAGACTAGGATTAACTTCTGGAAAGAAGCCTAGGAACAAGGTCTATAAAGAAATTCGTGCTTTGTGGATATTTGGATACTCTAACTTATGGCTTACTCCTGAGGAGGATTCCCAAAATAGGGGGGACTCGGGGCTTACTCCTAAAAATGATGCCTATTAACAGGGTCCATAAAGGTATTTGTGCTTTATGGAGATTTAGATTCTTAATTTGGGGCTTACTCCTAAAGAGGATTCCCATTAACAGGGTCCATAAAGGTATTTGTGATTTATGGAGATTTAGATTCTTAATTTGGGGCTTACTCCTAAAGTGGATGCCCGGATTAAGGGGGACTTTGACTTATGACTGGGGCTTATTCCTGAGAAGGAGGCCCAAAGTTAAATGGGAATGACCAAATTAATGGGGACATAGAACTTGGGGCTTACTCCTAAGGAAGATGCCCAGATTAGGGAACATGGGGCTTACTCCTAGGAAGGAGGCCCAGATTAAAGATCTTCTCATCTTAAAGGATGAGTTTGAATGAAGGAAATCTCGAACCGTAGTGATAAAAAGTTATATAAATCACAAGGTTTTGGGAGATATTCCAAATAACTCCTTTCATATAAGGAATAAAACAAAGATAACATTCCATAAGTGGATTTGAAGATGGTTTTGAAGGCTAGATCTTAAAGAGGAAAGGTGGATTTGAAGAAAAGAGGTGAATAGGTAGGAGGGGCACCCAAAAAGAGTCAGGTGCGCAAGTCCTATTTTGGCACGCAAGTCCTAGTCGCGCATGTATACTTGTGTGACATGAGTTCACTTGGGAGATGGAGAACCTGTAGGGTAATACTTGGGCGAGACTTGTCTCAATCCCTTTGTATTATCCCTAGATGCTTCTAGAAAGGTGACACGTAAGTTCCCTTGAGAGGGAAAGGTGGTGCGCAAGTGTTTACATTTCCCTTAAGGGATGGAAACTTAGGCGCACAAGTGTTGATGATTTCTAACACTTAGGCCTTATTCTTCCTCTTTAGAGCTTCCATTATAGGAAAAGGATTACCTTAGATGTGTTCGGAAGACTTCAGACAAAGACTTGGGTGACCAAATCTTGAATTCTGAGTTCTGGAAAATCTGTCCTCCAAATGGGGGTGGGGGGAACTAGGGGTATTTATTGGCCACCTGAGGTTGGGTGAAAAACCACTTAGGGCACACAAGTGAATTGCACGCCTCATATATGATGTCCAAGTGATGTGCGAGCCCAAGGCTGGCACACAGGTATACTTTCACACCTTAATGCCTTTGCAATATTTGACGAATCTTCCATTTTCTTTGCTCAATGTTTTTCCCTTAGTCAATCTTTGGACTCTGTAAAGGAATGGAGCGTCAACAAAAGTCCCCCATAAGAGTTGGATCTGAAAAAGGAAAGAGGGTTTAACTATGAGGTAAAGGAGAAAACCAAGGGTTTTTAGGCCTGCAGGTATGAGGCGCGTAGGTTTCTAGATCGCCTATAAATATAGGTGCCACTCTCGTGCAAAGCACCAGTCTTCCAAAGATTCGAGCTCTCGTCACGCAGGTGCTGCTGTCCATGGTTGATTGCTTCTTCTAAATTGTGTTGCACTTCTGCAGAGGTATTTTTACTTGAGAGGAAATACTTGCACGAAAATACTTGTGCAGTCAAACTTGTGTGACCACACTTGATCACCTTAATGACTTAGCCATTTATTTGTTTCTCTTCACAAGTATTATGGAAAACCAATTTACTTAAAAGTTAATTATTCGATTTTTGTGCAGATTCAATGGCTCCTAGAAGAATTGGATCAGCTGATGAATTGGCTAGTATGAAAATTGATGATATGATGAACATCGTTGGCCATGACTAATATGATATCTGCGACAACACTCTCCCAGATTTGGCCAAGTACTTGAAGAAATATCAAGTCAATTTCCCATAGAGCATTTACTTGCCTTTATATGTCCATGGTTATCTGCAAGGATTCAACGTTCCAGAGCCAAAGAACTATCTTCCGCATTCTTGGTTTCAGACCTACACCAACTTTTCTTCAGCAAATGTTTTAGTTGCAGGATCATTTTTTAATGTTGGAATAGTGGAGAAGGAATACATATTGCATCACAGTCTTTATGAACCAAATATGAAATCTCATATTCTCAATATGCAGCCACACAATTATTCCTATATTTTGGTTATACTGTGCATTAAGAGCAGCAACAAAGGTGTGAACTTTCAAATTTTTCCACCATGCCATTTCCTTGCAGATATGAAAATGGAAAACCCATGGGCTGATATGTTTTCTGCTTCCGGTTGGTGGAGATAAGACTATCATGACATTAGAACAATATTTGAAAAGGGTACTCTCTCCAAATGGATCTTTACTTACAATGATCCATTTTCAAATCCATGTATCCATCTTCCATGTCTCTTGGACAGAAATATAGTCACTATTTGATCAGCAGGAAATTTTCTCAAACCACACTCAAGAAAATTCTTTTACATTTGTTCCAAGAAGAGCTGGTATCACTACGTCTCTTATTGTATCTAGTTGAATGAATGAACTCCACATGGCTACTGATGAATCTCGGGATGCCGTAAATCAAATGAAGAGTTATGTTGAAAGCCTCTTGTAATTCTTGAAACAGAGAAGAGACTCCAATCTGTGGATGTCCTTCTAACTCTTGTCCATCAATGAAAAACACTTTCATCTTCAATCATTTGTGCCTACATTCTCTTTCTATTTGCTTTAATTAAATTTACCCAAGCCAATGGTCCTAGTAATCATAGTTTGATTTTTTCTAGGGTGATAAAAAAACCCCACAAACTTTGCATCTTTTGTTGCTCAATATTTCCTAAATCATACAATATGTACATTTAGCAAGTTGGGACTCGACTTTTGTTCAGAGTTCCTTTTACAAGTTCCAAATTTAATGAGTACCATGTCTTTTGTTGGTAGTTTAAAGTCATGCATGTCGGACATAAAAAAGGATAATGTTTAATGGTCGAATAGCTTTGACCGATTGGATTAAAATTGACTCAATTTCTTGATAATTTGTTTGAAAACATATTACCACATTCAAGTATGGGAGAAAACATGTAAACTATGACCTAAGAAATTTTGAATCTGAGGGATGATATGCAAAAAGGGATAAAAGGAATTAGAAGAAGTATTTCCTAAGAGTGAAGTTACCACTATTTGACAAACCTGTTAGGGGGTTAAATTATACAGGGCCATTTAAGGGAATTGGATGCATAGTCAAATAATAGCATCTTTTGACTGAAAGTTCCATTATGTAGACTACTTATGCAAGGCCACCTAGGGGCACGTTCTGCATAGTCAGGCAAAAGAACGCTCTGAAATTTTACTTTTCTATTTCTAAAAGCCAGTGAAAGTTTATGGAGATTCAAATTTTCGAAAGCATAGAGTTTGCTGTATGGAGAGGGGTACTTGAATATGGAGAGGATATTCCCAATAAAGATTGTCAAAGAATTGGTTGAATTTCACTCCTGCTAAGGTCTAACCGAAACGCAGGGAAGGGAAATATAAACCATAGAGTTGAATAGTTTCAGATCATGAAAAAGAGTAGGGGAAAATATGTTAAAAATGGCTATTTTTTCGGATCCCTACATATTGTCGTTAAGACCAATAAGGAAAAAAGTGGTTTTCCTCCCAAGAATGAAATTACCACTATTTGACAAACCCGTTAGGGGGTTTAATTATGCAGGGCCACTTAAGGGCATTGGCTGCATAGTCAAATAATAGCATCTTTTGGCTGACATGTCCGTTATGTAGACTACTTATGCAAGGCCACCTAGGGTCACATACTACATAGTCAGGAAAAAGAATTCCCGGGTATCGGACATTTTGTGACCCGAAGTCAAGAAAAGGATTATGGAGATCTGGAAGTATTTAAGGCTAGGAGTATGAAACATAAAAAATGGGTATTTTCCAATGCATGAAGGAGATACATAGACCAATGCTGACCATAATCATGTTGTGGTTGGGTCCTAAATTGTAATGATGGACCTCACTACATATCTCATTAGGATGAGAATCAAGCCATATGTAGTTCTTGAAATAAAATTTAATGTCACGTGGGAATAGAGCGTAGGAGATCTTAGTTTAGGGTCATATAGCTCAGACCATAATGAGGGAGACACATTGTGTGTTTGTTACAAACCTAATGTTAATAAAGACCAGGGTTTTCACCCACATTCATGTGCTCGTAGGGGGACCTTTCAGCCAAAGGACTGACAATGAAGTTTGGGGTTAGGCCCAATGACTTGGGGCTAGGTTCGAGGGATGCTCGAACGTTCCTACGTATCCCATAAGGATGGGAATCAAGCCATACATAGTTCTTGAAACATCCTCTGTATAGATTTGGTTTGTACATGTGAGGGGTGAAAGGGGACTTTAGTACAATTATGGTTGAATCCAAGATTAAAGGTTCGGGCATTTCCATGTATGCACATAGTCCTTGGAGTATAACATTATTGGGGATCAATGTTAATAATGATTACCTCTCAGGTGAGGGTATTAGAGACTGTTGTAGTTTATTGTCGTACAAGGCAAAAGTGTGAATAGTTTAAGGTTATATGCATGGACCGGTGCTGCATAGTTTAACATCATGTAGCTAGGATGTATTTCTATGTAGTTTAATGTCTTGCAACAAGGACAATGGGGGATTGTATAGTTTAAAGTCATATATCAAGGAAGATGATGAACCAATGTGAATATATTGGTTTTGGGTGGGGGGGAGGCTTCACAGATCAACATCGTATGAGATGGAGGTAAACCGATGTGAAGATGTTGGTTTTGGGATTGATCCTCGGGAGGTTGCCTACGTACCCAACCTATAAGGAAAGGATCAAAGTCCGTGTAGTTCGATTAAGAATGAATTCGTGATGAAGTTGTACTTGAGGACAACCCGAAGATGATGTTGGGACTTACGCGTGGTTAGCAGCCCAGAGAGGGTTTCATGGTTGAAGCTTACTCTAAGCTCAGGTGAGTCATACTCAGTGTGAGAAACAAGAGGTAACAACAACCCTAACGATTCAGAGTTTAACATCATGTAGATAGGACGTATTGTAGTTTAATGTCTTACAGGAAATGTGCACAGTTTAACATCATGTAGGACAAAAGGGACACAGTTTAACGTCACGTAGGATGATAGAGGGGCTATACAGTTTAATGTCCTGCAGCAAGGACAAAAAAGGGCCATGCAGTTTAAAGTCTTGCAGTGAGGACAAAAAGGTGAATTTTTATTACAAAAAATACTTCTTCAAGAATCTTGCATTGGTTGGAGTTGTAATGAGTTCTCCATCCATTAATATTAAAGAATAAGCTATATTAGAGTAGACCTTATGTATTGAATAAGGTCCTTCCCACTTTGGATCAAGATTGGGAGGTTTCTTTCCTGGTATCATTGGAGTTTTGAGGACCAATACCAATTATTCTTGAATTAATGAATGAAGAAAAACTTTTTATTGAAAGTTTGTGCTATTCGATTCTGATAGACTTCCAAGTGGTGCAGTGTGCACAATCTTTTTTCATCCAATTGTTACAATTCATCAAATCGCTTATGAGATTGTTCATTTGTGGATGACTAATCACAAATGGATACTCTGAGTGAAGGTAATTGAACCTCAATGGTCAAAACTACTTCTGTTCTATATACCAATGAATATGGAGTTAACCACGTAGCAGTGCGAGTGGTGGTCCAATAAGCCCATAAAGCATGAAAAAGTTTATCAGGCCATAATTTCTGATCTTTATCCACCATATTTTGCAGTATGTTTGAAAGTGTCTTATTGAAGGCTTCTATTTGACCATTGGCCGCTGCATGATACCAAGATGAATGGTTGTATTTGATGTTGTATTCTTGATACAACTTCCTTACCTAAGATGAAAAGAAGTTGGTGCCATTGTCCATCAATATGGTATGAGGGACACAAAATTTGGTAATGATGTTAGACTTGATGAAGCTAACAATGCTTTTAGAACTAACTTATTTGAGAGGTATTGCCTCTTCCCATTTGGAAAAGAAATCAGTAGCAGTAAGAATATACTTAAACTGCTTGGATTTAGCCGAAGGGTAAGGTCCTACTACATCCAGTCCCCATGTGGGAAATGGCCATGAGTATTTAGCTGTATGAAGAAACTCTAGGGGTTGACGAATGAAGTTGGCACATACTTGGTAAGAATGACACTTCTTAGTGAAATCAAGACAATCTTGTATCATTGAAGTCAAGAAGTATCCAATCCTTCGGATTTGACCAGAAAGCCTATGTACAGACTGGTGGGAACCACAAAATCCTGCATGTACTTCTTTCATGACATCCATTGTCGCTTCACCATCAATACATCTGAAGATAATTCCATCAAAACCTCTCTTGTAGAGAATTTTTTGGTGATATGGGCTATCATAAAGAGTAAAATTGACAACACGTCGTCAGACTTGTTCTTTACCGGCTCTATTAGGTGGGAGTGTTCCATTTTGAAGGTATTCCCTAATAGGTATCATCCATCTTGTAATATGACCATATGGTTCAGAAATGGGACTAATTTCATTTATTTATTCTGTTCTAATTTGAACAAAAGGTTAAACTAAACGACGGTGGGAAATATTAATGATTATTTCATCCCAGTTGGGATCTTCCAGGGATGTGGCTACATTATCTAGTGCATTAGCTTGGGCATTTTGTGATCGTAGGACATAAGAAAATGTCAGTTCTAAGGAAAATTCCTCCATTAACTCTCTGACGTAATCACACAAAGGGATTAACTCTTCTTTTCTGAGGGCATAATCCCCATTGATTTTTTTGATTACCAAATATGAATCACCTTTTACCTTCAAGTGATTCACTTGTGCCTGGAGCACCAATTCCAAGCCTACGATGAGAGCTTGATATTCTACTTCATTGTTTGTACCACCTTCTGATAATAAAAAGGAATAAGGCAACACTACCTTTTCTGGGGAAATAAAGACTATTCCTAATCCAAATTTGTTGAGTTTAGGATTTTCCATTCTCTTCACTGTTAGACTTTTGGAAGCACCATCAAAGTATATTTCCCATGTTTGAGGATTATCTTGAATAAAGAATAACTCTTCATCAGGAAGTTCAGAATTAAATGATGTATTTTCCGTAGATGGATGCTCATTAAGGAAATCAGCCAGGGCTTGGCCCTTTACTGCCTTTTGAGACACATACTAGATATCAAACTGCTGCAAAATAACTTCCCACCTTGCCAGACATCCTGTAAGTATTGGATGACTAAGGATAAATTTGAGTGGGTTATTTCGAGATACCAATTAGACCTCATGATGTTGCAGGTAGTGTCTCAATTTCTGAACTACAAAAATTAATGCTAGGCAGCACTTTTCAATACTTGAATATCGAGTTTCTACCTCATGCATAGTCCTACTGAGATAGCAAAGGTTGTTTTCATTCCTAGCGTCATTCTTTTGGACAAGGAAGGCACCCAATGATCGCTCTAAAGCTGTCACATAGAGGATAAGTGTTCTTACTTTAATAGGTGGAATTAAAACCAGTGGACTCAAGATATATTTATTGAGGATATCAAATTCCTCTTGGAAATATTCGATCCATTGGTAGGTGACTCCCTTCTTTATTAATTTGGTGAAGGGTAAACACTTTCCTGCCAAATTGGCAATGAAATGCCGAATATAGGCCAAGTGTCCCTGAAGTCCTCTTAATTCTTTTAAATTTTGAGGATGATACATACCAAGGATTGGTTTTGTTTTCTCAGGATCAACTTCTATTCCATGATGTCATACAACAAAGCTGAGAAATTTTCCTAAGGTTACCCCGAAATCACATTTCAAGGGGTTCATCTTCAAATTGTATTGTCAAAGTTTGTTGAATATGATTTCTAGATCATCCAAGTGATTAGAACATTGTATGGATTTAACCACCAAATCATCCACATAAAATTCAACAAATTTCCTTAAAAAGGGGTTGAAGATATGGTGCATGGCACGTTGATGCATTGCACCTGCATTCTTCAGGCCAAAGGGAATTACCTAATAGCAAAACACACGTTGAGGGGATCTGAAGGCTATAGATTCTTCATCTTCTAGAGCCATTCGAATTTGATTATACCTAGAATATCCATCCATGAAGGAAAGTGCCTCATAACTAGCTGTTTCATCAATTAATAGTTCTATGATCAGAACCGGAAAATCATCCTTGGGACAATGCCGATTAAGATATCTGAAGTCAATGAAAACTCTAATTTTTCCATTCTTTTTTTTCACAGGGACAATTTTAGCTAGCCATTTGGGATACTGAACTTCTCTAACAAAGTTATATTTGATAATCTTATCAACTTCAACTTCAATTTTGGAGGCATAAGTCGGGTGTGTTCTTCTTACGGCTTGCTTGAATCCTCAATGTTCTTCTGGAAAACCCAAATGATGAGTGGAAACATCAGGATCAAGACCTAGCATTTATGTATAATTCCAAGAAAATATATCTCGATTTTTCTTTAAAAAATAAGTATACATTTCTTGCTCTTCAAGGGTCATGGCCGCACTAATTAAAGTGGGGCGTGGATATTCTTTTGTACCCAGATTTATTTCTCTGAGTTCATGCACAGTGGTAGAGATACCCTATTCAAATGATGGAGGATAATCCCTGAGATATTCCTCTTCTTCTTCAATATGTTTTACTTCCTCTGTTTCTACTTTCATAGTAGATGATGAAGAAGAACTTCTATCATCAAGGGAGAAGTTAAAACTTGAACATCTTGAAAAAGAGGCTACCATTTATGAACCTATTGATGATGAAGTGTCTTTCTAAGGTGATAGAGAGGAGATGATGGATTGAGAATCGACATCATTATTTTCCTCTGGTATTGATATAACTTCTTCTGTCCTGGTTGATGAAGTATAGAATTTATAGATTTTAGTGGATGAAATAAAGACATCTCTATGTAAGCTTTCATCATTGATTGTCCAATCAACAATTTCTCCCATGCTATCTAGCTCGATTTCCATAATTGACATTATGGAAGTTTCCATAAGAGTGTTTGGATTTGGGTATATCCCATCAATTTGACTGATAGGAAACACATAATCTGTAATCACATGTATGAATGAGTTTACTGGAATCTTATCCAAACCATATGGAGCATTAATTTTGGTGACCTTATTTGCTGTGGATTTTTCATTTCCCTCCACATGATAAAACTCTACCTCAATGTATTGAGATTCACATGTTTTGAATGGGATTTTGTCACCATACAACATCCTAATTTGACCATTGAAACAATATTTGAGACATCGATGTTATGACAAAGGTACGACCACATGTTGACGTAGCCAAGGTCTTCTAAGAAAAATATTGAAAGCTGTGTCCTGATGAACAACCATGAAATCTGAATTAGATACAAGGTCTCCAAACTGAATTCTGAGTGTAATTTTTCCCAGAGGTTCTTGTTCATTCTTATCATATCCTTGAAATATCAAATTAGAAGGAGATAAATCATATTCAGTGAGGCCCAATCGGCGAAGTGTATGAATAGGAATGAGATTGACTCTTGAGCCATTATCAATGAAAGCTCGTCGGATGTCTATATCATTGACTTTTCATGATAGATACAAAGGTCTGATATATCCATGTACAACATCATATTCATCTTCATCTGTAAAAGATATCACTGCATGGAATTCTGCAGGATCTTTCTCTATATGGTAGACTTCAGCCACAAAAATTTTAGTTTCAAATTCTTGAGGACTTGACAAAGCTTCAATAAGCACCTCCCGAAGATCTTTTTATAGATTCAAGGCATCCAGAATTGATAAGTTTTCCATTACTTGGGCCAAATGTTTCAAGACATCATACTTTTGATCCAAAGTCCTGCGTTTACCAACAGGAACATGTGGTTTCACAGTTTCCTTAGAAGTTGATGCTTTGGAAGTAGATGCATCTTGTATCGAGGTAGGAGTTGGAAATACTCATGGCTTTGGCAGATTAGACCGACTAGGTATATTTATTTGCTGATAGGAAGAAGGTGTGACCTCTAACTGGTCTTCCAAAATAACTGTGTTAGGACCAAATCTTCCATGTGTAGAAGAACTTTCTTGTTTCTGTTGAGCCTACTGAAGGTATTTGCTATGAGTTTCTGCCACATATACAGTTCTAGCAGGGGTAGGATTGAAATAGTGGCTTCTAGAATATCCATGTCTTCCCCTGTATCCCAGACCTCTGTCTCTTCCTCTAATTCATCTGTTTGATATAGGGAACTTAGGCTCATCATGATTGAAACTGTTATTGGCATACAAATCTGTTAAGTGAATCATGTTAACGGAACCAAAGATCAACTCTTTATTTGATGAAGATTTTTCCTGATGAACCAATTCAGGCTGTGCTGTTTGGTGGGGTGGTGCCCATGCTTTTAAAGCATAAGGCATAAAATCTTCCAGAGTCAAAGACAATTTAGGCTTTCACATGAACTCATCTTCTTCTGACTTCTCTTCTTTCTTCAAATTATGCTGCTTCTTTGAAGATTTTTCTTATGATGAAGGGGTTTTTGCTGTGGAATTCATAGCAGAAGACACAATTGGTTGATACAATTGTGTTCTTAAAATGGCATGAGTTTAGTTGATCATTTTCCTTACGATCCAATCATCATATTTCTGTGAATTTTTTACTTTTGCCTTTGTGCCACTCACCCTCTTCCTCTGGATCAGTAGCAGTAACACATGCTACCTGGGCTGAAGAACCTTTCAGTTTTACCTGTACAGAATCCACCATCTTTTGTAGGATGTCTTAGAAGACAAAAAACTCCTTAATGGGATACCCCAACATCTAATGAAATGGGAAATAGTTGGGGAGGTCTTCATCTCCTTCCTTTTTCGGCTTTTTAGGCCTTGGAAACTGAACCAGGTTGTTTTCCAGAGCCGAGATGAAGTAACCCAGAACTTGTTCATTCCAGAAAGAATAAACCTTGTTCTTCAAATATTCGAACTGTTTCCGCCTTTGATCTTTTTGATCATCTTGAAGAGGCGGCCGTTGTTGTTGACTTTTAGGAGGTGGGGCCCTTCGATATGATGAAGGTCTTGAAGTGGATGCAGGTACATGTGCTTGTGTAACTGTATCAGTCTCTACTTTCCCTATTGTCCTTCCTGGAACTGATGGAATTACATGAGTTTTAGCGTTAGTATTTGTAAGAGAGTCTTAGATCTTCTGAGTTATTGAAGTAAGGTCTAGAAACCCTCCTATGTATTTCACAGGGATCAACGGTGTGCGTAATTCATCACGCAAATTTTCCATACAGATTGGAAACAATTCTTCTGGAGGGAGTGCTAAGATTAAGGAATATGTTAATCCCTTCCAGCGAGCAATGAAATATGAAAATCTTTCATTTTTCCTTTGCTTACAATTGGTATGATAAAAAACTGTCGTCTTTGGCAATGATGAGCTGAATTGAAGAAGGAACCTTTGACGAAGATCTTCCCACCCAGTAATTGACCGGGATTGCAAGCTTGTATACCAAACAAAAGCAGGCCCTTATAATGACCGTACAAAACACCTGAGCTTAACTGCATCTTGTTGTTGAGGAGTTCCCATCATAGGATCACAACAAGAAACAAAATATGTTAAGTGTTGTTATGGATCCCCTGAACCATTAAAAATTGGGAATGTGGTACTTGCAAAATTTGATGGGGGAGGAATTGCATCCACCCATTAAGGGTAAGCTCTCTTTTCTAGTTGAATTTGTGCATTCTTTCCTTCCATGGCTTCCAACCATGCTGTTGATGACTCAATGGTAGTCATTAATTTTTGAGAAACATCTAGTTGATCTTGGACCTGAGCAGGTGTAATAACTGGAGTTTGGATGGGTGTGGTGACCGAGACTACCAATGATGGTAGTATTGCTAGTTATTGCTACATATAACCCCTAGGATTGGACCTGTGAGGGTGTACTAGTAAAAAGGGATATTATTGATCCATCTCAATAGCTGCAACAAATTCCCTTGATTGATTAAATCCAGCATGCTTAGGAGGAAGACTACCTTGAAGTAGTTCTGCATTTAACCTCCTTAACTCATTCATTTCTTCTTCCAGCTGTGGGAACCTTTCCTCGAATGAGAGTGATTGGCCTTCTCCAGAGGAAGGGTGGAATGTAACCTGAATTTTACCCTTCTTTTTTGTATGTGCATTTTTGGAGTATGGAAGGGCATTTCCCAAAGAAATGTCTTTCCCTTGGGCAACCCTCTCTCTTCTGGTATGCACACCTCCTTCATTCGTTTCCGTGTGCACAACCACATGAATAGGAAATTCTTCATCTGATCCTTCTGAGTGAGCGTTATGTTATGGGGGATTAGTGACAACGGCATTAATGACATTTATCGATGCATAACGCATTCCATCCCTTCTGTCAGTTCTTCCACGATACTGTCTTCTTCCATGTCCTTTATGAGACATTTCCCTTGTTTTAGTTGATCCCTCAAGAACTTCTTGATGAACCGTAATTTGGATGGAATCTCTTGATAATTCGGATCTACGTTCCTCTTGTGGCTTCCTCCCTAATCGAGAGAAGACTGACTTTCACTGAGGAAGATATTGAGAACTTGAAAAAGTCCCTAGTCTGGTGGACTGGGGCAGTTCCTATTTTTCCAGCTCAACTCCTCGAATCCAATCTGATGATCCCAAGGGTCAGATTAAAAGAGTCCCTAATCTGGAAATATGAGGTGGATCTTGAGTTACTACATCTGAAACTTTCTTAAAATCTCTCCTGATTTTGCAGACTTTAGTCTAGAAATTAGTCGGATGCATCAACCTACATCCACCCAAATCACCTAGCTCAGATGACCGTTGGATTATTTTTGACACTTTGGTCACCTGATGATGTGAATTATCTAAACGAGAAGCCTGTTCAATATTCTCATTTGCTTGATGCAAGAGTAATTAGACAACTTGTTCTTTATATGCCTGACTCTGGGAAGAACTATTTGAGGCATGTTCTTGGGAAAGTCTTTGATTACACACAAAACTAGGTATCTGTGGACAGCCATGGGCAATAACATTGCATGAGACCACTTTTGGTGGGCTTTACTGACTAGAGAGTATAGTGAAATGCAATGCTCCATGAACACCCCATCCCCTGATATGAATACCAGATGAGGCATTGGTAATTAACTGGCACAACCTTTTCAACGCACCAAGGCATAAACGCTGAAGGGATCTCTGCTGCTTTTCAACCTTTGGATGTCAGGAAACTGAGAGAGATGCCAAGTCAATTTGGCATTACATCCCTTCTATTATCTTGACATGATTTGATATTCATCATAAGATAATATTTTATCTTTTAAGTGACAAACAGTTTTCCATATGTTGAGATAAATATCATGAATACAATCTTCTGTCAAAATTTCTAGAATATCATACTGAGAGTCTGCCAAAGGCCAAAACATGACTGATATTTCATCTTTTTCTAGCTGTTTTCTCATATTCAGTACTTCCTCTTTGTCACTCGATGAAGATTATTCTACCTGATTGGACCAAAGATGGCGCTTCTTTGTTGCTTCATCATATTCAATAATATTGGTAGAGAATTCCTTTTTCAAATTAGAAGGTCAATGACCCAGGGGTGGTTCGAAGAATGACCTACACCCCAGGCTATCTTCTGATTGAGAAAGTTTTTCACCTGCCAGCGAAAAGGCATCAGACATGACTAGCTTTGCATTTGGAAGTTCCTCAAGATAAGAGGGATTTCTCATTACTGCATTTTCCATTGAAAATTTTTCCAGGCAATGCGAATTACTACTACAGAGAGGACTTTTTCAGGTAAATTCATCATAATGGGGAGGACCACCATGGTGATTTATAGAAAAAGATGAAACCTTTTTCTCCTTGGTCTTATAGCCATGCAAAGGGTTATTGTGGCTCTCATCTGAAGATGATACTTTGAGATTGACCGAATTTTCATGAATAAAGCCTTTATGAGGAAGTGTCTGATGAAGACCTTCAGAATTATTATTGTCACTTATTGAATCTGGAAATGAGAGAGAAGAATCTTGAGTTGCAAAATACAATTGTCTGAGCACATCAAGAACTCCAGCATCGAGCAAGACCTTATTGCAAATTGGATCTTGATTTCTCAACTGTTCTGGATGGGTATTTTTATTATATGCCTTCTTACTCACTTTGGAAACCACTTGTTGACAAAAGTGGTTATTATGGGCAGGTGTATGTGCCTTCTCAAGAGAAATAGCCAGGTTAGGCTAATTATCTCCATTTAAATCTGGTGTATGTGCCCAACTTGATTGTCTGTATGAAATGGGGGAGTATGCCCCACAACCCTCCTGGACTAGAACAGAGGTGCGTATCTACTCTGGGGTGACATGTTGATGAGTCACTCCATTGATAAGGACAAATTTTTATTTCTTTCCCTGTGATGTCACTGAAGTTCTTATAATATTCTGACAGGTATCCAGAATATGGACAGGGATTTTCTTCTACTCTTTCACCATTGTCAGAATGTGCTTGGTGACTTCAGCTGCCGGAACGAGAATATACGTCCATTCCGTGCCTCGAGTAGGTGTGTATTCCTTCTCCTGTCCTCCTTTTCCTGTCAGTGAATTATGACAGTACTCATGTGTGGGGGCATAAAATTGTGTCTGCCTCATGCTTGTCATTGGAGCTTTCCAATTGACATCTTCGGGTGCTACCAAATGAGACTATTGGTTAGCCTAATGAATTTCTGGTGTATGTTCCTGTTTATTATTCCCCACCACATTTGATTGGCGAGTTTCTTTGGTTACAGTCAGATGATTCTACTAACTAGATGATGAATTATAAACAGGTGTATATGCCTGCCTATAATACTCCACAAGAATTGCCTAGTGGGATTGGCGTGTTACTGCCAGACGAGTCTTCTAGGCAGTAAAATCAGGACGGACAGGTGTATATTCCCACTTGTTTTTTAACATCAAGTTGGCTTGATATACTTCTCTAGAGGGGGAAGAAGTAATAACCTTCTCGCTATTGACCGAATTTCACCTCTGACGATTTGTCTTGCATGCTCAGGTCTGAGGAACCTGAACCGAACCTCTAAAGGCGATACCCTCATCACGTTGAGTGTGAACTACCGCACGAGTCTGGTGGTGATTGTTGATGGGAGCCCTCAGGAAGGACTCCTGTCTTTTTGAATTAAGGCCTTGAGTGACCTTCTTATTCACCTCCCCATAATATGGGAGGGGCTGGTGATTGCGTTCCGGGGATAACAACCCGAAACGGTTGGAGATGGTGGTTGGAACCACCTGCTTCTTGACCACTGGTCATCGCTGTCCAGACAACCAGGGTGAGTTGTTAACTTGGAGGGCTTGTTGAGAGGCTTCTAGAGTCAGAATGGTAATGTGTTGATGGTATTCCCTCACCAATGGATTTGAGACACAGCGTTGCAGAAGTTGAGTAGGTGATGTCATCCTCAGAGCGGACGAGGATCCAACAGGAGTAGTGGCCGAGGAATTAATAGGTGTGAACTTTAAAGAAGCCATTTCTGTAACGCAGAGAGATCTTGGAAAAGAGTTCCTGTTTGATATAACAGACATAATCAAGATAAGTTTGTCCAGACTACATCTTTTGGATGAGCACATATGTTTATTGATTTCTTTGTTGGCCCTTACATTATGTTAAATAGGGGCCTAACAAATAAGTAAAACATCATTTGACTTGGTTAAGGAGTCACATCGGGTTCACCATTTTTGTTTCTTCTAGAAATGGGGATGACCTTGTTTGTTTAAGGTTAAAACATTCCAATCAGTTTCTAATGGGTTTATTCATATAACTGGAAACATCCAATGATTCTATATCCATTTGGACCAAATTTCCAAAGGTAGGTGCTCATTATTTGTGGACCAATGAGGCTTAATAAGTTGCATTGGTCGAGAGGATGTGTCACGAACCAGCCCGAGTCGACCCTGAACCGGTCACCCAGGCCAGCCCGTGACAAGTCCCGAGAGGCGTTCCCGATCCTCCCGGGATGGTGACAAGCACCAAGGGCATCAATAGAGTACACAAGGGAACGATTTTTCCCATATATAAACAATCAAACAAACAGCGAAAATAAACGGACATCCCAAAATGAATTTATATAAAAATTGAACTAAATATTATTTGTACAAGAAACTAAAATTGGAACAAAACCAACAACTCAACTGAAAAATCCCGATGAACAACTAACTCCATGTGACAATTCTGGTCACTCTCTAACACAATGATAAAATGTCGCCCAAGGTGATCGAACTAAAGATGAAACCTGCACAAGGGCTAAAAAAAGAAGAAGACTATAGGCGTGAGTATTAAAACTCAGTAGGTTAGCCCGATATTCTATTCCCAATGCACATTCCTTTAAAATAAAAGAAACATCAATTTATAGTTTTAAATTCAAGATTTGAAAGTATGTTTTTCAAATGAGGTTCCATGCTATAATAATTATCATACAAAAACATGCATGTTTAATAAACAAAAATGCAAGTAACAATTCTTTTCAAAGAGGTGAAACTTCAAAATGAAAATAGTTTTCAAGAGGGCTAATTTAAAGAATTTTAACATTCAAATAAATAACACATACTACTGAATTTACCAACCAAACACACCGTATGCCGACGGTGAGTACAAAATAGCCAATGAGCACTAGTCACGGGAATACCCCTAGGAACTAGTTAGTTGTGAGCCCCAGGTACCACGTATCTCGGTGAAAGTAACCATAATAAATATCCATTCTCATGCACGAGCCACTAGTAGGGAACATACCCATAACCTAGTGGTCCCCAATCATCATCATCATCATAGTTTAGTTAGTTTTGTCATCGTCAAACTTGCTACGTGAAACAGAGGCCAACCCCCATAGAATCACTAGCATACTAGTACACGTCCGCCCACCTAGATACCCGGGATTCCCTTTAGTGCTCAATAAAGTTACACATATTATCAAATACACATTTCATATCCAAATTTCATTCCAGAACCATAAAAACACAAACATCCCATAATCTTTATTCACATTTCCTACACTAATCAACAAACCGCTAAATATTTTGGTAAAACAATTTCATGAAGTGTATTGAGGCTTTGCACATAAAACTCTTTCAAAATCACTCTTTCAATTATAAACACACATCAAAACTAAACCAAATAATATTTGGAATCCCAATAAACATTTAATAAATTCATTTAATGGACCATAAAACAATCCCAATTGCACAACTTGTTATATACAAGTAAAACACTCCTTCATTTCTAGGAAATGCCAAATGGACCTTTAAACATTTTCTCAAAACTAACCTTTGAGGAAGGTATGCATTTTAATTTTATTAAGGATCTGTATAAACACCATTTACATAAGAAAACCAAATTCATAAATCTCTTATAATACTCAGGTTACATATTCAAAACACAACCATTTTCATAAAGATGTGAAACAGTCCATTTTTGGGCAACTCGGGTCAAAATATGTTGTAAATCAAAACCCACTTGATTGTAAAAACAAATACAAATAGGAAATCCATATAAGTACCCAAAAATACCATTTATCATTCTTCCAATTCCTTTATAAATCCAAACAAATAACCTTTAACTCACACATCACACATAAAAGCCAACCGAGCAATTTACCGAACACATGACATGCCCTTTTTAAACAAAAAAATTTATTTTAAGTACATGAAAAGGAATAAAACACCAATTGAAAGCCATATTTTCATTAAAGATACTGTAACATGTTAAAAATACCATAAACCAGATTATAAACCTCACAAAATATTTTCAAAATATAATGAAACATTTAAACAAACACTTGTTGAGCACTTTCATGGCAAAACAACACTACCTTTCACAAAACAATGATTAAACAACCACTTTGGACACCAAGAAAATTATCCAAAGGCTTAAAACAATAACGAACATTTATATCAGTTTAGGAAAATATTAAAATGATGAAACTTTAATGATAAAGGCATGTGCAAGGGATATCCTACCTCAAATCTTTGGCGTAATTGAAACGCACACCCGAAATCACCCGCCGCGGGTTTATAAACCCTAAAACTATAAATACCAGACCTAAACAAACATAAAACCCATAAAAAAACATTTTATAACAAAAACCTAGGTAGATCAAGACTAGGGTACAATATAAAACCAAGAAATAATGAAAGGAGGGGGAAGAGGAAGAAGAAAGGAGAAGGAATCTCACCTTTCATCCTAGAAAACTCTTCGTCTTCCATTAGATCTGAAGCCCTAGAGAAAAGGGAATGACTTGAAAATTATTGAAGAGACTCCTAAGGTCTGGAAGAACCAGGGGAAGAATATTGGTGGCTAAAAGAGTAAGAATTTATTGATTTATTAATGATAAAAGTTACCTTGGAAATTCTGGGCGATTTGAGGTTTCTTGAGAATATTCTCCCTAATCCGAGACCCACATGAGCTCCAAAGAGGTAAAATAGATTATGAGGGTTAGTCTAGTGTTATTGGATTCGAGGGGGAGGTGGAAGCACCGAAAAATAGTAAAAATTGAAAAAGATATAAATTAAAAAAATTATGTTTTTAAAACAGGAAATGAGCCCATGGGCTGGCCCAATACCTAAATAAGTAACCCAAATTCACCCGGTTTATGAATTTCTAATGGGTCCAAAAGGATATATAAATTTTAATATATCAGTATAGGACAAGTGGTGAGTTGAATGGGTGAAAAAGGATGAAAAACAAAAGAGTTATAAAAGAAACAAATTCAGTTTTTAAAACTGGGAATGGGATCACGGTTGGCCCAAATCATGAAGTAACCACCATTTCTTCAAAAACTCATAAACAAGCAATGGGGATCCCAAATTATGGTGGTTAGACATATATGAAACTTAAAAACTCAGGATTCATCTCATCAAATACCCATGAAAAGGATCAGGATTTCTAATGGGCCGGATCAATACAAAGACAGAAAAAAACCGTGTGTGACAATTCTCCCCACCATTAAAGCTTTCTGCCCCCGGAAAGCCATAACACTTTCCGGCTGAAAAAAAAAACACCTAAGGATTCCATAATGTACTCCCCACCATTAAGAATCTACTAGCACTAGAAATGTTCTTAGGATGAAAATCCAGGAGACCCATGGTGGGTCTCCCCACCATTAGAAACCAACTAGTAATGAATAGACAAGAATTGAACATGAGCTAGAGTTGGGACTCACTCACACAAGCCCAAAAAAACCCTCCTACAAAAACCTACTATACCAAGTTAATAGGGTTACAACATGAACATATAAACCACCCACTCCCGAATGGAGGGGACAATAACTTGGTTGACACATTCAGAACAATTCTGGACCCCCGTCACATGGGGATGGGAGGGAAGGGGACCCAATAATTTGGCCACTGAAACAAAAAAAGAAACAAAGAAACTAACCAAAACTCTCCCCTTATGAATAGGTAACACCAAGACTGCACCTGATTTTTACAGGCGGTCCACACAGGGACATTGATTGAAAACCCACATCCATGAAGGAATAACCATAGACACTGTGTGAGGGGTTAAGTCCACCACGCTTGTTGCTACAAAGGGAAATTCATATAAATGAGGAACCAAAACATTGACATAGTAACTAACTTACCAAAACAGAGGAGTAAGGATCATAATATAGCACTCCACACCTCTATTGATTTCCTGACTGCGTGAAAAGCTTCACTCCGAGGCCTATGGCTGGAGCCCTGATTCTTGAAGCATTTGCTGCACCGCAGTCAGGTGATAAGGATCACACCACTCAAAAAAACCACACTTGATCACCAAACAAAAACCTTAATCTAAATAGGAACTCATAGATACATATAAAAATTATATCTCACTCCAAACGAGGGGCAGAATGGACAAGGAATACGACGAAACACATCAACATCACTGAACACAATTGCTCTGTCCAAAAGAATTATCATGACCTAGAAGCACTTTTAATAGATCCTAAACAACTCTCTATTCCAACAAACAAGTTGAGGCATCATCAAAAGAGGTGGATTTAAAATTTGAAAGGAATACTTAGGTTGATCAGCATGAAAGATTTCCAACGTAGAACTATCCATGGCCACATCACAACATCAAACACATTTTTAGAAACCCAATGAAAATTACTCCAAAACCGAGCCACCAACAAGATCTCATCACTAGATAGAACAAGAGTATGAATTCTAGATCAAATGGAAGCTAACCAAATAAACAACTCTTCTAAGACATATAAAAATCAAGCCATATAACCATTGGTTTTAAAAAAAAGGCCACAATTATCAGCTCAAAACAATTTTGAAAAATCAAACTAACTTGGTGGGTTTCCACATTCACCAATGGTGTTTCATCAAGTCTCACCCACATGCACATTTCCATGCCACCCCTGGCACCCAACCACCATACCATATAGGCCATACTTCTTGATATAAATAAAACCATGCATGTGAGCACCCATGAAAACACCAAAGGCTAAAATTAAACATCATAATTCAAAAAAAAACAATTTACCTTCAAAAGGAACACCAACCACCAAGTCAAAAAAACATTTTCATATTTCACAAAAAAAACCACAATTAATTAAGAACCATTTTCTTAAAAACCTACCACTTTTCATTTTTTAAAAACTTTTTAAATAACCAAGCCACTCCAAACAACCCCTTCCCATTTTTTTAAAAAAAAATTCAGCAAGGTATATTTTCATAATCCGAGGTCCATTGAGACCAATACCGTTTGTAGCAAAACACCAACCGATCAAAACCAATTGCCAAAACTAATTTATCCAATTCAAAAACTTTTTAACATCCTAAAATACCCCATTTAAAGAAAAGATCCAGAATCACTTTAAAATGATTCACAATTTCAAAACATTTTATTTCAACAAACCACATGTTTAGATTATGGATAATCCAATCCCTTTAAATCATTTCTGCTTCCCTCCATTTTTTTCACAAAAACACAACCTTCCAAAACCATTATTATATTTAATTATTCAAAACCTCATTTTTTCACTTTTCAAAATCTAATCCTTACATTAAAACCCATTTCCACAATTCTCAGACAAGGATTTTAAAAACAAAAATTCAGAATACAAGAAAGGTTTAAGAGACCCAAAAAAGGGAACTAGTGTCGATGGGTGACTTGACCATATGGTTGGAGACCATATGCCAAACACAACACCAACACAAAGAGACTTATTAGGACCATTCCCCAGCTCCACATGGCTTGCCAGGCCCTGTGAGATCACGAAGGCCATTGGTCAGAATCCCCTTGTCATATCCCAATACCAAACAATCAACTAGAACAATGGACACTAATAAAACTGGACATCCATGGAAACCTGAGGATTAGAACAAGAAAGAGTTCACGATGCTCTTCTTGCACTTACCCCTCAAGTCCCAACAATCCTACTCCATCTACCTTGATATCCCCAAAATAGCAAGGGCGCTCTAATAAGAAAGGTCCGCTAATAGCCAACCTCCTTTGATACCATTTTGTCACGAACCATCCCGAGTCGACCCTGAACCGGTCACCCAGGCCAGCCTGCGACAAGTCCCGAGAGGCGTTCCCGATCCTCCCGGGATGGTGACAAGCACCAAGGGCATCAATAGAGTACACAAGGGAACAATTTTTCCCATATATAAACAATCAAACAAACAGCGGAAATAAACGGACAACCCAAAATGAATTTATATAAAAATTGAACTAAATATTATTTGTACAAGAAACTAAAATTGGAACAAAACCAACAAATCAACTGAACAATACTGATGAACAACTAACTCCAGGTGACACTTCTGGTCACTCTCCAAAACAATGATAAAATGTCGCCCAAGGTGATCGAACTAAAGATGAAACCTGCACAAGGGCTAAAAAAAGAAGAAGACTATAGGCGTGAGTATTAAAACTCAGTAGATTAGCCCGATATTCTATTCCCAATGCAAATTCCTTTAAAATAAAAGAAACATCAATTTATAGTTTTAAATTCAAGATTTGAAAGTATGTTTTTCAAATGAGGTTCCATGCTATAATAATTATCAGACAAAAACATGCATGTTTAATAAACAAAAATGCAAGTAACAATTCTTTTCAAAGAGGTGAAACTTCAAAATGAAAATAGTTTTCAAGAGGGCTAATTTAAAGAATTTTAACATTCAAATAAATAACACATACTACTGAATTTACCAACCAAACACACCGTATGCCGATGATGAGTACAAAATAGCCAATGAGCACTAGTCACAGGAATACCCCTAGGCACTAGTTAGTTGTGAGCCCTAGGTACCTCGTATCTCGGTGAAAGTAAACATAATAAATATCCATTCTCGTGCACGAGCCACTAGTAGGGAACATACCCATAACCTAGTGGTCCCCAATAATCATCATCATCATAGTTTAGTTAGTTTTTCCATCGTCAAACTTGCTACGTGAAACAGAGGCCAACCCCCACAGAATCACTAGCATACTAGTACACGTCCACCCACCTAGATACCCGAGATTCCCTTTAATGCTCAATAAAGTTACACATATTATCAAATACACATTTCATATCCAAATTCCATTCCAAAACCATAAAAACAAAAATAATCTTTATTCACATTTCTTACACTAATCAACAAACTGCTAAATATTTTGGTAAAATAATTTCATGAAGTGTATTGAGGCTTTGCACATAAAACTCTTTCAAAATAACTCTTTAAATTATAAACACACATCAAAACTAAACCAGATAATATTTGGCAGCCCAATAAACATTTAATAAATTCATTTAATGGACCATAAAACAATCCCAATTGCACAACTTGTTATATACAAGTAAAACACTCCTTCATTTCTAGGAAATGCCAAACGGGCCTTTAAACATTTTCTCAAAACTAACCTTTGAGGAAGGTATGAATTTTAATTTTACTAAGGATATGTATAAAAACCATTTACAGAAGAAAACCAAATTCATAAATCTCTTATAATACTCAGGTTACATATTCAAAACACAACCATTTTCATAAAGATGTGAAACAGTCCATTTTTGGGAAACTCGGGCCAAAATATGTTGTAAATCAAAACCCACTTGATTGTAAAAACAAATACAAATAGGAAATCCAAATAAGTACCCAAAAATACCATTTATCATTCTTCCAATTCCTTTATAAATCCAAAAAAATAACCTTTAAATCACACATCACACATAAAAGCCAACCGGGCAATTTACCGAACACATGACATGCTCTTTTAAAAAAAACATTTTATTTTAAGTATATGAAAAGGAATAAAACACCAATTGAAAGCCAGATTTTTATTAAATATACCGTAACATGTTAAAAATACCATAAACCAGATTATAAACCTCACAAAATATTATCAAAATATAATGGAACATTTAAACAAACACTTGTTGAGCACTTTTATGGCAAAACAACACTACCTTTCACAAAACAATGATTAAACAACCACTTTGGACACCAAGAAAATTATCCAAAGGCTTAAAAACAATAATTAACATTTATATAAGTTTAGCAAAATATTAAAATGATGAAACTTGAATGATAAAGGCATGTGCAAGGGATATCCTACCTCAAATCTTTGGCGTAATTGAAACGCACACCCGAAATCACCCGCCGTGGGTTTATAAACCCTAAAACTATAAATACCAGACCTAAACAAACATAAAACCCATAAAAAAACATTTTATAACAAAAACCTAGGTCTATCAAGACTAGGGTACAATATAAAACCAAGAAATAATGAAAGGAGGGGGAAGAGGAAGAAGAAAGGAGAAGGAATCTCACCTTTCATCCTAGAAAACACTTTGTCTTCCATTAGATCTGAAGCCCTAGAGAAAAGTGAATGACTTGAAAATTTATTAAGAGACTCTTAAGGTCTTGAAGAACCAGGGGAAGAATATTGGTGGCTAAAAGAGTACGAATTGATTGATTTATTAATGATAAAAGTTACCTTGGCAATTCTGGGCGATTTGAGGTTTCCTGAGAATTTTCGCCCTAATCCGAGACCCACATGAGCTCCAAAGAGGTAAAATCTATTATGAGGGTTATTCTAGGGTTATT
Organism: Viscum album; assembly: GCA_963277665.1. Lineage (NCBI taxonomy): Eukaryota > Viridiplantae > Streptophyta > Magnoliopsida > Santalales > Viscaceae > Viscum > Viscum album. The sequence goes on along the minus strand of OY728143.1, from coordinate 1,383,550,371 downwards.
GGATTCTAGGGGGAGGTGTAATCACCGAAAAATAGTAAAAATTGAAAAATATATAAATGAAACAAATTATTTTTTTAAAACAGGAAATGGGCCCATGGGATGGCCCAATACCTAAATAAGTAACCCAAATTCACCCGACTTATGAATTTATAATGGGTACAAAAGGATATATAAATTTTAATATATCAGTATAGGACAAGTGGTAAGTTGAATGGGTGAAAAAGGATGAAAAACAAAAGAGTTATAAAAGAAACAAATTCAGTTTTTAAAACTGGGAATGGGCTCACGGTTGGCCCAAATCATGAAGTAACCACCATTTCTTCAAAAACTCATAAACAAGCAATGGGGATCCCAAATTATGGTGGTTAGACATATATGAAACTTAAAAACTCATGATTCATCTCATCAAATACCCATGAAAAGTATCGGTATTTCTAATGGGCCGGATCAATACAAAGACAGAAAAAAAAACCGTGTGGGACAGGATGGGAGGTTAGGCTCATCACACCTTTTTGAGGTAAATTATTACATACTCCGGAACTCTCTTATAGATTTAAGTTATGTTCATGAATCCTTATTAATTTACCATTCATGAAAATGAGTTTTCCTTTAGATTTGGAAATCAATGATTGATATGTATGAGATTTAGAGAATCTTTTATATGTATTTGAGGTTCTTCATCAATGGATAATCATCCATACATATTGGAGATTCATAGTCAATGGTATCGTTCAATACATTATATAAAAATATCTTGGTCATTATGATGACCATACTAATTTTAAATCCACTAAGTGGTGCACTTGAAGTTTATTGTCATTCAGAAGGATATGGGTTATTTCAGAGTTGGGATCGTACCCACATATGAGCTACCTATGTATCCTTGTTAAAGATGAATCAGAACCCACGTAGTTTGGGAATTAAGATATAGTTTAATGTCATATGGGACAAATGAGAATTAATTGGTGATGGGATTAAACCTTATAAAGGATTCCTACATACTCTACTTTTAAGGTAGAGATCAAAGTCCACAGAGTTCGATTAATATGTGTGGGACTTACGTATGATTAACGGCCCAAAGAGATGTGTCGTGGTTACTTTTACACTATAAGCTCACATGAGTCATGATAAGTGTGAGAAACAAGAGGTATTCGTAAACCTGATGATTTGTGCCATGAAATCTGTGGTCACAAGGAATGATATGGGGCTTATATATGTGTGACTTCCAAAGTAGGTGAATACTAGGATTTACTTCCAGAAAGAAGCCTAGGAACATGGTCCATAAAGACATTCGTGATTTATATAGATTTTGATACTCTAACATGGGGCTTACTCCTAAGGAGGATGCCCAAATTAGGGGGGACTCGGGGCTTACTCCTAAGGAGGATGCCCATTAAGAGGGTCCATAAAGGTATTTGTGCTTTATGGAGATTTAGATTCTTAATTTGGGGCTTACTCCTAATGAGGATGCCCATTAGCAGGGTCCATAAAGGTATTTGTTCTTTATGGAGATTTATATTCTTAATTCGGGGCTTACTCCTAAGGAGGATGCCCAGATTAAGGGGGACTTTGACTTATGACAGGGGCTTATTCCTGAGAAGGAGGCCCAAAGTTAAAGGGGAATGCCCAAATTAAAGGGGACTTAGAACTTGGGGCTTACTCCCAAGGAAGATGCCCAGATTAGGGAACTTGGGGCTTACTCCTAAGGAGGATGCCCAGATTAGGGAACTTGGGGATTACTCCTAAGAAGGATGCACAAATTAAAGATCTTTTCATCTTAAAGGATGAGGTTGAATGAAGGAAATCTCTAACTGTAGTGATATAAAGTTGTATAAATCACAAGATTTGGGAGATATTCCACATAACTCCTTTAAGATAAGGAATCCAATAAAGAGACCATTCCATAGGTGGATTTAAAGAGGGTTTTGAAGGATAGATATTGAATAGGAAAGGTGTATTTTAAGAAAAGAGGTGAATAGGCTGGAGAGGCACCCAAAAAGAGGCAGGCGTGCAAGTCCTATTTTGGTGCGCAAGTCCTGGTCGCGCAAGTATACTTGCACAACATGAGTTCACTTGGGAGACGGAGAATATGTAGGGTAATACTTGGGTGAGGCTTGTCTCAAGCCCTTAGTATTATCCGTAGATGCTTCCAGAAGGGTGGTGCACAAGTTCCCTTAAGAGGGCAAGGCGATGCACAAGTGTTTCCATTTCCCTTAAGGGATGGACACTTAGGTGTGCAAGTGTTGAAGAGTTCTAACACATAGGCCTTATTCTTCCTCTTTAGAGCTTCTATTATAGGCAAAAGATTACCTTATAAGTGTTCAAAATACTATAGATAGAGACTTGGGTGACCAGATCTTGAATTCTAAGTTCTGGAAAATCCATCCTCCAAATGGGGGGAGGGGGAACATGGGGTATTTATAGGCCACCTGAGGTTAGGAGAAAAACCACTTAGGGTGTGAAAGTGACTTGCAAGCCTCATATCTAGCGCGCAAGTGACTTGCGCTCCCAAGGCTGGCGTGCAGGTATACTTGCGTTCCTTAATGCCTTGGAAATATTTGAAGAATCTTCCCTTTTCTTTTCTCAAGGTATTTACCTTAGTCAATCTTTAGACTCTGTGACGGAACAGAGTGTCAACAAACCCTCTTACAGGGTAGGTAATGGGTCTTTGATGACATAGAGTGCCACCCTCCAGCTATTTTGGGCATGAATCCTTGGCCTTCTATGTGGAACCCTATTGTGGGGTAGGGTATGAGTCCTCTATAAACTAGAGTGGTACCCTCCAGATAGGATAGACATGGGTCCTCAACCTACCGAATGGAACACTCATGTGGGGGTAAGGCATGAGTTCTCAATAACCTAGAGTGAAACCCTCATGCTGAGCTGGGCATGGGTCCTCAACATTATGAGTGGAACCCTTTTATGGGGAATGTAATGGGCTCTCGATGACCTAGAGTGACACCCTCTAGCAAGGCTAGATGTGGGTCCTCGATCATTATAGTGGAACCCTCCTGTGGGGTTGGTCATGGGTCCTCAATGACTTAGAGTGGGACCCTCTAGTCGGGCTGGGCATGGGTGCTCAACCATTAGAGTGGAACCCTCCTATTGTACTAGGGTATGGGTTCTGTACCAAGATATTGTTTCCCATCAAATATGTGGCACAGTGATGAGGCATGGCTTAAATTGGATGTTTTCTGCTGGGTAGACATGAAAGATGTTGGGAATCATTATTGTACTTTTGAAACCTTTGGTGAATATTTTCTCAGGATGTGATATGAGATGGATATCCCCTTACTCTCTTATTTGGGATTATTTTTTCTCAACACACACACACACATATATATATATCTGTATCCATACCTTTGGATTTAGTTACTCTCCCGCCATGGGTTATGAAGATGCATAGGGTATTCCATGTGCTTTCCAGGATAAGATTCTCATGGTTGGATGGGATTACTCTCCTACTATGGGTGGAAAAGGCTCAAAATTTAGTCCATATACACATCATGTTTAGCCCCTTATATTTGGATGACGTTACTCTCTATTTATCTTACTTTGGTTTGAGATGTATCTTTTCACTATTCACTATCTACCATATTTCTATTCATATTGTATCTCTTACTACCCCCCCTTCAGCTTTCGGGCCATCCTAATGGGTATGTATATACTCAATTCTATATGGGATTTTCCTACACCTGTTGCGTCTTATGCAAATAAAATAATGGTTGATGATGACTATAGAGGAGCTTAGGGATACCAGGTAATTTTGACTGCATATGGTTGTTATAGCTTAGAGATCAATATTTGGGCTCTTTTAGTGTTTTCCCCTAGTATGTTTCATCTTTTACTATAATTATTTAACACTTGTTAATCAATATGGTTTTGTGTGTGTGTACATGTACTTATGAAAATACCTCACCATGTCAGTTATTCCTTCAGTGATGGTTTCTTGCCCCTGGACTATGGGGGTGGGCTTGGGGTAGTTGCGTCCTAAGCCTCAGTTAGGTTCAGGCCATGAAAACCTTAGTTTTTGAAATGTATTTTGAAAGAAAGGTGTTTTCATTATATTTTTTAGACTTATAAATGTTAACTCCATATTGGAACATTTTGATGTTTTGGAAGTTAGTTTTAAATTCATATGATTCTTAGTCCCATTTAACACTTTTGAAAGGTTCTATATATTATGGGAACCTCTATGACCGTCCATCCATTTAGAGGTACTTTTCATAGTTTGTGTCAGAGAATGGGAAAGGCATGCCTGATAAAAACTGCCGTTTATTCTAATCTTGCGATGAAACCCTAAATCTCCTTTTTTACTATTATCATGGGATTATTAGAAATCATATAGAGGGTTGGGTGATAATTTATTTATAGTCCTGATTCGATGTACTAGAACCCCATATATAGAGGATATTCTAGGTGGGATTTTCTACTAGTGATGCTAGTTTAGAGATTCTAGGTTAATTATTAACCATGGAGTTGAGCTATAAACTGACAGTTGGGTCTGAATCGAATACATCTATGGATTTCTTCTATGGATTTTTAGAAAATTCCTATGATTACATATCTATATGTTTTGACTTTATTTTACAACATCAGTTACTTGTTTATTTGGTTTCTATCTTCTTATAAATATACCAAATTCCTTTATTCTGGCTTGATGGTTATACCCTAATGTTGTATATTCTTGAACTCCATTTTTCTTATGATTTACTTGGGTTATGATTCTTATTTGATGTTGGAATTTAAACTAGGTTTAACAAGAGAATTTGTTTTTAATTTATAATCATGTTTTATCTTATGAAGTTGGATTTATGAAAAAAGTAGTGTTACTTTTAAAAAGAGAAACCATATTTTCCTAAATATACATTTCAAACTAGATTTTATAGACTATTTTAAGAAAATAAATGTATGGATTATATGGTTCTTACCAAAAAATGTTTTTTTATGCTCAAACCCTACTTGTTCTACTTATCATCAGTAGAGACAAGATATTTTTTAGGTTCAGTTTGTTTTGGTTCACCTATAGAGCAGGTTGGTTTATAGATGGTGGTGAATAAGAGGTCACATGGAGATCATGGAGAGTTCCAATTTGTGTTTAGTTTTATTTCAAGTTTCCTGATTTTTTCCACTAATACTATATTAGGATATGTTTATGTATTTATTTCATTCAGTGATTCTGTATTATCTTTTTTATGCTTCATACTCTTTTTTATTATTTTATATCTTCTTTAGTATGGGATAAATTGTCAACAATGGTATTAAATTTAATGTACAACACCAATTTCTTTCCTAAGAGAATCGAGAATGCCTCTCTGGCCTTTTCATTGGCTGGATCGGGTGGTCGGTTTGGGGTTGACCTAAGTTAGTTCATTTTAAAATGTTATCATATGAGCCCTTTTTTATTCCGGGCATCAGGTAGTTTGGATATTGAACTATCGGTACTTGGAAGGTAGGTATGGGAAGAGTGTCATGAACCCTTTCTCATCCTGAGACTCGAGTTACCAGGGGTATTCTAATACTTGATTCTTTTATTTCTAGATTTTGGGTTTATGTCGTTATTACTTGTTGGTTTTTGTGGTTTAAGGAATTACAATAGAAGAAAATCAGTGTTACACAGTGATCTTTCATAGAGTAGGGACCCACATGGAGCCTGAGTTCATGGTTCAAGATACTTCTAGTGGTTGATGCTTGCTCAAGGTATGTTATTCTAAACCACGTGGTTGGGTTATTGATGTCTACTAGTTTATTATTCAAGGAGTTTTAGTGTGAGTTATTTTTTGGTTTGATTTAAGTTGGGTTGAGTAGATTTTTAATGGAAAATGGTTTTTAGGAAAAATCATTTGCAAAAGGAAAATGATTTAGAGACAATGTTTTATTTTAAAATTGGGATTTGGTTTTCGAATTAGATTGGGAATCCGATTTTAGTATTTGAAAATTAGTATGTAGTGTTGAGTTGGGTTTAAAAATGAATTTTGATATTTGTGAAAGTGAAAGATTCTAGTATTTGAAAAGTGTTATGTGGTGTTGAGTTTGGTTTGAAAATGAATACTAGTATTTGGGAAAGTGGTATTGGGATAAAGTGATTTTGAAATTGAAAAGTAAATTTTGATTTTTAAAAAGGATTTTGGTTTTGTTTTGTGAATTTTGGTTTATGAGCTTGGTTTTTGGTCTTGGGATGTTTTTCAATTGAATTTTTTCTTGATGTAGATTAGGTTTTGGGTTTGTGTTTTGTATAGAGTATGCCGCTTAGAAAGATCCCAAAGGCTTCCAGTGAGTCGTTCCTAGTTCTTAGACTTGGCTAGACTCATAGTGGGGTGGTAGATTTGAGTTCTTATTAGCTATTTATAGTCTTACATGGTGATTGAGCTCTATTAGAGGATGTGGAGTTCCTTGAGGAAGTCAAAAGTGTCTTCAGGTATTTGGGAACTCCCAAAGTCGTGAGGATGCGTGCTATTTTGGGTTTATTTGAGGGTCTAGGTTTAGATTAGTGAAAAGTGATATTCCAAGTGTCATTTAATGTTGGGATGTATTGGGAACTTTAGAAGACCAATTTATTATAATATTTCATACTTGAGGAGGTAATGATAATGAAAGTGGTAGAGCTCATGGAAATTCAGTAAGTTCAATGGATGGTGAAGGCCTAAATTGACCACTTTAAAGAGCTAGTTTTTTTATTTGGAGATAACATTAAAGGATCAGTTGAAGGGTAATATTTTTTGGGGGTTTTTATCCATATATTATTGAGAAATTTCTCTCATATGAGGAATTTATATTTGGGAAACTTGTGAATGATTATTTTTAAGCCAACTTGGTTCCTGGAATGCAATCTGTGGTAGTTGGAAATCCTGTTTCTCTTGGAACTCATAAAGGTTACACATCTGGTCAAGAGTGTGTGCTAGAAGAACATATTCTTGAGGATAATCCTTTTTCAGTCCAGGCTCCTAATTCGTCATACAGTTTTCTTATGTTCTTTTAGTGTGGTCGGTTCAGGAATTAGAATCCATATTTCAATCATCCTATGAAGGTTTGTCATTAATGTGGCTATTTGGGTCACTTAGAGAAGTTATTAAAACAACAATTCTAGAAGGCATAGTCCTAGATGAAGGTTTCCTACTCCTAACTGTGGGGAAATAGATTCTTTAAGGCACCTAGGCTCAAGCCATATACCCCAAAGTGAATATTTTCATGCATTCAGTATTTTTTTGGTGTAGTGGGGGTTGTTGGACCATCTTTTGTATCAAATATCAGAGAAGGTATATATTAAGTTCTTCTTGATGTAATTTTATTTTATTTTCAAAATACATCTTTTTAAAGGATTTTTTATATCCTTGTATCCCTGAGAATTTAGGTATTTGTGCTTTTGGGATGTGAATCTTTGAATGGTTATCCTTCTGGCATAATGGATTTATTCTTGTTTGGTTCTCATTTTTTGGATTTTTTATGGTTTGTGTGGTGGTCATTTTAAGATTTTGGCATCTCATGGAAATGATGTGTCATGTTTTGGTTTAGTGTTTGGTTTGAGTTTCTCTCATTGGATTTCTCCTCATGTTGGGATTTATGGTATCTGTGTCATTATGATCACCGATTTCCAAATTTTGGGAAGACCCACCATGGATATTCTTATGTTTTCCTCTATAGTTGGTTAGGTGTGACTTATGGAGTTGAAAGATTGTTTCATTTTTCCTTATTTAGTTTTGGGCTTGAGTTTTGTACCTCATTCAAATGGGTGACTTTTTGGGGACAAAAAGTTTTTGTGGTGAGGATAATTGTCACACCTTGATCTTGGTTTTATATTATTTCATTTCTTTTTATTTATATACTGATTTTGGATCTTTTGGTTGAGGTTTGGGATGCGTTTACATTGATAGTTTTTGAGTTATAAAGGTTTTGAGATGTTTTTGGCCTTGTCCACAGTTAGTGTATATTGTTTGGGGAGAAATCATGTGGTTGGTAAAGGTAGAGGGAGTTTTAAATGAATTTTGTTATTGAAAAATTTTTATGGCATGATTTGCTCATGGTTTGGGACAAACCATATGAGGAAAATAAGTAATCGTGCGACTTGTTGGTGGAGTGCAAGTCAAGGTTCCCGACTTGCACATGGTCAGGAGAAACCATGATACAAGTGTGTAAGAAGACTATATAATATTGAAAAATTTTATTTGAATGATTGGAGAATGGTTTCCCAAACCACGCATCCATCCTATGCTGGTTCCCCTTCTTTTCAGTAGGGTGTACACAATTGGTGCACGGTTTAGAAAACCATGTTTCCAAACCATACGACTTGCCCAAATTCTTATTATTTTGTGTTTCCAAATTTTACACTCTTTTTAAAACCCTATTTTGGGTTTCTCCTCCCTTTATCAACCTAAGAGAACCAGGGGAATCCCAATACCCTTTTTTTTCTCTCCTTCCCCCATTGAAGCTCCCCCAAGGTTCTCATGTAAGTTTCTTTGGGTTTTTGGTCAGATTTCTTCTCTTCTTAGCTTTCCTTCTTAGTTTCTTGGTTTTATTTGGTTGGGTTCTCTCTTGGATGAAACCTATGGGTATATAGATGATGTTGGATTGTTTTTTCTTTGATATTAGAGTGTGCAATTTTCTCCTTGGGACTTTTTATACCTTATTCATAAGTTTTGTTGAATTTTCACATATTTGAGGTAGGAGTTTCCATCCATTTCATTTCCAAAACATTCAATTCAATTCTTGGGTATTTATATTTATTTTATAAATTTATTTATCACGATTTTGATACATTTGTATGAATTCTTATGGTGTATTCATGTGGGAAATTTGATGAAAATGGGGTTTCAAGGGATTTATATAATCATGCCTATATGAATATGCATTCAAGGTGTTTGATAAAAATCCATTTGTTATTTTAAAATTAATTTGAGTATCTTGGGATTGTGTTTGACCTTGGGTGAGCTTTTTTAGTGGGGTAAGAAATTGGGCTTGGCATTTGGGTTTTGGTGGATTTTATGGTTTGATGCTTATGTGTGGATCCTTATAGTTAGTTGTAATGATCTATGTGATTATTTATTTGAAACATTTAGTATTTTTGTGTCTTAAAACATTTTTTCCATTATATGGTGATATATCCATATGTGCACAGGGTGCATATATGGATAGGAACACACATAATGATAGATTTACACAAAAGTTCCGTTATTGAACTTGGTTTTTTGAAACACCCTTCTCCCATTTTCTATCTTCTATTTCCACCTCCCAAATGGTTTTTAAAAAACTCCATGTGATTTCTAAAAGGATTCTAGGATTCCAAATAACATCAAATGTGGTTTATAGGAATATTATATAAAACTTGTCCTATTAGGTACCTTGGATCAAGTTTGGTAACCCCTGAACTTAAAAAGGTCTCTTTGGCATCTAATGTACCTAAATAATGCTTCCATCTTGGTTTTGAAAATGGATGTGTAAAGAAAGGTGTTTTCATTGGAATTTCTTTTAGAATTGTAAATGTTAAGGATCGATTAGCACTTTGTGATGTTTGGTAAATTGGTTTTAAATTCATGTGATGTGTAGGCCCGATTGGAACTTTTGAAAGGATCCATGTATGATGGGAACCCTTATGGTCATCCCTCCATTAAAATTTCCATCACATAGTTGGTGTTGGAGAATGGGAAAGGCATGAATGGTGGAAACTGTGGTTTATTCCAAGTATGTGATTACCTCCTCACTCTCCTTTATACTATTATCCTGTGATTCCTAGAAGTTATCTATTGGGTTTAGTGATGATTTTTTTCTAGTCCCAATTATACGGATTAAAACCCCCTGGATAGAGGATATTCCAATTAGGCTTGGTACTGGTAATGCTATTTTAGAGAATCTAGGTTGGTTATTGACCGTAGAGTTTCACCATAGACCGGTTGGTGGGTCTAAACTAAGTATGTTCTGTGATTTCTTCTAGTTATGTTTAGGAAATTACCGAGATTAAATATTTTTACATTCGTACTTTATTTTATAGCATTGGTTACTTGTTTATTTGGTTTTTGTATGCGTATACCTATACTTTCTTCCTTTATTATAGCTTAATGGTTATACCCTACTGTTTCACTTGCTTGAAATCTATTTTTCTTATGATTTACTTGGGTTATGTTTCTTATTTGACTTTGGACTTAAAACTATGTTTATAAAGAGAATTTTTTTAAATTGAAAATCATGTTTTATTTTATGAAGTAGGATTTTTGGAAAAAGCAGTGTTGTTTGTTTTTAAAATAGAACCCATATTTCACTAAATGTATTTCTCAAAATAGAATTTATATAATTTTTCTAGAAAGGACATCTACGGATTATGTGGTTCTTTCCTACTGATATTTTCTAGGCTCACAGACTACTTGTTCTACTCGAAATTAGTAGAACCGAGCTATTTTAAAGGTTCAGTTTATTCAGGTTTTCCTATGGAGTGAGATGGATTATGGATGGTGGTGACCAAGAGGTCACATGAAGATCTTGTTGAGTTCTATTCAGGGTTCAATTTGGTTTTTATTTTTCCATTTTGTTCTACTAATGTTTTATCGATATATTTTTATATATTTTTTTTCACTCAATGATCTTGGATTCTCCTTTTTATGTTGCACACTCTGTTTTTCATATTTTATGTCTTTTTAGTATGGGATAAATCATTCCAAATTGAATTATCATTGATTCTAGACAATACTTACAAGCCTAAGAGGATTAGGAATGCCTCTCAAGCCTTTTGAGGGGCCATATTAGGTGACCAGTATGAGGTCAAACCGGGTTGGTTCATGACTATTCAAGTTATTCATCAAATATATAATTTTCAGTTACACAAAAGCACAATGATATTATTGTGTTTATCTTTTTTATTTGATCAATCTAAATCCTCTATCAAATTATCTTTATTTGAGTTTTTACTTTTTCTTTTCTACATTTTAACCATATGTGATTCCTCCAAAACCCAAAATTTATTATAAATACATTTTCATGAAGTTTTTGATTAATCATTAAATTTTTTGAAAATTATATTTTCAAAAAAATTATAGTATTGAAATTAAACTTGTTTGGAATTAGTTTAACTAAATTTCATTAAAATTGTTTTAATGAAATTAAAAGATGAATATTTTGTAATTAAATTTATATTAAAATGTTAAAATATTTTATAATTAAAAATATTGTAATTTAAAATTCTTATAATGTTAAATATTATTGTTTTATTTTAGGTTTTAAAGTTTTATAACATGTATATTTAAGTGTTCCTAAATGATTATAATTAAGGGTGTACAAAATTGGTTAGAATCAGTTAATGACATCAATTTCAACTAACCAATTTATTTTTTAGCAGAAATTAAAACCAAACAATGATTAGTGTAGAATAAAAATAAATAAAACTAGTCACTATATATCAGTTACAATCAGTTTATATTGGATACAGAAACATGAGAAAATATTACAAAAAGTAAAAATGATTCATAAAAGGTGTAAAATACTAAATTTACATAATCAATGGTTCTAAGATAATTAAAATATTATAATAAACTAAACCATAGATATAGAATGTATCTGAAAAAATGTTAATATTAAAATAAAAGAAATCATTTTATAATCCACTAGTACATCCCCGTGAAACATATCTAAAGGGGATTAATAATGTAATGGGAAAATTTCAATATAGTTTAATGAAATATATTCACTTAAGCATCATATATGTTTATCAATATTCATTATATTGAGCAATCAATAATGATTTATGTTATATTCAACATTAATCCTAGAAAGTTAATCATCATCTCCACTTTCAAAAATGATATATATATATATATTTAATTGTTTAGTTTTGGTCAATAATAATTATGTTTTAAAAAAATAGAACTGAACCAAAATACAGAAATAAATTATATTCATTAACTGATTTAAATTGATTGACCAATTTAAACTAAAGTTTACCTATTTAAGATAGTTTGATTCGATCAATTTAAGTTGGTTAACTTAATCTTTCACACCCATATATATAAATTTTAAGTATTAAATGATAATTAATGTGTGTTTTAATAATAATTAATATCAAATTTCAAATTTGTTTAATGAATTTAAAAGGTAAAATGCATTTAGAATATTATGGTTAATGTATTTAAAAGGTTAGATGCATTTAATATATTTAATTATTTAAACATAAATAAAATATTAAATGTGGAACCATTTATTTAAGGTATTCACTTATTATTGTATAATTTTATATAATAAGATTGCTCATTTTGGTTCCAGGAAGCATTAGAGACATGTTGGATTAAAGGAAGCAATGTTAGGTTATACATGCTTTACTATGGTGTAGTGATAGCCATGGGGAAGGTCATGGACCTTCCCATAGAGGCATTGAGGTTTTGGTGAGTCAAAAAGTAGTAGGATTCTACCACATCATAGTTCCTACCATTATGGTGGGTTTGGTAGTTGGGAAGTCCACTTGTTAGAAACATGTACACCGAAACACCCAGTGAGTTGGTGTAGGTAGTCTGACTTTGGCTCTATTCAAAATAGTTTGGGTGAATTCACCATGCCTTGGACTTAGGTGCAGTGATAGTAAAAAATATTCTTGTGTGGGATATTGAAAATGGATTGGGAGAAAACACTATTTCATGGTTTAAGGTGTGGTATATGTTTTCATGGATTTTGAAAAAAAAATAGATTTTGAATCTTAGAGGAAGTCATACTCTGTGATAGGGAATGATGTGTAATTATTCTAGGGGATTTATTAATGTGAGGAATATATTAATCTTGAGGAAAAACCATATCCTTTCTCTCTCTATTTCTCTCTCAAACCAATTAATTTTATATAAAATTGTAGAGGATCTCTTTTTTGAAGAAGTTCTTCCTCTTGGTTTCTTCTGTATGATTAGATTCAATGTAAGAAACATCTATAAAAGAATAATTATGTTAATAATGTAAATTCTTAGGGTTTCATGGATCAATGTTTTTTAATTTTTATCAAAAATACTTATTTTTTTGTGTTTGTAAAATATTCTTTATGAAATATTATTTTCCATGAAAAAATGTAGTTAAAGGCCACAAAAGATTTTATAAAAAACCTTAACGATGTTTTAGTTTTCAAACACTAAAATTTTTGGATTACATGATCATGGGTTGAGACATTGGGTGGTGTTGTTTCATAAATAATTTCAAGGGGCCTTATTGGTATGGACTTGGATACCAGTTTTGTATAGGAGGGAATAATTGATTGTACCACTAAGTGATGACTTGCAACATGAGGGTGTATTTCTACTTGCGAGTTTAGACCCTTAAGGGGACCTGTTTGATAAGTTTTTTCAATTGGAGGTTGGTGTATTTCATAGTGTTTGTCTTTTCTATTGGCTATTTATTATTATACATTGAGTCTTCTATTTTATGATTATCTATTTCCTTATTATTATGAGAAAAACGATTCTTACTATAGTGGCATGTGTGAGACTCCTCTAAGGGGTTATCGTCTGGGTTGTATATTCACTCCCATTGATATGAACTTTTGTGTGTATACGTATGTTGTTAATCAGGATACTTATAAGTGGAAGGTGTCATATTTCTCTAGGGGATCACCTTGATGTAGTGATCATGGTCTATGGAGTCTGGAGCACATAGACAGTTGGTGAGGAAGTATGATGTATTTCTACCTATATCCCTTTTGGCATATTTTCAGTTTATGTTTTCTCATTTTAGTTTTATATTGTTTTTACTATTTTAACTCTTATTAATTTATGTTATGTTATGAGTATTGGTCTTGTTATCATTTATGAATCATATTTTGGTTGTGTCTTATTATGGTTGTTAGAAGAGCAGTGGTACTAAAAGGGTAAATCACACCCTAATGATTTCATATTACCTTAGTAAAATAACCCCCCAAATTATAAAATAATAACATATTATTCCACATAATACACGAAAAAATATATTGAGTATCTATTTCATTACAGGAAAGTATGAGTTTCTTCGAAAGCTTGTGTTACATGTAAGAACGGGTTTTACCAAACAATAATATTCTATAAATATTATTATTTAATATGTTATTTATCATCTCTCCATTATAATGGAGGGAATGGATATGATTATCTAAAGTATGAAAATATATTTTTTATACACAATTATTAGTTATCTATTTATTAGTAATAAAATAAGTATCATTTAAAAGAAAAATAAATGTTTTATGAAAAAATGTATTTTTCTAAAAGAAGGATTAATATCACTTTACACACATAATTTATATTCAATTTTTACCACTTTTATTAAATTTATTTGAAAAAATAAAATTCATTTTTTAAATATTAATATCAAAATTATCTTAGGGTGAATTTTTCTGATTTTTCTGAGAAGTTTCACTTTTTGTTGAATAGTGAAAATACTAAATTTTAATTGAAAAATTTCTTTTAGTTTAAATAATTTATAATTTTAAATTATATTCTGAACTGGTTTTAATGCAAAATTAGGTCAATTTTACATAATTTAGTCTAATTTAGTTCATTTTAATCATTTTTATATTGAATTTATATATAAAAGATTTTTAAACTTTTGAACATTTTCACTTTAAAACCCCTTTTCTCATCACGTCTGCAAGATTAATTTTATATTAAAATTTTCCACTTATATGAGTTTAATTTGGAATTTTTTTCCATATTTTTAATAATCATAATTTATATTATATAATAAGGTCAAAATAATTTTTTACCATTATGAAAAGTAAAAATAGTTAAAATTATTTACCACAAATATGGTTAAAATGGGATTTTGTGCGTTACATGTGTTTGTATTAAAATTAAATTTACACACACATAGGATTTTTTATTTAATAATATGGATTTAATATTTAAAATATGTAGATATAAATTATCTAATAAAACTCATTCTAATTTTAGTATTAAAGGATAAATTACCCAGGTAAATAAAAAGATACAAGTTACCTTGGTAAAAATCGAAAGGCTGAAATTGAGTAAACTTAAAGACTAAGAAATAAAATGAAAAAATGTATTTATTTTTGAATGGTGTAGGTGAGTCTTGAAAAATTAACCATACCATCCATTATTATTAAATTTTAGAGCTACATGATGTAATAGGGACCTCTTAATAGTTAATACTTTTAAGTATTTACAAGAATGTCACTCCTCCTCAACAATAAAAGAAAACCCACACTCCCCCTTATTCACACCTATAAATCAATTTGTATCCTTCAAACCCATCCCAAAAAAATTTCCAACTTCCCTCCCCTCATACTATAATCATTATTTTGGTATAAATACAACCTTTGAAGTATTTAGTGCAAACCTATGGAGGATACCTGAAGGAGAGGTAATGTTCATCCACACACATATTTATTTTATTTACTTCTCTACCTCCTTCAATTCTTTTCAAACCATAATAATATAATAACCTCAGTATAATTCATAAAATAATATGTTTTTATGTTAAATTTACTGTAACACCCCAGGTAAATAAAGAATATGAAATTTTCATATTTATCCATATTTGTGAATAAAATATTAATATGACTTTAAAGGGGACGCTATGCTCGATGGCGTACCCAACACGCAACAATGAGTTTATTGGGAATCTTACGTTGCACTCTAATAATAAAATAATATTATTTTAAATGGTAGTTAACATTTAGCCATTGTATTGGCAGGAATTGATAGAAATAACTAAAATATGATTATATATGTTTTTAAATGTTTTTACATTTATCCAATAAAAGATAAAGGCTTAAAATATGGAAAGAATTCAATTTTAGGCGTATATGCCCTAGTTTTCACTAAAGGTTCACTTATCGCCTTTTGATGGAGAACCGTCATTAAATATAGTTTTGTTCACTTTTATACATCCTTTTGGACCAAATAAAACTCTTCTTAAGAATTGGGACATCAAAATTTACTTTGTGTAAATTTTTAGTATCTTTCTGATAAAGTTAATCTTTTAATGAATAGTGTAAAATGTTGTATTTTAATTCAAAACATCTTTTTAATCTAATTTATTTATATGATTAGATTATATTTTGAATTGTTTTTAAAGTTAAATTAGAATATATTTTTACCATTAAATCCAATAGTGGTCGTTGGAATTAATTTCACTTTGAAATCAGACTTAAACTAGTGTCAATCTTTTGATACTTATTCATAAAAACACGCTATTTGCTCTGACAGCGAGGATTAATTATTAAATTAATTAATGTGACTTATATGTTTTGAATTTTGTAAAATATAATTCATTTTTGAATTCGGAATATCAAATATAGCTTAGGGTGATTTTTTGGGATTTTTCTGAAAAACATCAATTTTTGATGAATAGTTAAACCACTAAGTGGTACTTATAAAAACTGATTTTTCCGTTTAAATGAAATTTTTTCATCTTTGTGTTTTGAATTTAAAAAATCCGACATACATGGTTTTCATTAAGAAGTAAAATGCGGTTCAATGGGATAAAAATATTTTTTTGGTGAATAGTAACTTATTAAGTTTTTAATCGCGATTAGAGGTAATTAGTGTAGTTTAAGGTAAAAATAATGTTTTAATAATATGAAATGAACTTGAAACATGTCCTAACCTCATTGGATGTGTCATGGCCGACCAAGAAAGCCCATGGGTAAACTTGGGGACCCCATGAAGCCACTTCGGTTGGAAAATGACATTAATATCTTTTTATTTAAAGTTAAAGAAAAAATGAGACAAACATGAAATGTTTTACTAAAACAATTTTTACATGGGGTTATACAAATCATATTTTTGACTATAAATATTCATTGGAAATATAAAAATATTTCCTACATCATAGTATTTTTTTATAATTTTTAGACATTAAATAAAGTAAATTATTTATGACATCAATATGATGCAGTGATGACCTCATTATTTAACGATTTAAATAAAATGGAAAGATAATGTAATATCTAAGACCTAAACATGTCCAAAACCTATTGGATGAGTGTATTTCGAACCCTTATCACCTTATCCTCGAAACACATCAATGTGGGACCTCTTAAATACGAATAACATTTTACAATAAAGTGACTTTTCTTTACCTTCCAAGAGTGCCCCTCCTCTCCTCTTATAAAAGGCCCCCACCTCTACCTCCTTACCCACACTCCCAAAGCCTTTGGCTCGGCAAAACTCTGCCAATTTTGTCTCTCCACTTCACTCTCTTACTCTTTGAAACCTCACTTTGGGCAGAAGTCTTCCCAAGGAAGCCTTTGAGCTAAACCAAAGGGAGTTACCCGATTTTAAGGTAATGTCTTCACTTGAGTCCTTTTGTTTTATTTTGCTTCTCCAACCCCCTAAACTCTTTTTATTAATTTATTTTGTAACAACTACAGTATCATAAATATACCAGGATGTTGTTATAAGAAGTATTGGAGCTAAACTTTCACACACCTACATCTAATGGTTAAAGAACATACTGTTTCCGTGGATGGCGAATTTTGGCCTCCCGAAACAATGATTGTTCAACATTCTTTTAACACCTTCAAAGGAGGCCATTAAGATGACACTATATTTATATATGATATATAATATGTTTATGTTTTCCTTATGCTTCTGTATTTTTCATTTTGGGCATACCTTTATGGTTTCCATTATGGATAAACACGATATCATCATTTAAGGAAGTCCGGACTACCGCCCCCTCAAAGTGATGTGATTCGTTAATGCCATATGTGGGATGTATAAAGGATGGATTTAAAGTTATTATATATTATGTTATACTAGAATTATAATATACCTCTATATCATTATTATTTCTTTCCATTAAAGTAGGAGATAGAAATGAAAGTAGCGTTCATGCGTACGTTCGGCTTACCGTCTCCATGAACGGTGCATTTCATTTCTTATCCCCAAATGTAATGTACTATTAAAAGTACATGTATATAATGGATATATATAATTAATGATACATCTAAATGATGAATATAATTCTGGAATTAATATATACATACCTCTCATTTAGTTTTAATTCCATTAATATGACAAAGAAATGAAAGTAGCGTTCATGCATACGTACGACTTACCGTCTCCATGAACGGTGCATTTTATTTCTTACCTCTAAATGATTATGTGATATTATAAATACATGTATATGATAGATATATATGATATATATGATATCCAAATCAGGAATTTCATTCTGTATATAAAGAACCTTTGACCACACGAACAACATGTAATTATAAGAAGTCCACTTTCGACTTAAGAACCAAATATCGACAAAACAAACATTATTAACTTAAATGGTTACATAATGTTTACAACATGGAAATAAGTGATATAAAAGGAATAATGAACTTGAAAAAGGTTCTTAAGAAAATATAAATTAACTCAAGTTTATTATTCAGGACGTTAAAGAACGATCGAGTCATGTCGGACACGAGGTATGGGATCCTACTCCACTCTTTCTTTTTAAGTACACTCTTTTATGTAATTCCTTTTAAAGCTCATCTTTCTTGTTATTTGGAAGTTCTTTTATATTAATCCTACTGTAATTTTTATGTTCATGTGATGAGAGACCCTATTCTCTCTCATCAATCCATTTTGGATGTTTTGAGTGGCACCGTTAGGCTGCTAAATTTTCGTAAGAGATCTAACCTCTCTATTTCTTTTTAACTACTCTCCTTTATGTCACTTTCTTTAAGCTCCTATTTGTTATGTTGGGGTACGTTCTTTTATATTACTCTTTCTGTAAAATTTATGTTGATATGATGAGAGACCCTATTTCCTCTCATCAATCCATTTTATAAGTTTTAAGTGGTGTCGCTAGGCTGTCGAGTTTTCATAAGGGTTTTATCATCTCACTTTTATTCCCGTGAGATTTATGCTACATTTTCCACAATTTACTTTGAGTGGTGTATGTACTGACCATTATTATACACTTTGTTTAGTATAATTTCATTTATGGGTATTCACATCTTCATTGTATGACCCTTCTTCCATGGGGTGTACGTTTCGAAAGTTACCCAACTCGGTAAGGGGACCTTTCACCCTCCTCTTTTTGAAAGACTTCTTTTGTTATGTCTTTTAATTCACATACTATTATGTTGGGATATGTTATTTTATATCCTTATTGATGTAAATTTTATGTCCAAGTGATGAGATTCCCTTTTTGTCTCTCATCAACTCATTTTATGAATTTTGAAGTGATGCCGTTAGGCTGTCAAATTTTACCAAGGGAACTTTTTAACCCAATTTCGATTTCTTTGGGTTCAACATGTAGTTATTGAATATGTCATCCTTTGAATATGTGTGAATGACCTTTTATTGTTTCAAACTTAATATCCACTTATATTGTGTGTATTTATATTTGTCACACATAATTTTGAGATTGATTTATCCTTAATTTAAGGATATCTTCTTTATAAGGGATTTCATCACATTTGACATTTCTATTGAGACTTAATTGTTGTTATGAACCAGTTCAATCTTATATGGTGTATATACTGTCCTTTGGAATATTATATCATGAATCCATTTATTCTCATGATATTATAAAGTTCTGACTAAATGTTATTCCTCAATTATTGTATTCAAGTGTCTCCAATTTTGGTAAAACCCCTTTAACCAAAATATCGCTTTAAATGTTTTAATTATTTGTTCTTATTAATATCCATGTTTTCAAAATGGTTTAAGGATTTATTTATATGGATATTAATGGTTTAAAATTTTAAAAGCTTCAAGGTGGTATGGGACTTCGTCTCAACTCCTTTCATTGAGGAATATTTTGTTTTATACTCAACCTTCTTTTATACGGTGTATAAACCCCTTTGACTTTTACGTTTATCCAAAAGGAATCTTTTTTATATGAAGCGTTTTACTAAACGACAAAAGGGAATGTTTTGTCGTACGTATGCGGCGACAATGACTTCTCCGCCGCCGTGATCATTATTTGAGTTTCGGCTTCCTCTACAAGCCATACCTTCTTTTTAAAAGAAAAATAAATACCATATTTTACTTTTCTTTTATTTTGGTATTGAAAATGGTTTTCATAATGTTTTTATATCAATGTGTTGTGTTGATATCTTGTGATTGAAAGGTGGAAATGTTATGTTTCCTTTATGCATGTTTTATGTGATACGATTATGTTAAGGTTCTTGGGCATTATTATGAAGACGGGTGGTTCCGTGATAAACTAAGGGCGGGTGAGCCCGATATAGCTCTCCAATGCATTGGGTAACGCGAAGGAGTGAAACGTTAAGGTTTCTCCGAAGAGATTTAGGGAATATACTGTGATGGGTATTCCAAACGTAACCAAGAGGGTTACTCCCTACGTAAGAATGTTATGAATGCCTCAAGTTACCTTTATGTCTTATGATTTCTATGATTTATTCATGGTTTGATTATGTATATTAAAGTGCCTATGTTTTATGGGTAAAGTATGATTTCATTCTTATGTATATATGAACTCATGTTTCCTTTCCATATTTTTATAACCCTTACTGAGCTTTTTATGCTCATCCCAAGTTTTTGAAATGTTTTTCACAGGTCAAGGGAAAGGTACATGATGTGATGATAGTGTCAAGGATGTGTCAAGAAAGAATCTGTGTTTTATTTTAAATATGTTTCCGTTGATGGGAAGAATTAATATTGTCTTTTATGTAACCACTTTGTTTAAATGTGGAATGTAATGCAAGTTTCATGATCTAATTCTCTAAAACTCTAAACCTAAAAAGATCCTCAATGTGTAATCTTGTAATAACTCAAGATTAAGTAAGGTCTAAGGCTGGGGCCTTATAGTTGGTATCAAAGGTCGGTTTAGATAACTTTAGAGGTTAGGGTATTCTTTAAGCATAAGTGAAATTACCATAATGGTTAGGATTTCAGAAAGAGTCCTAGTTTAAGATAAATTGAATGAGTAAGTATATCTTAGTGTTTACCTTCCTCATTAGTACATGATGGTTTTGTTGATATACTCACACTGACATTTCTGTTTTTAGTGAATGGATGGATCTAGTAGGCACCAGAGAGACAACAGGTTTGAAGGAAACTATAGTGGTTCTCTGATTAAGATACAAATAAATTGGAGGATTCAATGAGGAAACTCATGGTTGTTCTAAACCAAATATCAAGGAGTCATGATAAACCACCTGAACCATGGTACGTTCTGTAATGCATCATGTACGATATGACCAATCGATGTGGAAGTTCAGGTAATAATTATAAAGGTAACCATTAGAGTTTATATGATCCTTACTTTTGTGGTAATTATGGGTTATTATATGATATGCTGGAAAATGAAAGGCATGAGATAAACTTGATGTTAAAATATGTTATGATCATTTTTGAAGATTTTATCTCGTTTTGGGTAATGTTTTAAAATTATATAGTTTTGGAAAAAGGAAAACACGCAGACGTGTGACAACCCGTCGCGTCGGACAAAGCTGCGGGAATCGAACCCACAACCAAAGTGCGACTGGTATTTATCACCTACCACTGGACTACGTGAAGTCCCTGGTTAGTTTGACTGATTCTTTTTAGTTATATGATTTTATGAATTAAGAGTAAGTTTATTTTGGGTTATTTATGAAAATGATTAACCTATCATGGAGGATATGTGATTAGGTTAATTACTTTTCAATACGATGCTTTAGGAGAAACTGATGTTGTTTGGAGATAAATGTTACGATTTAACTTGGAAGACTATGTGACTAAATCCTTCAAATATTTGGGTTTCAATCTTATATTGGTTTACTTTGAAGAATTTTATGGACAAATTGTTTATCGGATGGTCCTCGTTGAACTTTGGGTTTTGTTGGACAAATTTTGGAGATTAAGCATAGATTTTCTTTTTAAAGGGTTATCCTTTTCTGGATTATCTGACCTTGTACTAACATTTTTGGTTTTGGTTTTGGTTAAAGTCTAAAGACATGGGAAGTATATAGTTCTCTTTGGTGGATTAGGTGATTCTCTAGAAGTTGATTATGGTACTCTTAATGCGAACAAGTCTCCCTAAATACTCATCTTTTGGAAAAAAATATGAGTTTGATTAAGGAATCTAGTAAAAGTTGAAAGTCAACATAATAAGTGATTATGTTTCCTTATGAATAAATTCCTCAATAAAAAGTATCTTAAAACAAAAATGTTGTCTATTAACTTTTCCTACTGGGGAATCGAATACCGTTTAACCCATCACAAGTTTGTGATTCTTTTATGGTTAACTTTCTCCTAGACATGTTTACTATCACTCTCCCTCAAGAACATGACCCTTTGATTTTTCTTCCATGTCCATGTTTTTCTACAAATGGGTTAACTCGGGTGACCTCTGTACTTATCTTCCTTTATTTTAAAGTGATTGTTTTACCGACTCTTGTTCCGATGTGGGACTTTCAAGGATGTTTCCAAGCTCAATTTTAAAAATTACGAGGACGCAATTCCCAAAAGGGGGGAAGGATGTAACACCCCAGGTAAATAAAGAATATGAAATTTTCATATTTATCCATATTTGTGAATAAAATATTAATATGACTTTAAAGGGGACGCTATGCTCAATGGCGTACCCAACACGCAACAATGAGTTTCTTGGGAATCTTACAATGCACTCTACTAATAAAATAATATTATTTTAAATGGTAGTTAACATGTAGCCGTTGTATTGGCGGGAATGGATAGAAATAACTAAAATATGATTATATATGTTTTTAAATGTTTTTACATTTATCCAATAAAAGATAAAGGCTTAAAATATGGAAAGAATTCAATTTTAGGCGTATATGCCCTAGTTTTCACTAAAGGTTCACTTATCGCCTTTTGATGGAGAACCGTCATTAAATATAGTTTTTTTCACTCTTATACATCCTTTTGGACCAAATAAAACTCTTCTTAAGAATTGGGACATCAAAATTTACTTTGTGTAAATTTTTGGTATCTTTCTGATAAAGTTAATCTTTTAATGAATAGTGTAAAATGTTGTATTTTAATTCAAAACCTCTTTTTAATCTAATTTATTTATATGATTAGATTATATTTTGAATTGTTTTTAAAGTGAAATTAGAATATATTTTTACCATTAAATCCAATAGTGGTCGTTGGAATTAATTTCACTTTGAAATCAGACTTAAACTAGTGTCAATCTTTTGATACTTATTCATAAAAACACGCTATTTGCTCTGATAGCGGGAATTAATTATTAAATTAATTAATGTGACTTATATGTTTTGAATTTTGTAAAATATACTTCATTTTTGAATTCGGAATATCAAATATAGCTTAGGGTGAAGTTTTGGGATTTTTCTGAAAAACTTCAATTTTTGATGAATAGTGAAACCACTAAGTGGTACTTATAAAAAATGATTTTTCCGTTTAAATGAAATTTTGCCATCTTTGTGTTTTGAATTTCAAAAATCCGACATACATGGTTGTCATTAAGAAGTAAAATGTGGTTCAATGGGATAAAAATATTTTTTTGGTGAATAGTAACTTATTAAGTTTTTAATCGCGATTAGAGGTAATTAGTGTAGTTTAAGGTAAAAATAATGTTTTAATAATATGAAATGAACTTGAAACATGTCCTAACCTCATTGTATGTATCATGGCCGACCAAGAAAGCCCATGGGTAAACTTGGGGACCCCATGAAGCCACTTCGGTTGGAAAATGACATTAATATCTTTTTATTTAAAGTTAAAGAAAAAATGAGACAAACATGAAATGTTTTACTAAAACAATTTTTACATGGGGTTATACAAATCATATTTTTGACTATAAATATTCATTGGAAATATAAAAATATTTCCTACGTCATAGTATTTTTTTATAATTTTTAGACATTAAATAAAGTAAATTATTTATGACATCAATATGATGCAGTGATGACCTCATTATTTAACGATTTAAATAAAATGGAAAGATAATGTAATATCTAAGACCTAAACATGTCCAAAACCTATTGGATGAGTGTATTTCGAACCCTTATCACCTTATCCTCGAAACACATCAATGTGGGACCTCTTAAATACGAATAACATTTTACAATAAAGTGACTTTTCTTTACCTTCCAAGAGTGCCCCTCCTCTCCTCTTATAAAAGGCCCCCACCTCTACCTCCTTACCCACACTCCCAAAGCCTTTGGCTCGGCAAAACTCTGCCAATTTTGTCTCTACACTTACCTCTATTACTCTTTGAAACCTCACTTTGGGCAGAAGTCTTCCCAAGGAAGCCTTTGAGCTAAACCAAAGGGAGTTACCCGATTTTAAGGTAATGTCTTCACTTGAGTCCTTTTGTTTTATTTTGCTTCTCCAACCCCCTAAACTCTTTTTATTCATTTATTTTGTAACAACTAAAGTATCATAAATATACCAGGATGTTGTTATAAGAAGTATTGGAGCTACACTTTCACACACCTACATCTAATGGTTAAAGAACATACTGTTTCCGTGGATGGCGAATTTTGGCCTCCCGAAACGATGATTGTTCAACATTCTTTTAACACCTTCAAAGGAGGCCATTAAGATGACACTATATTTATATATGATATATAATATGTTTATGTTTTCCTTATGCTTCTGTATTTTTCATTTTGGGCATACCTTTATGGTTTCCATTATGGATAAACACGATATCATCATTTAAGGAAGTCCGGACTACCGCCCCCTCAAAGTGATGTGATTCGTTAATGCCATATGTGGGATGTATAAAGGATGGATTTAAAGTTATTATATATTATGTTATACTAGAATTATAATATACCTCTATATCATTATTATTTCTTTCCATTAAAGTAGGAGATAGAAATGAAAGTAGCGTTCATGCGTACGTTCGGCTTACCGTCTCCATGAACGGTGCATTTCATTTCTTACCCCCAAATGTAATGTACTATTAAAAGTACATGTATATAATGGATATATATAATTAATGATACATCTAAATGATGAATATAATTCTGGAATTAATATATACATACCTCTCATTTAGTTTTAATTCCATTAATATGACAAAGAAATGAAAGTAGCGTTCATGCATACGTACGACTTACCGTCTCCATGAACGGTGCATTTTATTTCTTACCTCTAAATGATTATGTGATATTATAAATACATGTATATGATAGATATATATGATATATATGATATCCAAATCAGGAATTTCATTCTGTATATAAAGAACCTTTGACCACACGAACAACATGTAATTATAAGAAGTCCACTTTCGACTTAAGAACCAAATATCGACAAAACAAACATTATTAACTTAAATGGTTACATAATGTTTACAACATGGAAATAAGTGATATAAAAGGAATAATGAACTTGAAAAAGGTTCTTAAGAAAATATAAATTAACTCAAGTTTATTATTCAGGACGTTAAAGAACGATCGAGTCATGTCGGACACGAGGTATGGGATCCTACTCCACTCTTTCTTTTTAAGTACACTCTTTTATGTAATTCCTTTTAAAGCTCATCTTTCTTGTTATTTGGAAGTTCTTTTATATTAATCCTACTGTAATTTTTATGTTCATGTGATGAGAGACCCTATTCTCTCTCATCAATCCATTTTGGATGTTTTGAGTGGCACCGTTAGGCTGCTAAATTTTCGTAAGAGATCTAACCTCTCTATTTCTTTTTAACTACTCTCCTTTATGTCACTTTCTTTAAGCTCCTATTTGTTATGTTGGGGTACGTTCTTTTATATTACTCTTTCTGTAAAATTTATGTTGATATGATGAGAGACCCTATTTCCTCTCATCAATCCATTTTATAAGTTTTAAGTGGTGTCGCTAGGCTGTCGAGTTTTCATAAGGGTTTTATCATCTCACTTTTATTCCCGTGAGATTTATGCTACATTTTCCACAATTTACTTTGAGTGGTGTATGTACTGACCATTATTATACACTTTGTTTAGTATAATTTCATTTATGGGTATTCACATCTTCATTGTATGACCCTTCTTCCATGGGGTGTACGTTTCGAAAGTTACCCAACTCGGTAAGGGGACCTTTCACCCTCCTCTTTTTGAAAGACTTCTTTTGTTATGTCTTTTAATTCACATACTATTATGTTGGGATATGTTATTTTATATCCTTATTGATGTAAATTTTATGTCCAAGTGATGAGATTCCCTTTTTGTCTCTCATCAACTCATTTTATGAATTTTGAAGTGATGCCGTTAGGCTGTCAAATTTTACCAAGGGAACTTTTTAACCCAATTTCGATTTCTTTGGGTTCAACATGTAGTTATTGAATATGTCATCCTTTGAATATGTGTGAATGACCTTTTATTGTTTCAAACTTAATATCCACTTATATTGGGTGTATTTATATTTGTCACACATAATTTTGAGATTGATTTATCCTTAATTTAAGGATATCTTCTTTATAAGGGATTTCATCACATTTGACATTTCTATTGAGACTTAATTGTTGTTATGAACCAGTTCAATCTTATATGGTGTATATACTGTCCTTTGGAATATTATATCATGAATCCATTTATTCTCATGATATTATAAAGTTCTGACTAAATATTATTCCTCAATTATTGTATTCAAGTGTCTCCAATTTTGGTAAAACCCCTTTAACCAAAATATCGCTTTAAATGTTTTAATTATTTGTTCTTATTAATATCCATGTTTTCAAAATGGTTTAAGGATTTATTTATATGGATATTAATGGTTTAAAATTTTAAAAGCTTCAAGGTGGTATGGGACTTCGTCTCAATCTCCTTTCATTGAGGAATATTTTGTTTTATACTCAACCTTCTTTTATACGGTGTATAAACCCCTTTGACTTTTACGTTTATCCAAAAGGAATCTTTTTTATATGAAGCGTTTTACTAAACGACAAAAGGGAATGTTTTGTCGTACGTATGCGGCGACAATGACTTCTCCGCCGCCGTGATCATTATTTGAGTTTCGGCTTCCTCTACAAGCCATACCTTCTTTTTAAAAGAAAAATAAATACCATATTTTACTTTTCTTTTATTTTGGTATTGAAAATGGTTTTCATAATGTTTTTATATCAATGTGTTGTGTTGATATCTTGTGATTGAAAGGTGGAAATGTTATGTTTCCTTTATGCATGTTTTATGTGATACGATTATGTTAAGGTTCTTGGGCATTATTATGAAGACGGGTGGTTCCGTGATAAACTAAGGGCGGGTGAGCCCGATATAGCTCTCCAATGCATTGGGTAACGCGAAGGAGTGAAACGTTAAGGTTTCTCCGAAGAGATTTAGGGAATATACTGTGATGGGTATTCCAAACGTAACCAAGAGGGTTACTCCCTACGTAAGAATGTTATGAATGCCTCAAGTTACCTTTATGTCTTATGATTTCTATGATTTATTCATGGTTTGATTATGTATATTAAAGTGCCTATGTTTTATGGGTAAAGTATGATTTCATTCTTATGTATATATGAACTCATGTTTCCTTTCCATATTTTTATAACCCTTACTGAGCTTTTTATGCTCATCCCAAGTTTTTGAAATGTTTTTCACAGGTCAAGGGAAAGGTACATGATGTGATGATAGTGTCAAGGATGTGTCAAGAAAGAATCTGTGTTTTATTTTAAATATGTTTCCATTGATGGGAAGAATTAATATTGTCTTTTATGTAACCACTTTGTTTAAATGTGGAATGTAATGCAAGTTTCATGATCTAATTCTCTAAAACTCTAAACCTAAAAAGATCCTCAATGTGTAATCTTGTAATAACTCAAGATTAAGTAAGGTCTAAGGCTGGGGCCTTATAGTTGGTATCAAAGGTCGGTTTAGATAACTTTAGAGGTTAGGGTATTCTTTAAGCATAAGTGAAATTACCATAATGGTTAGGATTTCAGAAAGAGTCCTAGTTTAAGATAAATTGAATGAGTAAGTATATATTAGTGTTTACCTTCCTCATTAGTACATGATGGTTTTGTTGATATACTCACACTGACATTTCTGTTTTTAGTGAATGGATGGATCTAGTAGGCACCAGAGAGACAACAGGTTTGAAGGAAACTATAGTGGTTCTCTGATTAAGATACAAATAAATTGGAGGATTCAATGAGGAAACTCATGGTTGTTCTAAACCAAATATCAAGGAGTCATGATAAACCACCTGAACCATGGTACGTTCTGTAATGCATCATGTACGATATGACCAATCGATGTGGAAGTTCAGGTAATAATTATAAAGGTAACCATTAGAGTTTATATGATCCTTACTTTTGTGGTAATTATGGGTTATTATATGATATGCTGGAAAATGAAAGGCATGAGATAAACTTGATGTTAAAATATGTTATGATCATTTTTGAAGATTTTATCTCGTTTTGGGTAATGTTTTAAAATTATATAGTTTTGGAAAAAGGAAAACACGCAGACGTGTGACAACCCGTCGCGTCGGACAAAGCTGCGGGAATCGAACCCACAACCAAAGTGCGACTGGTATTTATCACCTACCACTGGACTACGTGAAGTCCCTGGTTAGTTTGACTGATTCTTTTTAGTTATATGATTTTATGAATTAAGAGTAAGTTTATTTTGGGTTATTTATGAAAATGATTAACCTATCATGGAGGATATGTGATTAGGTTAATTACTTTTCAATACGATGCTTTAGGAGAAACTGATGTTGTTTGGAGATAAATGTTACGATTTAACTTGGAAGACTATGTGACTAAATCCTTCAAATATTTGGGTTTCAATCTTATATTGGTTTACTTTGAAGAATTTTATGGACAAATTGTTTATCGGATGGTCCTCGTTGAACTTTGGGTTTTGTTGGACAAATTTTGGAGATTAAGCATAGATTTTCTTTTTAAAGGGTTATCCTTTTCTGGATTATCTGACCTTGTACTAACATTTTTGGTTTTGGTTTTGGTTAAAGTCTAAAGACATGGGAAGTATATAGTTCTCTTTGGTGGATTAGGTGATTCTCTAGAAGTTGATTATGGTACTCTTAATGCGAACAAGTCTCCCTAAATACTCATCTTTTGGAAAAAAATATGAGTTTGATTAAGGAATCTAGTAAAAGTTGAAAGTCAACATAATAAGTGATTATGTTTCCTTATGAATAAATTCCTCAATAAAAAGTATCTTAAAACAAAAATGTTGTCTATTAACTTTTCCTACTGGGGAATCGAATACCGTTTAACCCATCACAAGTTTGTGATTCTTTTATGGTTAACTTTCTCCTAGACATGTTTACTATCACTCTCCCTCAAGAACATGACCCTTTGATTTTTCTTCCATGTCCATGTTTTTCTACAAATGGGTTAACTCGGGTGACCTCTGTACTTATCTTCCTTTATTTTAAAGTGATTGTTTTACCGACTCTTGTTCCGATGTGGGACTTTCAAGGATGTTTCCAAGCTCAATTTTAAAAATTACGAGGACGCAATTCCCAAAAGGGGGGAAGGATGTAACACCCCAGGTAAATAAAGAATATGAAATTTTCATATTTATCCATATTTGTGAATAAAATATTAATATGACTTTAAAGGGGACGCTATGCTCAATGGAGTACCCAACACGCAACAATGAGTTTCTTGGGAATCTTACAATGCACTCTACTAATAAAATAATATTATTTTAAATGGTAGTTAACATGTAGCCGTTGTATTGGCGGGAATGGATAGAAATAACTAAAATATGATTATATATGTTTTTAAATGTTTTTAAATTTATCCAATAAAAGATAAAGGCTTAAAATATGGAAAGAATTCAATTTTAGGCGTATATGCCCTAGTTTTCACTAAAGGTTCACTTATCGCCTTTTGATGGAGAACCGTCATTAAATATAGTTTTTTTCACTCTTATACATCCTTTTGGACCAAATAAAACTCTTCTTAAGAATTGGGACATCAAAATTTACTTTGTGTAAATTTTTGGTATCTTTCTGATAAAGTTAATCTTTTAATGAATAGTGTAAAATGTTGTATTTTAATTCAAAACCTCTTTTTAATCTAATTTATTTATATGATTAGATTATATTTTGAATTGTTTTTAAAGTGAAATTAGAATATATTTTTACCATTAAATCCAATAGTGGTCGTTGGAATTAATTTCACTTTGAAATCAGACTTAAACTAGTGTCAATCTTTTGATACTTATTCATAAAAACACGCTATTTGCTCTGATAGCGGGAATTAATTATTAAATTAATTAATGTGACTTATATGTTTTGAATTTTGTAAAATATACTTCATTTTTGAATTCGGAATATCAAATATAGCTTAGGGTGAAGTTTTGGGATTTTTCTGAAAAACTTCAATTTTTGATGAATAGTGAAACCACTAAGTGGTACTTATAAAAAATGATTTTTCCGTTTAAATGAAATTTTGCCATCTTTGTGTTTTGAATTTCAAAAATCCGACATACATGGTTGTCATTAAGAAGTAAAATGTGGTTCAATGGGATAAAAATATTTTTTTGGTGAATAGTAACTTATTAAGTTTTTAATCGCGATTAGAGGTAATTAGTGTAGTTTAAGGTAAAAATAATGTTTTAATAATATGAAATGAACTTGAAACATGTCCTAACCTCATTGGATGTGTCATGGCCGACCATGAAAGCCCATGGGTAAACTTGGGGACCCCATGAAGCCACTTCGGTTGGAAAATGACATTAATATCTTTTTATTTAAAGTTAAAGAAAAAATGAGACAAACATGAAATGTTTTACTAAAACAATTTTTACATGGGGTTATAAAAATCATATTTTTGACTATAAATATTCATTGGAAATATAAAAATATTTCCTACATCATAGTATTTTTTTATAATTTTTAGACATTAAATAAAGTAAATTATTTATGACATCAATATGATGCAGTGATGACCTCATTATTTAACGATTTAAATAAAATGGAAAGATAATGTAATATCTAAGACCTAAACATGTCCAAAACCTATTGGATGAGTGTATTTCGAACCCTTATCACCTTATCCTCGAAACACATCAATGTGGGACCTCTTAAATACGAATAACATTTTACAATAAAGTGACTTTTCTTTACCTTCCAAGAGTGCCCCTCCTCTCCTCTTATAAAAGGCCCCCACCTCTACCTCCTTACCCACACTCCCAAAGCCTTTGGATTGGCAAAACTCTGCCAATTTTGTCTCTACACTTCCCTCTCTTACTCTTTGAAACCTCACTTTGGGCAGAAGTCTTCCCAAGGAAGCCTTTGAGCTAAACCAAAGGGAGTTACCCGATTTTAAGGTAATGTCTTCACTTGAGTCCTTTTGTTTTATTTTGCTTCTCCAACCCCCTAAACTCTTTTTATTCATTTATTTTGTAACAACTACAGTATCATAAATATACCAGGATGTTGTTATAAGAAGTATTGGAGCTACACTTTCACACACCTACATCTAATGGTTAAAGAACATACTGTTTCCGTGGATGGCGAATTTTGGCCTCCCGAAACGATGATTGTTCAACATTCTTTTAACACCTTCAAAGGAGGCCATTAAGATGACACTATATTTATATATGATATATAATATGTTTATGTTTTCCTTATGCTTCTGTATTTTTCATTTTGGGCATACCTTTATGGTTTCCATTATGGATAAACACGATATCATCATTTAAGGAAGTCCGGACTACCGCCCCCTCAAAGTGATGTGATTCGTTAATGCCATATGTGGGATGTATAAAGGATGGATTTAAAGTTATTATATATTATGTTATACTAGAATTATAATATACCTCTATATCATTATTATTTCTTTCCATTAAAGTAGGAGATAGAAATGAAAGTAGCGTTCATGCGTACGTTCGGCTTACCGTCTCCATGAACGGTGCATTTCATTTCTTATCCCCAAATGTAATGTACTATTAAAAGTACATGTATATAATGGATATATATAATTAATGATACATCTAAATGATGAATATAATTCTGGAATTAATATATACATACCTCTCATTTAGTTTTAATTCCATTAATATGACAAAGAAATGAAAGTAGCGTTCATGCATACGTACGACTTACCGTCTCCATGAACGGTGCATTTTATTTCTTACCTCTAAATGATTATGTGATATTATAAATACATGTATATGATAGATATATATGATATATATGATATCCAAATCAGGAATTTCATTCTGTATATAAAGAACCTTTGACCACACGAACAACATGTAATTATAAGAAGTCCACTTTCGACTTAAGAACCAAATATCGACAAAACAAACATTATTAACTTAAATGGTTACATAATGTTTACAACATGGAAATAAGTGATATAAAAGGAATAATGAACTTGAAAAAGGTTCTTAAGAAAATATAAATTAACTCAAGTTTATTATTCAGGACGTTAAAGAACGATCGAGTCATGTCGGACACGAGGTATGGGATCCTACTCCACTCTTTCTTTTTAAGTACACTCTTTTATGTAATTCCTTTTAAAGCTCATCTTTCTTGTTATTTGGAAGTTCTTTTATATTAATCCTACTGTAATTTTTATGTTCATGTGATGAGAGACCCTATTCTCTCTCATCAATCCATTTTGGATGTTTTGAGTGGCACCGTTAGGCTGCTAAATTTTCGTAAGAGATCTAACCTCTCTATTTCTTTTTAACTACTCTCCTTTATGTCACTTTCTTTAAGCTCCTATTTGTTATGTTGGGGTACGTTCTTTTATATTACTCTTTCTGTAAAATTTATGTTGATATGATGAGAGACCCTATTTCCTCTCATCAATCCATTTTATAAGTTTTAAGTGGTGTCGCTAGGCTGTCGAGTTTTCATAAGGGTTTTATCATCTCACTTTTATTCCCGTGAGATTTATGCTACATTTTCCACAATTTACTTTGAGTGGTGTATGTACTGACCATTATTATACACTTTGTTTAGTATAATTTCATTTATGGGTATTCACATCTTCATTGTATGACCCTTCTTCCATGGGGTGTACGTTTCGAAAGTTACCCAACTCGGTAAGGGGACCTTTCACCCTCCTCTTTTTGAAAGACTTCTTTTGTTATGTCTTTTAATTCACATACTATTATGTTGGGATATGTTATTTTATATCCTTATTGATGTAAATATTATGTCCAAGTGATGAGATTCCCTTTTTGTCTCTCATCAACTCATTTTATGAATTTTGAAGTGATGCCGTTAGGCTGTCAAATTTTACCAAGGGAACTTTTTAACCCAATTTCGATTTCTTTGGGTTCAACATGTAGTTATTGAATATGTCATCCTTTGAATATGTGTGAATGACCTTTTATTGTTTCAAACTTAATATCCACTTATATTGGGTGTATTTATATTTGTCACACATAATTTTGAGATTGATTTATCCTTAATTTAAGGATATCTTCTTTATAAGGGATTTCATCACATTTGACATTTCTATTGAGACTTAATTGTTGTTATGAACCAGTTCAATCTTATATGGTGTATATACTGTCCTTTGGAATATTATATCATGAATCCATTTATTCTCATGATATTATAAAGTTCTGACTAAATATTATTCCTCAATTATTGTATTCAAGTGTCTCCAATTTTGGTAAAACCCCTTTAACCAAAATATCGCTTTAAATGTTTTAATTATTTGTTCTTATTAATATCCATGTTTTCAAAATGGTTTAAGGATTTATTTATATGGATATTAATGGTTTAAAATTTTAAAAGCTTCAAGGTGGTATGGGACTTCGTCTCAATCTCCTTTCATTGAGGAATATTTTGTTTTATACTCAACCTTCTTTTATACGGTGTATAAACCCCTTTGACTTTTACGTTTATCCAAAAGGAATCTTTTTTATATGAAGCGTTTTACTAAACGACAAAAGGGAATGTTTTGTCGTACGTATGCGGCGACAATGACTTCTCCGCCGCCGTGATCATTATTTGAGTTTCGGCTTCCTCTACAAGCCATACCTTCTTTTTAAAAGAAAAATAAATACCATATTTTACTTTTCTTTTATTTTGGTATTGAAAATGGTTTTCATAATGTTTTTATATCAATGTGTTGTGTTGATATCTTGTGATTGAAAGGTGGAAATGTTATGTTTCCTTTATGCATGTTTTATGTGATACGATTATGTTAAGGTTCTTGGGCATTATTATGAAGACGGGTGGTTCCGTGATAAACTAAGGGCGGGTGAGCCCGATATAGCTCTCCAATGCATTGGGTAACGCGAAGGAGTGAAACGTTAAGGTTTCTCCGAAGAGATTTAGGGAATATACTGTGATGGGTATTCCAAACGTAACCAAGAGGGTTACTCCCTACGTAAGAATGTTATGAATGCCTCAAGTTACCTTTATGTCTTATGATTTCTATGATTTATTCATGGTTTGATTATGTATATTAAAGTGCCTATGTTTTATGGGTAAAGTATGATTTCATTCTTATGTATATATGAACTCATGTTTCCTTTCCATATTTTTATAACCCTTACTGAGCTTTTTATGCTCATCCCAAGTTTTTGAAATGTTTTTCACAGGTCAAGGGAAAGGTACATGATGTGATGATAGTGTCAAGGATGTGTCAAGAAAGAATCTGTGTTTTATTTTAAATATGTTTCCGTTGATGGGAAGAATTAATATTGTCTTTTATGTAACCACTTTGTTTAAATGTGGAATGTAATGCAAGTTTCATGATCTAATTCTCTAAAACTCTAAACCTAAAAAGATCCTCAATGTGTAATCTTGTAATAACTCAAGATTAAGTAAGGTCTAAGGCTGGGGCCTTATAGTTGGTATCAAAGGTCGGTTTAGATAACTTTAGAGGTTAGGGTATTCTTTAAGCATAAGTGAAATTACCATAATGGTTAGGATTTCAGAAAGAGTCCTAGTTTAAGATAAATTGAATGAGTAAGTATATCTTAGTGTTTACCTTCCTCATTAGTACATGATGGTTTTGTTGATATACTCACACTGACATTTCTGTTTTTAGTGAATGGATGGATCTAGTAGGCACCAGAGAGACAACAGGTTTGAAGGAAACTATAGTGGTTCTCTGATTAAGATACAAATAAATTGGAGGATTCAATGAGGAAACTCATGGTTGTTCTAAACCAAATATCAAGGAGTCATGATAAACCACCTGAACCATGGTACGTTCTGTAATGCATCATGTACGATATGACCAATCGATGTGGAAGTTCAGGTAATAATTATAAAGGTAACCATTAGAGTTTATATGATCCTTACTTTTGTGGTAATTATGGGTTATTATATGATATGTTGGAAAATGAAAGGCATGAGATAAACTTGATGTTAAAATATGTT
Organism: Viscum album; assembly: GCA_963277665.1. Classification (NCBI taxonomy): domain Eukaryota; kingdom Viridiplantae; phylum Streptophyta; class Magnoliopsida; order Santalales; family Viscaceae; genus Viscum; species Viscum album. The sequence goes on along the minus strand of OY728143.1, from coordinate 1,383,515,215 downwards.
ATGATCATTTTTGAAGATTTTATCTCGTTTTGGGTAATGTTTTAAAATTATATAGTTTTGGAAAAAGGAAAACACGCAGACGTGTGACAACCCGTCGCGTCGGACAAAGCTGCGGGAATCGAACCCACAACCAAAGTGCGACTGGTATTTATCACCTACCACTGGACTACGTGAAGTCCCTGGTTAGTTTGACTGATTCTTTTTAGTTATATGATTTTATGAATTAAGAGTAAGTTTATTTTGGGTTATTTATGAAAATGATTAACCTATCATGGAGGATATGTGATTAGGTTAATTACTTTTCAATACGATGCTTTAGGAGAAACTGATGTTGTTTGGAGATAAATGTTACGATTTAACTTGGAAGGCTATGTGACTAAATCCTTCAAATATTTGGGTTTCAATCTTATATTGGTTTACTTTGAAGAATTTTATGGACAAATTGTTTATCGGAAGGTCCTCGTTGAACTTTGGGTTTTGTTGGACAAATTTTGGAGATTAAGCATAGATTTTCTTTTTAAAGGGTTATCCTTTTCTGGATTATCTGACCTTGTACTAACATTTTTGGTTTTGGTTTTGGTTAAAGTCTAAAGACATGGGAAGAATATAGTTCTCTTTGGTGGATTAGGTGATTCTCTAGAAGTTGATTATGGTACTCTTAATGCGAACAAGTCTCCCTAAATACTCATCTTCTGGAAAAAAATATGAGTTTGATTAAGGAATCTAGTAAAAGTTGAAAGTCAACATAATAAGTGATTATGTTTCCTTATGAATAAATTCCTCAATAAAAAGTATCTTAAAACAAAAATGTTGTCTATTAACTTTTCCTACTGGGGAATCGAATACCGTTTAACCCATCACAAGTTTGTGATTCTTTTATGGTTAACTTTCTCCTAGACATGTTTACTATCACTCTCCCTCAAGAACATGACCCTTTGATTTTTCTTCCATGTCCATGTTTTTCTACAAATGGGTTAACTCGGGTGACCTCTGTACTTATCTTCCTTTATTTTAAAGTGATTGTTTTACCGACTCTTGTTCCGATGTGGGACTTTCAAGGATGTTTCCAAGCTCAATTTTAAAAATTACGAGGACGCAATTCCCAAAAGGGGGGAAGGATGTAACACCCCAGGTAAATAAAGAATATGAAATTTTCATATTTATCCATATTTGTGAATAAAATATTAATATGACTTTAAAGGGGACGCTATGCTCAATGGCGTACCCAACACGCAACAATGAGTTTCTTGGGAATCTTACAATGCACTCTACTAATAAAATAATATTATTTTAAATGGTAGTTAACATGTAGCCGTTGTATTGGCGGGAATGGATAGAAATAACTAAAATATGATTATATATGTTTTTAAATGTTTTTACATTTATCCAATAAAAGATAAAGGCTTAAAATATGGAAAGAATTCAATTTTAGGCGTATATGCCCTAGTTTTCACTAAAGGTTCACTTATCGCCTTTTGATGGAGAACCGTCATTAAATATAGTTTTTTTCACTCTTATACATCCTTTTGGACCAAATAAAACTCTTCTTAAGAATTGGGACATCAAAATTTACTTTGTGTAAAATTTTGGTATCTTTCTGATAAAGTTAATCTTTTAATGAATAGTGTAAAATGTTGTATTTTAATTCAAAACCTCTTTTTAATCTAATTTATTTATATGATTAGATTATATTTTGAATTGTTTTTAAAGTGAAATTAGAATATATTTTTACCATTAAATCCAATAGTGGTCGTTGGAATTAATTTCACTTTGAAATCAGACTTAAACTAGTGTCAATCTTTTGATACTTATTCATAAAAACACGCTATTTGCTCTGATAGCGGGAATTAATTATTAAATTAATTAATGTGACTTATATGTTTTGAATTTTGTAAAATATACTTCATTTTTGAATTCGGAATATCAAATATAGCTTAGGGTGAAGTTTTGGGATTTTTCTGAAAAACTTCAATTTTTGATGAATAGTGAAACCACTAAGTGGTACTTATAAAAAATGATTTTTCCGTTTAAATGAAATTTTGCCATCTTTGTGTTTTGAATTTCAAAAATCCGACATACATGGTTGTCATTAAGAAGTAAAATGTGGTTCAATGGGATAAAAATATTTTTTTGGTGAATAGTAACTTATTAAGTTTTTAATCGCGATTAGAGGTAATTAGTGTAGTTTAAGGTAAAAATAATGTTTTAATAATATGAAATGAACTTGACACATGTCCTAACCTCATTGTATGTGTCATGGCCGACCAAGACAGCCCATGGGTCAACTTGGGGACCCCATGAAGCCACTTTGGTTGGAAAATGACATTAATATCTTTTTATTTAAAGTTAAAGTAAAAATGAGACAAACATGAAATGTTTTACTAAAACAATTTTTACATGGGGTTATACAAATAATATTTTTGACTATAAATATTAATTGGAAAGATAAAAAGATTTCATATATCATAGTATTTTTTTATAATTTTTAGACATCAAATAAAGTAAATTATTTATGACATTAATATGATGAGGCGATGACCTCATTATTTAACGAATTAAATAAAATGGAAAGATAATATAATATCTAAGACCTAAACATGTCCAAAACCTATTGGATGACTGTATTTCGAACCCTTATCACCTTATCCTCGAAACAAATCAATGTGGGACCTCTTAAATCCGAATAACATTTTAAAATAAAGTGACTTTTCTTTACCTTCCAAGAGTGCCCCTCCTCTCCTCTTATAAAAGGCCCCCACCTCTACCTCCTTACCCACACTCCCAAAGCCTTTGGCTCGGCCAACATCTACCCATTTCGTCTCTCCACTTCCCTCTCTTACTCCTTGAAGCCTCACTTTGGGCAGAAGTCTTCCCAAGGAATCCTTTGAGCTCAAACCAAAGGGAGTTACCCGATTTTAAGGTAATGTCTTCACTTGAGTCCTTTTGTTTTATTTTGCTTCTCCAACCCCCTAAACTATTTTCATTAATTTTTTTGTAACAACTCCAGTATCATAAATATACTAGGATGTTTTTATAAGAAGTATTAGAGCTACACTTTCACACACCTACATCTAATGGTTAAAGAATAAACTGTTTCCGTGGATGGAGAATTTCGGCCTCCCGAAACGATGATTGTTCAACATTATTTTAACACCTTAAAAGGAGGTGTAACGCCCCGACCCCAGCTACCCAGAGTCGGTGCATTACTTCGTAACATTGGCATGATCACAAAAGATCAAGTCTCGAAAGGCCGATTAGTTTAGTAGCCTTGGAAACACTAGATACATTCATAAGTCTTTCATTACATCAAAAAGTAAACAAACTACAATAACATGGTCTTCATAGTCCACACTCATATCCTCACTGACTATTCTTGAAAGTCAGTCATAATACACTTCTTCACATTCTGGAAAATATTAAAACATTGAAAGGGGTGAGCTCAGATGCTCAGTAAGGATAACAATATTGCGGAAGCTTTTATAAGAAAACATAAGCATTTAAGGCAATGTATAACTAAAACAAAAGCCTTATTGAACTTGAACTTCAGCATAATATGGAAAAAGTAAAATAAAATAATGCCATTACTTTCTCACATGGATATTCTACTAGACGAATAATCACATGAAATATCAATAACCACTTTCATAATGAGGGAATGTATAATGCCAGACATTCTGAAACATTTTGTCAAGGCCTCGGCCAAGACGTCTAAAATGATTAAGGCCTTGGCCAAAACCATAAATCAAATTGGGAAAGGGCCTCAGCCAATTCCACGTCTAGTTGTCTCATGAGACCTACCGATGCATCGAGGAGCTATAGCGGGCTCCACCCGTCACTTATTAAGTCCAATACATTCCTCATATGAATAGGTTTAAACATAACATAAATATTCGTATTAAAACTAGCATACAAAATGTCAACAGTTTATCCATAAACTATGGATGGTATAAAATAACACATCCACAGTCAAATATTTCACAAAATGTTCAATGGAAGTTTTGTATCATAAATCAATTTCAATTAAACTTAAAACCCATCAAAGGATGTTGACATGGATGAAATCAAAGCTATTTGAGAGAAATATATCTCCTTTTTGAAATCATTTAAAAGTCCCATAATTATAAAATAATACATTTACCTTGAAAATATTCTTATAAGCTTGTTAGGGAAGCTTCGATGAAGTTATAATGGCGGAAAATAGCCGCACCCGCCGTATAAGTAAAAAAACATTCTTACCTTAAATTTGTCAAAAAGGTCAAAAAGTACATTGTTTGGAAAACGACGGTAAGATTCCTTTAAAAAACGTATAAGGGTATAAATGACTTTAACCCATTTTCCATTTAATAGTAAAAATGTTTTGAAAGACATTTTTAAGAAACATGGATGTGGATGATAACGAGGTCCCAGTAGATAATTATGTATAAACAACCTTGGATAATGAAGAGGTTGTGAAGTAAACCCTTACCTTGTACTTTTCCTTGGTTGGGGTAGGTTAACCTCCTGTATAATGGTGAAATAATTGTTATTAAATTATACAAGAATCATATATATTCATATGATATCATATATGATCTTTTAACATTGCTTTGTTAACAATATCTTAGATTTATCGTTGTTTTGGGTGTTAACTTACTCATTTTCTTTTATATGTTTTGTTACGTAAGTCGTGTTTTTCATGGATAGGTTGTATCTTATTCTTATCCAGAATGATATCATGTCCTTAAACATTATTTTTAAATCATCAAATGATAATTATACTTGAATGGATACGACGGAGAATGAATCTCATCGCGTTCGTGGAGACGGTAGTCCGTACGTACGCACGAGCGACAATATCATTATTTTGATATTAAAATAATATATAATTGGATAGTATATCATATTTACAGAATCATTATCATGTTATATTTATTATTTACATGAATTACATATCATTATTATACCCATCTAAATAATAATATATTGAATAACAATTACACCACGACGTGGAGACGGTAAGCCGTACGTACGCACGTATGGTGACATGTCATTCAAATGATGGGTAGAATACTGAATATGGTTGTTCCATATTTATAATAACATCACAGTATATAGAAGATACTGGAGTTATAATTTTATAATTGAAATAATAAACAAAGAGGGAGTGGAAGAAGAAAGAAACTTGAAAGAGGGTGATGAAAATGTTACCTCTTCTTCGGGTTCTTCCTTTTGATTTGATCAAAAGGACTCCTTAGGATGGCTTTCTGACTAAAGTAAAGCTTTTAGGATGAAGGGAGAGAAGTTGGGAGAGTATTTGGGCAGAGGTTGGCCGAACCAAAAGGCTTGGAAGTGTGAATAAGGTGGTAGAGGTGGGGGCCTTTTATAAGAGGAGAGGAGAGGCTCTTTTGGAAAGATTGAAATGTTACATTATTATACAATGCTTTTCGGATTCTAAAGGTCCCACACTTATATAATTCGTGGATAAGGTGATAAGGGTTCGAAATATCCTCATCCAATAGGCTTTGGACAAGTGTATGCCTTGGATTTTGCATCATCTTCTCATTTTATTTAAATCGTTAAATAATGAGGTCATCGCTGCATCATAATGATGTCATAAATAATTTAATTTATTTAATGTCTAAAAATTATAAAAAAAATACTATGATGTAGGAAATCTTTTTAGCTTTCTAATGAATATTTATAGTCAAAAGTTGGATCTGTGTAACCCCACTTAAAAACTGTTTTATTAAAACAACTCATGTTTGTGTCAATTTAATTTTAACATTAAATAAATATATATTAATGTCATTTTCCAACTAAAGTGGCTCCATGGGGTCCCCAAGTTGACCCATGGGTTGTCTTGGTCGGCCATGACTCATACAATAGGAGTAGGACAAGTGTCAAGCTCATCTCATATTATTAAAACATTATTTTTACCTTAAACTACACTAATCACCTCTAATCGCGATTAAGAACTTAAAAGTTACTATTCACCAAAAAATTATTTTAATCTCATTGAACCACATTTTACTTCTTAATGACAACCATGTATGTTGGATTTTTGAAAATCAAATCACAGAAGTGGTAATATTTCATTTTAACGAAAAATCAGTTTTTAACAACCACTTAGTGGTTTCACTATTCATCAAAAATTGAAGTTTTTCAGAATAAGGCCAAAATTTCACCCTAAGCTATAATTGTTATTCCGAATTAAAAAATTATGTCTATTTTAAAAAATTCCAAACATATAAGTTGTATTAATTAATTTTATAATTAATTCCCGCTGTTACAACAAATAGCGTGTTTTTAAGAAACAATTTATATCAAAAGATTGGCAATTGTTTATGTCCAATTTCAATGTTAAATTAATTCTAATGACCACCATTGGATAAAATGGTAAAAATATATTCTAATTATACTTTAAAACCAGTAAATATTATAATTTATCACTATAAATTATTTTGATTAAAAAAGTTATTTTTAAGTATTTTTCACTATTCATAAAAATTTAGAAGTTCTCAGAAAAATACCAAAAATTCAACATATGCTAATTTCAATATTCTGAATCCAAAAATGAAGTCCATTTTGATAAATAAAATTTATAAAATTTCAAAAAGTAGGTATTACTATTCACAACGGCTAGTTTAATTAGTTGTGGTGTGTGTTAGAGCTCGAGGTTGTGTACAACACACGCTATTGCATTATTCGAAGGGAAACGTACAGTGGAAGCTTGGGGTGTTACAGGAGGCCATTAAGATGACACTATATTTATATATGATATATAATATGCTTCTGTTTTCCTTAAGCTTCTGTATTTTTCATTTTGGTCATACCTTTATGGTTTCCATTATGGGTAAACGCGATATCTTCATTTAAGGAAGTGCGGACTACCGCCCCCTCAAAGTGATGTGATTCATTAATGCCATATGTGGGACGAATAAAGGATGGATTTAAAGTTATTATATATGATGTTATAATGGAATTATAGTATACCTCTATATCATTATTATTTATTTACATTAAAGTAGGAGATATAAATGAAAGTAGCATTCATGCGTACGTACGGCTTATCGTCTCCATGAACGGTGCATTTCATTTCTTATCCCCAAATGTAATGTACTTTTAAAAGTACATGTATATAATGGATATATATAATGAATGGTACATCTAAATGATGAATATAATTCTGGAATTAAGATATACATACCTCTCATTTAGTTTTAATTCCATTAATATGACAAAAAATGAAAGTAGCGTTCATGCGTACGTACGGCTTACCGTCTCCATGAACGATGCATTTCATTTCTTACCTCTAAATGATTATGTGATATTATAAATACATGTATATGATAGATATATATGATATATATGATATCCAAATCAGGAATGTCATTCTAGATATAAAGAACCTTTGACCACACGAACAACATGTAATTGTAAGAAGTCCACTTTCGACTTAAGAACCAAATATCGACAAAACAAACATTATTAACTTAAATGGTTACATAATGTTTAAAACATGGAAATAAGTGATATAAAAGGAATAATGAACTTGAAAAAGGCTCTTAAGCAAATATAAATTAACTGAAGTTTATTATTCAGGACGTTAAAGAACTCTCGAGTCATGTCGGACACGAGGTAAGGGATCCTACTCCACTCTTTCTTTTTAAGTACACTCTTTTATGCCATTCCTTTTAAAGCTCATCTTTCTTGTTATTGGGATGTTCTTTTATATTAATATTAAAGTAATTTTTATGTTCATGTGATGAGAGACCATATTCTATCTCATCAATCCATTTTGGATGTTTTGAGTGGCGCCGTTAGGCTGCCAAAATTTCGTAAGAGATCTAACCTCTCTCTTTCTTTTTAAGTACTCTCCTTTATGTCACTTCCTTTAAGCTCCTATTTGTTATGTTGGGGTACATTATTTTATATTACTCTTTCTTTAAACTTTATGTTTATATGATGAGAGACCCTATTTCCTCTCATCAATCCATTTTAGAAGTTTTAAGTGGCGCCTCTAGGCTGCCGAGTTTTCGTAAGGGTTTTATCATCTCACTTTTATTCCCGTGAGATTTATGCTACATTTGCCACAATTTCCTTTGAGTGGTTTATATACTGCCCATTATTATACACTTTGTGTTGTATAATTTAATTTATGGGTATTCACATCTTCATTGTATGACCCTTCTTCCATGGGGTGTACGTTTCGAAATTTACCCAACTCGGTAAGGGGACCTTTCACCCTCCTCTTTTTAAAAGACTTCTTTTGTTATGTCTTTTAATTCACATACTATTATGTTGGGATATGTTATTTTATATCCTTATTGATATAAATTTTATGTCCAAGTGATGATATTCCCTTTTTGTCTCTCATCAACTCATTTTCTGAATTTTGAAGTGATGCCGTTAGGCTGTCGAATTTTACCAAGGGAACTTTTTAACCCAATTTCGATTTCTTTGGGTTCAACATGTAGTTATTGAATATGTCATCCTTTGAATATGTTTGAATGACCTTTTATTTTTTCAAACTTAATATCCAATTATATTGGGTGTATTTATATTTGTCACACATAATTTTGAGATTAATTTATCCTTAATTTAAGGATACCTTCTTTATAAGGGATTTCATCACATTTGACATTTCTATTGAGACTTCATTGTTGTTATGCACCAGTTCACTATTATATGGTGTATATACTGTCCTTTGGAATATTATATCATGAATCCATTTATTCTCATGATATTATAAAGTTCTGACTAAATGTTATTCCTCAATTATTGTATTCAAGTGTCTCTAATTTTGGTAAAACTCCTTTAACCAAAATATCGCTTTAAATGTTTTAATTATTTGTTCTTATTAATATCAATGTTTTCAAAATGGTTTAAGGATTTATTTATATGGATATTAATGGTTTAAAATTTTAAAAGCTTCAAGGTGGTATGGGACTTCGTCTCAATCTCCTTTCATTGAGGCATATTTTGTTTTATACTCAACCTTCTTTTATACGGTGTATAAACCCCTTTGACTTTTACGTTTATCCAAAAGGAATCCTTTTTATACGAAGCGTTTTACTAAACGACAAAAGGGAATGTTTTGTCGTACGTATGCGGCGACAACGACTTCTCCGCCGTCGTGACCATTATTTGAGTTTCGGCTTCCTCTACAAGCCATACCTTCTTTTTAAAAGAAAAATAAATACCATGTTTTAATTTTCTTTTATTTTGGTATTGAAAATGGTTTTCATAATGTTTTTATATCAATGTGTTGTATTGATATCTTGTGATTGAAAAGTGGAAATTTTATGATTCCTTTATGCATGTTTTATGTGATACGATTATGTTGAGGTTCTTGGGCATTATTATGAAGATGAGTGGTTCCGTGATAAACTAAGGGCGGGTGAGCCCGATATAGCTCTCCAATGCATTGGGTAACGCAAAGGAGTGAAAATTTAAGGTTTCTCCGAAGAGATTTATGGAATATACTGTGATGGGTATTCCAAACATAACCAAGAGGGTTACTCCCTACGTAAGAATGTTATGAATGCCTCAAGTTACCTTTATGTCTTATAATTTCTATGATTTATTCATGGTTTGATTATGTATGTTAAAGTGCCTATGTTTTATGGGTAAAGTATGATTTCATTCTTATGTATATATGAACTCATGTTTCATTTCCATATTTTTATAACCCTTACTGAGATTTTTATGCTCATCCCAAGTTTTGGAAATGTTTTTCACAGGTCAAGGGAAAGGTACATGATGTGATGATAGTGTCAAGGATGTGTCAAGAAAGAATCTGTGTTTTATTTTAAATATGTTTCCGTTGATGGGAAGAATGAATATTGTCTTTTATGTAACCACTTTGTTTAAATGTGGAATGTAATGCAAGTTTCATGATCTAATTCTCTAAAAATCTAAACCTAAAAAGATCCTCAATGTGTAATCTTGTAATAACTCAAGATTAAGTAAGGTTTAATGCTGGGGCCCTATATTTACAACCTAAAACCACACACACTTCCATCAAATGGGTTATAAAATTATCTTTCTTGTGTACGGTTGACTACCGCCTCACAAATTGATGTCATTCATTTTTCCATCACTACATTTATTGTTGGTAATAATGATGTATTTATAGTTTATATATGATATATTTGATATTTATAACATATTTATACCTCTAGATTCACTATATCATATATATATTTACTATCCATTACGTAGGATATACGATAATGTCACTCGTGTGTATGGAGAACTACCGCCTCATGAAATGATGCGATTCATCCTTCAATAACGATTTATATGGAATGTGATAAAGATAAATGTGATTATTATATGGGATAGAAATGAAATAATTGTGATATTCATTATATATTTATCGTTAAGTATATATATATATATCACTTTCTTTCTTTCCATTTCACTCACATAAAGATGATAACATCCTTCGTCTAGGTGTGGACTACCGCCTTCACGAAGCGGTGGGACTATCTGTTCATTAATACAATAAATGGATGATATATAAGTATAATTAATGAATTAATATGATAATTATGTCATAATAATTATCCTTTAGATAATATAACTATATAATATGCATAATAATCAGATCTTACATGTCCAAACATGCATGAGATAATGAGGCAATTCATACCCGAAACAATGAAAATAAAGAAAAATTATTAACAAATGGGTGATAATATATTATTATAGGAACATATATGATATGATAAATATGGTTATAGTTATTTTATAAGTTAATAATATGATTAAAACTATTATATAGGATGTTAAAGAGTATTCAATTAAAAGGAATCATAAGATAATACATTTCGTCTAAATTTCATTTCATTGAGGCATATTATAAATCTATAAACCTCGTTTATTTTATATGGTGTATATACTTACCCTTTAGAATGTAATATAATGAATATATCATTATTAATTTTATTTTATGTTTAAATTTTAAATATTTAATCAAATAGGTTTTTGACTTAAAAGTTTCCAAGTAAATGATTTCATAACTCAATTTCATTTCATTAGGTTATATTACTCCTTCGCTATCTTTGATATTATAAGATTATGTATATAATGGATTTTGAGTATCTTATGTTATATATCCAAATATATTTTGTAGATTTATAGTTTATACACATAATCGATTCATTGATTAATTCTCAATTTGATGTTATGATCATTTTAATGGTTTATTTCACAATCTCATTCTAATTGAGTTTTTTATTCTCAAGTTTAAATTAAAGGAAATTATTTAATAATTTTTTAATAAAAAATTTAATTTTCTTATAATATAGTTATTCTTGATATTTTTAAATTAATATTACCATTTTCCTACTCTTTGGTACTTAAAATGTATCAAAAAATGTTTTTATTAAAATATTGACCTTATTTCCCTCTTCTATCAAAAATCAATTATCTTCCAAAATAATTCATTCTAAGTATGTTTTTAACATTTTAAAAATGATTTATCAAAGTAATTTACACCCATTTTAACTAATTATAAATTGGTTTCAATGTAATATTATTTCATTTTCAAAACAATGTTGTTGGGATTTTATAGAAAATTTAAAAGGAATATTCTTATCATGTTTTTTGAACAAGGCACTTTCCTAACAGTTTTAAAGTGCAAAATGAATGTTATTTTTTTACTTTTATGGAATGTATGGAATTACCCACCAATATTATAATCATTTATTTGAATCTTAATTTTCATGTTTACTAGGATATTTTAAAATAATTTTTTTAAAAGTGATTTTCAATGAAAAATATTTTCAAATTTTTTTTCAAAATGAAAATGATATTTTCCTAAAGGATGTTTTTTAAAAATATTTTATGGTATTTATATTCGTAAATAAAAAACCCTTTATTCGTACTCAAATGGGTATATTTTTATGCCATCCTAATTCTTCCTCTAGATGGTTTATGATTATTTTAACCAAGGATAATACTGACATTCACCTTCTTGTTTTATTCTATAGTCATTAACATCCCTTTGAAATATTAAATTTCTTGTGACCGTTAGATATTAAATTTCATTAAATATACAAATTATTTATCATGGATATGCTTATTGATTATACCATGTCTCATTTATACTTATGATGTTTTAATTTGAAAGTTATTTTTTTGACTGAGGAAATATTGGGAAATTTGTATCCTTTACTCAATACAAATATTTGATGTTAAAGAATATTGATTCATGAATAAAATTGATTATTAAATATATAAAGAATTATTTAGACCTAATGTTATAGATGATTACTGAAATTATATATCCCCTAGATTCTTCGGTAGGTCTCATGAGACAAATCATTTAAACTAACATTGAATAGGGTTTTTACAAGTAGTTTAAACCATATTGTAAAAGGTCTTAACAATAGAGATATCATGTGACTAAGACATAACTTCTAATAATTAAGAATTTCCCACATTAATATTTCCTATTATAATTATCTAGGATAATTTCACAATGATATTATCTCTTTATGCATTTCCTTCTTAGTTTATTGATTAAATAGAATGTGCTTTAAGTTATTTCCCTTTCTATATTGATTATGACTTATCTATTTATATAAATGGAATTAGTTTTCCATTATTAACCTTTACATGCTAATTATTCCTTATACAGTTATTTAAATGGAATGGGTCATCAGTTAATTACCTTTATATATTGATTATTCCTTATCAAATTATACAAATGGCATGTGTTTTCAATTATCTACCTTTCCACAATGATTATTCGTTATGCAATTTTTTAAATGGAATGTGTACTCAATTATTTACCTTTCCATCTTGAAAATTCCTTATCCAGTTATTTAAATGGGGCCTATGCTTAGTTATTGACCTTTCCATATTTATCATTCGTGTTGATTCATGATTGATTCCACTATACTTGTCCCTCATAGAGCATTTGAACTCACCCTTATTTTATTTTCTTTCCCCAGGAATGCATGAAGTATACTATTAAAGAAATGAAATAATATTCTAGAGGTAATAAAGTTATTATTGAAATAAGAAAATAATAATGTTTTAATTTGTGTATTAAAATGTAATGTAAGGCTCATGTTTGTATCTATTTTACCCAGACTACTGGACTATTCGGTCCTTAGAGATGCAATTATTTGTAGCTTATTACAATATAACATATTAAGAATCTAATTTTGGGATGTTGGGGCCAGGTTCACTACAGTTTATATCAAAGGAAGTTTAGTAAAAACATTGGGAACCAGATTTAGGAAAACATAGATTAGGGAACACAACCCTAAGATATAATTTGAGGATAAGTATAGTAAGACATCCTAAAGTTTTGGTAAGGGAGAGATTATGTGATTTTTATTGGAAATACATCTCTTATTTGGATACTATATATGGACATGGTTTTTTCATAGATGTACCTTGGGGTAATAACTATGAAAAGGTAATATTGGTCTTGACCAGATCATCACCAGGTGCATGAAAATGGGCCTTACTGTGCACCTATTTTGATACTCCTGGGGGATATTCTTAAGATAATTGACATTTTCATTACAAACCATTATGTAGTATTTGAATAGATAATGAAAATTAATGGCCTAGGTTAAACCCTAGACTAAGGAAGGACCTATGTGAAAATAAAACAGATAAAGTATTTGTCTACTGGGATTAAAAAAAATAAATTTTAGAAGTATTTTAACCAATGTTATTTTGTTTATAAGAATCATGAAACATATTTGGATTGTGATAGAATCATATATGTATTAATTAAATTAAGTGTTATTAACACCATCATGGGTTAATGATTTTAATATTTATCAAATTTTCAAAGTATTAAATACCTCTTTTTAGGTTTAATGTGAGGGGAGTATACCATGTTTAAGGAAATTTTGGTGAAATTTATAGAAATTAGATGTTTTAGTTGAAAGGTTATTTGAGGAATAATGCCTTTACATTTTATATACATAAGTTTAAAGGTCTTTATAATATTTATGTTTAATATGATCATTAATTACATTGTAATAATAGTCAAATAAGATTATTATATTTTTTGGAAAAAAATAATTCGTATTGAAAAACTTAATAAAAATGTTATTTAATAATTAATTTTATTTCAAGGATTCCATTATATTTTTTGGGAATGTTATTAAAATGAAAACCTGTATGATGGGTGAAAAATCGTTGCATCCGGAAAGGCCATGGGGATTGAACCCATGACCAAAGGATGATAAGGGTTTAACACCTACCACTGGCCTATGGGACGACCTAATTAATATTTCCTTAGTTAAAATATTTGAGAAATAAATATTAAAGATGAACCAATGTTATTAAATTTTTGGTTTGGAGGTTAATTATATTGGATAAATTATGCTAACCATATTGGTTTTGGAAAATATTTAGAGACTAAGGAAAATAATTGTCACTTTTTGTGGATCATACGATCCATTAAATGTTAATTTTAGTATTTCTGGCATAAAAAAATCATTTACAAATATTTTATTCTTTAGAGTAAGGAATGAATTAAAAATTTACTGAATCACAACTAAAGGATGAAATTCAACTTATGAAATAGAAACACCTCAAGTAAGTATATTTACTTATATTCTTTGATAGTAAAATAATTCCTTAACTTTATAAAAAATGACATTGAAATAAAATTTTATCCTATTACCATAATTTCTGATGATATAAATTAATTTTTAACACCTATTATATTTATGATTTTTAGGACCTAAACTTTACAATGATTACTCACTTTCTTGGGATAAATGACCTCAATCACTCAATAATTATTTACAGTTTTCCTCCATGTTCATATCATCACTTGCCACAAATGTCCCCCTACTTGGAAATGTAGTTATGTGCTATTACATATGAACTTATTACTTCTTGTTATCTTTTATTAATATTATTTTTATCAAACCTTCTCATGATGTGGGATTTCACTAAAGGTATTTTCAAATATCAAACCCTTGATTACTGAGATAAAATTTAAGTTACAAGGACCCAATTTATTTAAGGTGCAGAAAATGTAACAACCCAAAAATTATAAATTAATAACATCTTATTCAGTATTTTATGCAACATGAAACATTATGTTTAGCTTTCATTACCCATAATCATGAGTTTATTTGAAATCTTTTATTATACGCAATTCTTAGTTTTACAGAAAAACAATATACAATTAATATTATTATTTAATATTATAGTTATCACCTAGCCATTAGAATGATGAGAATGAATATGATTAACTAACTTATCAAAATTTATAATTTTAACACATTTATTAGTTATATATTTATTATTAATAAAATAAGTATTATTAAAAATAAAAATATTTTTTTTGAAAAACTTTAATTTTTTAAAAGATAGATTAGTAAAGATTTGTGCACATAATATGTAATTAATTTTTAACACTTTTATAAAATTTATTTGAAAAAATAAAATATATATTTAATATCATAATATCAAAATTAACTTATGGTTATTTTTTGGGATTTTTCTGAGAAGTTTCAATTTTTAATGAATAGTGAAAAATACTGAATTTTAATTAAAAAATGTATATTTTTTAAATAATATGTAATGTTAAATTGTATTTTTAATTTTTTTAAAGTAAAATTTGGTCCATTTTATATAATTTAATTCAATTTAGGTCATTTTAATCATTTTTATAATGAATTTATATATATAAACTTCATTAACTTTAGAACATTTTCACTTAAAAAACCCACTTTATTGTCTCATCTACATGACTAATTTTATATAATATTATGCCACTTATATTAGTTGAATTTAGAAAAATTTATTAAATATTTGAAATCAGAATTATTTAGATTATTTAATATGTTTAACATAAATATTTACCCTAAAAATCAGTGAAAATAGTTAAAATTATTTATCGCGATTAAGGTTAAAACAGCGCTTTGCGGGTTACATGAATTTGTATTAAAATTAGTTTTAAACACATATTGTATTTTTATTTAATAAATTGGTTTTAATATTTAAAATAATTTGATATAAAAAAACTAATTAAAATCATTATAATTTTATTCTTAAAGTATAAATTATCTTGGTAAATAAAAAGATACAAGTTACCTTGGAGAAAATTAAAAGGGTAAAACTGAGTAAACTTAAAGACTAAAAAATAATATGAAAAATGTATTTTTTTTCTGTATATGGTTTTATATAACAAATAAACCCTAACCTCCATTAATATTCAATTTTTTATCCTGATTAGTTAAGGGAAACCCCCCAATACTGAATACTTTTGAGTATTTATAAGAATGACACACCTCCTCAACTATAAAAAGGAACTCACTCTACCCCTTATTGAGACCTATCAATCCATTTGAATCATCCAAAAACATCCAAAATAAATTCAAAAATTTTATAAAATCATATTATAGGCCTTATTTTGGGAATAAATTCAACATTTTAAGTATTTAGTGAAAACCTAAGGAGAATACATGGAGGACATCTAATGTTATTCAAAAAATATCTTCATTTTATTTCCTTATCCACATAATTCAATTATTTTCAAACCATTTTGATATAATAACCTCAATATATTAAATATAATGATATTTTTTTATGTTAAGGGTATGAGCTAAAATCACACACACTTCCATCAAATGAGTTACAAAATCCTCATTCTTGTGTAAGGTATACTACTGCCTCATGAACCGATGCCATTCATTTTTTCCATTACCACTTTTCAAGGTTGGTAATAAATGTTATATTTATAGTCTCTATATGATATATATAATATTTATTACATATTTATTCCATGGATTCAATATATCATATATATATTTTTACCTTCCATTTCGTATGAGATATGTTAACATCGCTTGTGTTTATAGCGAACTACCGCCTCACGAAGCAATGTGATTCATCTTTCAATAATGCTTACCATGGAAGGTGATAAAGATTAAGTTAATGATTATATGTGATATAAATTAAATAAATAATATATTCATGAAATATTTATCATTATATTAATAATATATATATATATATATCAATTTCTTTCTTTCCTTTTCACTCACATAAAGATAATAACATCGTTCGTGTGCATGTGGACCACATCCTTCACAAAGCAATGTGAATATATTTTAATAACCTCACCAAATGGATTATATATAAGTAAAATTAAAAAAATAATATGATAATTATGTCATTATAATTATCCTAGATATGATATAACTATATAATATGCACAATAACAAGATATTTCATGATAAAACACGCATGAGAAAATGAGGTGATTAACACGTGAAATAAAGAAAATAATGAAATATTATTAATAAATGAGTGATAATATGTTATAATAGGATCATATATGATATGATACATATTATTATAGTTCCATTATAATTTAATAACATGCTTAAAACCATTATACAAGAGGTGAAAGAGCGTTCAACCAAAAAGAAGTGTAAGGTAAAAGGTTTTGTCACAATTTCATTTAATTGAGGCATAATGTAATGTTATGAACCTTGTTTATTTTATATGGAGTATATATAAAAACCATTTTAAAATCAACATCATGAATAAATATTTATTTATTTTATTTAAAGTTTAAATTTGAAATACTTCATCTAAGGGGGTTTTGACTTAAAAGTTACCAAGTAAAGAATTTCATAACTCAATTTCATTTAATTGGGTTATATTACTCCTTTATTGTATTTTATATTCTAATATTATATATAAAATAAAGTTTTAGTATCCTATATTGTATTTATATAGTGAAAATACTTTTTATTATATAACTATTATATCTTTTTTAAGATAAACAATATAATAGTGTTACAAACCCAGGATCCAAAGATTTAACGTCTTGTGAAAATTAGGCTTATACCTAACTTGTACATAATAATACATAAAAATTTATTTAAATTGTTATTATTTATCCTTTTAAAATATTTAAATATCCTTATTACAAGTAATCATCCGAGTATATACATTAATAAATAGAGTGATATAAAATCCCAATAAGAGGACGAATAAGGAACATGAATCAATATAACATGAGTGAACATAATCATCATCAAAATATAATAATCATAGGATAAAAATAAACACAATAAAGGTAACATGTGATAATGGAATTTAATGTGGTAATTTATAAAAATTATACAGTATGTATTAGTGGTCAAATTCCACACATAGTTTTGAACAAAGCTAGCGTCATGGTCTCACATGACATATGTTCATAATCATAGCATGATAATTGTGAACAAATATAGCACCAAGTTCACAAATCATAAACATAATATAATTAGATACATCAGATTACCAAATTAATTATAGGTATATATAATTTTGGTCCCACCCATCATATCATAACATTCACATTGTCATGCATGCCACATAGAACATGTAACAATTGTAATCAAGAAATATCCCATGGAATGAAATGGGATTCATAAGGATTTAATAAATCATTGTTTCATGAATAAATTTGGGGTTATGAAATTAAAAATGGAAGAACATATTTTTTATTATAATCAACATTCTTGAGAAAAGAAGAAACAGATCGGGATAAGTCAAGATGTGTTTTGGAAAAAAGAGTTCTTTTGGAAAATCATCATATTTGTCATAAAATTAAGTTAGAGACAATGTATATCATAAAAATTAAATTTTAAGAATAATTAAATTATATTAAATCAACATTAATGGAACATACACTCTTAAATCTTTTATGAAATATGGATAACTTAATGAAAGGGAGTTGGGGATGAGAATCCCATTACCTTAATTCCAAATTTATTTTTTTGCTTTTGCGGCTCCTGAATAATTAAAATATATTTATTAAAAAAATTATATAGAAGTTAATTATTGCCATTTGTACTATTATTTAACAATTATAATTATTGTCTTATATTTATTAACTTCCATTGATGAAATTCAAGCATTTTGATATCATGTTTTTCTTAAAATATTTCTCATTTCACTTTGATTTCTTTATTTTTGTTCAATGTCATTTATAAAAAGTATGGTCAATTAAAATTGATTATTAGAAATGTAATTATTTATTTATATATTATATATAATAAATACTATCCATATATGAAGGTGGTTATAATAATTATCTTGGAAATGTCTCTATAGGTGGTTAACTGACCTCTAACGGGACATTGTCAAAAGAGTGTAAAAGGGAAGTATAACTTTCATATTTGTCATAAATATGATAATCAAAGTAGGTTAACATCAGTAATATAATTTTATCTTAATTAATAATTAATTTTATATTATATGTTTTTGAAAGGAATTGGGAAAAAGAAGAGGGAGATGAAGAAAAGAGGGTTGAGTTAATAGAGACTTAATCTCTCCTCAGTGTAGCTTCTCTTGTACGACACTATAAATCCCTTGGTTTTCGGAGTTATATTACTACAAAAAGTACCTAAGGATTATAAGAGGCTTGATATGGAGTAATTTGGAAGTGATTGGTATTTGTAATTGGTGGGATAAGTGGTTTTCCAAGGGAAGGGAGAAGTGTTATTTATACTTGAGGAGAGGGGTATTTTTATAAAAAAATATTGAATAAAATGTTATAACCAAGGCAAATCTTTAAATAGTGATTTTATTTAAATTATAAACCAAATTTTAATCAAATAAAATTATTTTAGGACTTTATTTAAATTTATAATTTGAACTCATTAGTTTAATCAAATGGAGTGATGGAAAAATGATAAAATTATATTTTAATGTAATACTTTAGATTTTTAGGCTTTGGAAAGTACATTTTAGGTTTGGAAGTTAATTTTATTATATTTTAATGAATAATTTATGCAATTAAATATATAATGGTATAAACTCAAGTTATATAAAGTATTATTTCATTATTACATCATGAATGATGTAATTTAAGATAAATTTGTTATGTGAAAAATTGTATTTTTACTATTCACCTGAAAATTGAAGTATTTCAGAAAATTAGAAAAAAACAACCCTATGAATAATTTGATATGTTTATTTCAAAAATTATATTCATTTTATCAAAATAAATTTCTAAAATAGGTAATTTTAATTTTTAATATAAAAATAATGTTTTTAAAAAATACTTTAAAATACAGTTTATTAAAAATGTGCTTATATCTTCTTTGGGTTTTTAATAATGATATTTATTTTCTTGGAATTATAAAATTTATATTTACATAAATTAATCATTATAAATATTATTTATACCAAATTTATTATTTTTTTTTTAGAATTACTACTCCAATCATTAGGTTATTATTCCCAATGGTCTGGTTAATATTACAATGGTCACATTAATATTAAAATGGTCACATTACATCCTATATACACCAATCCATTATTTCATTCAATATTCAACTTAATTTATCTCAAGGTTATATATTTCCATTTTCTATAATGTTCATTGGTATATTAACATTCTATTTCTTTTCTATAGTGTTGGCAGTGGGGCTGATGATTCTAGTGGATTTGAGTGATCCATATTTTCCCATTTTAGCTTTTCCATTTTATATTTTTTTCCATTTTTATTTTTAGGAATTTTAATTGGTTTCATTAGTGATTAAGGTAATAATATTTCTTAATAAAATAAATTATTTTCAGTTTCTTTATGTGTATAATACTATATAGTATATTATAACACACATTAATTTAAGGAGACAAATATCATATTTAAAATATGGGTTGTTATATTCTTCTACCCTTTATAAATTTCATACTCGAAATTTCAAATCATATTCTCAGTTTAGAATATATGAGGGTACTTCTATTTCATTTTTTCTTTTAGTTCCTAAGTCACCTCTTCATAATTATAGTTCCTCCATATGACTTTGACAAGGTGAGTTGTCTTGTTGCATATAAATTTATCTCTAAGATCCAATATCTTCCCTAGATTCTCTTCTTATGAAAGGTTATTCTCCATATGCACCACCTCTAGATTAATTACATGTGAGGGATTGGGTATGTACTTCCTCATGAGTTGTATGTGGAACACTTCATGAACTTGATCCATACTTAGTGGAAGTGCAAGGCAATATGCTGCTAATACTATGAGATCAAGGATATAAAAGGGGGCAATATACGTTGGGTTAAGATTCCTTTTCTTTCCAAACCACATGACTCTCTTTCATAGTGGTATTGAAAGGAATAAAATTTCTCCAACATAAAACCCCAAGTCCCTTCGACGGTTATCAACATATCTCTTTTACTGAGGCTGAGCTTATTTTATATGTTTTTGGATAGATTAAACCTTCCATATAATATTTTTCACAAGATCAAGTCCATGAAGCTTTCATTCTACAACATCATCCCAACATGTAGGAGTTCCACATCACTTCCCATATAGAGCTTCATATGGATCCATTTGAATACTTAGGTGGATGATGTTGTGATATGAGAAATCAACCAAATGGAGATGTTAATATCATACACATTTTAATTCCATTAATCATGATCTAATCTTGTCCTCGAGTTTCTAAATATTCCTTTTAGATTGGCCATTAGTTTTGGGGTGATAGGCCATGCTGAAATTAAATTCAGTACTCTAACCATGTTAAAGAATTCTCCAGAATTTAGTGGGGAACCCTGGATCATGATCACATATGATTGAAAGTGGAACCCCATGAGTTATCACCACTTAATTATTATATATTCACACACACACACACAATTTTCTCAAGAAATAAATATTTTTGAATAAAGATAAAGTGGGTAGTGTTGGTGATCTGATCCACTATAACCCATATCACATTGTTTCCTTTTGATTTTTTCCAGATACTAGTGACAAAATCTATAGTGACATTCTCCCATTTCCACATGGTAATATGCAATGGTTTCATCATCCATTTGTACTTTTATCACTCTAATTTAACTTGATGGCATACCAAACACTTTGAGATAAACTCTATAATTTCCTTCTTCATGTTGTCACACTGGAAGTGATCTCGAAGATCATTGTACATCTTAGTACTTCTAGGATGGATAGATAAAGGTGAGCAATGTGTATTATAAAAAACCTCTTTCTTTATCCAAGGTGATAAAAGAACATAAATCCTCATTACAAACTAAATCACACCATCATCATCGATATGGAAATCATGTAGCTTCCCTTCCTTTACCACATTAACCTTATTTTGTAACACTAGATCATCCCTTTGTGAGTCATTGATCTTCTCTTGGATAGATTTTTTTAAAGGTTGGGGCTGAAGCCTCAATTTATTATTTAAACCAAAGACCTCTTTAGTGTGGGTAGAGGGAGACCCATAACATAGCCTCTTCTCTTGGATAGATGGTTGGGTAATAATTTGGGAAATGTAGGATGTTTTCCCTATCATTTTGATTTCCAAATCAATCCTTTGCATATCCAAGATGATAGAGTATTTATAAACCTATATCATTGATATAGTAATAGGTTTTTTTTCTGCTAAGTGATTCAAGTACCTTGTTCACCTTTCTTGGATGGTAGTGAATAGAGAAATGTTAGTCCTTAATTATATCTAACCATATTATTTGACACATGTTGATCTAATTTGGTTTGAATATATACTTTATACTCTTATAATCGGTATATATGTCACACATATCACCGTAGATATAGTAATATCAAATATTTAGAGAAAAGATTACAACTGCTAAATCCAGATCATGGTTTGGGTAGTTCTGATCATGGATCTTTAACTATCATAAGGCATAAACTATCACTTTATACTTTTTCATGAGTACACAACCTAATCATTTCATTGAAGAATCAATTTATATAAAAAAAACTTCTCCACTTGTTTCCAGTTTCAGTACAGGTTCAGTGATTAGACTTATCTTGAGCTCATTGAATCTTTCATCACATTCTTCTGTCCAGACATAATTTACCCCTTTACATGTTAACTTAGTGAGTAGTCTAGACAATCATGAGAAATTATTCACAAAATATCATTATTACCCACCTAATCCAAGAAAACTATAGATTACTATGACACTAGTGGGTTTGTTCCATTCCTCAGTTGCCTGTATTTTTGAAGGTTCAATATAAATTCCCTCACTTGTGATCATGTTCCCTATGAATGTGACTTGATGCATCCAAAAGTCACACTTTCTGAACATTGCATAAATTTTATCCATCCTTAATAATTACATAATTATCCTTAAATACTCTTCATGTTCCTCATTTCTCTTAGAGTAAATGATAATATCATTGATAAAAACTTCCAAAAAAATTTCATGGTAGTCTCTAAATACTATATTCATAAAATCCCTGAAGATTTAGAGGGCATTAGTGAGTTCTATTGGAATCACTATAAACTCATAGTGACCATAACATGTATAAAAACAAGTATTATTAATATCTTACTTATTCACCTTCAATTGATGATATCCAAAATGAAGATACACCTTAAAAAAGTATTGATCTACTCATAGTTGATCGGAAAAGTCATCAATCCTTGGAAGAGGATACTTGTTATTTATAGTGATCTTGTTGAGAAACAGATAATCAATACACAACTACATTGATTCATCATTATTCTTGATAATTAACACTATATAACCACAAGGTGATGCACTAGGGTGTATAAACATTTTTTCTAAATTCTCTTGAAGATACTTCTTTAACTATTCTAGTTCGATTGCATCCATACTATAGGGGAATTTTGACGTAGGAGTGGCTTAGATTATGAGATCTATTTAGAACTCTACTTCATTATATGGTGGAAGTTTGGGAAACTCTTTAGGAAATATATCATTGTATTCCCTAAAAACAGGCTTTTCCTATAGGTTGATACCTTCCTTTGACTCAACCGTTTTGGAAAGGTATGCTTATTCACATGGTATCAACACCCATACCATTGAGGGATTTTCCAAATGGGATTCTTAATCTTCTTTGAATTTGTAGAGTATAATTGGATGGTTCAAAATATGAAAATATATTTCCTTTTCGTAAAATCTAATATGCGATCTATATAACAAGAGACAATCTATGTCCAATATAGTGTAAAATTACCCCAAGGTAAGTATTATGATATTTGATATAAGAATTATCCCATAGAAGCTTATAATAGAAGATTCAAACACTTGGGTTGTAATGATTTCACCAATAGGTGTTTTTACGGATATCTCTACTTTAATGTATCAAGGATTTGATTTAGTAGTTCTAGAAAACATTCATGATATAAATGAATGTGTAGAACCAGAATCAAATAAGTTTTTCCCATTATTGAATGAATAGGAAGTGTACCTTGTATGAAATCAATTTCATTTTTCAGTCCAACAATAGTGATGGAATAAGCATTAACTTACTCCTTTAGATTTGGTGGTTTATGATGATTATTACCCTCAAGGACCTATGTTTTAGTGTACTAGATTACATGGCTCCCTTACTCCCTATAATTGAAGCATTAAACCATGGGTGGTGCATTAGGATGTTCCTTCCTTTCCTCCATAATGTTGTTTGGATTCTTCATGTATCATCAATCTTCATGATCTTGGTGGACTTCTTTCCCACTTGAAGAATCTCCCCATCCCTTTGAGGAAATTCCCATGATTATTCTTCCATTTTTTTTGAAATGTGGGCAGTTGGATCCTCTTTCCTCTACTATTTAACCCACAAACATGAAACTCAATTTTTCTCTTCTTACCCCCATAACCATGGGACCATTATACAATATCCATATCTACTTTGAGAGCACATAGAACCACTTATTCATAACTCCCAAAGTCTCATATTTCTAGATCCTTTTGAAGTAATGGTTTTAAACAACTATAGAATCTATATATTTTTATATCATTGTTGATAAAAAAACCCGACGCATATCTTAAAATCCTTGTGAAGTTCTCCTCATAAGTTGTGATAGATTCACCTTCCTTTTTCTTAAGATTTATGAATTATATTTCAATATTTTTTCAAGTATTTTGAGAGAAATACTTAGTAAGAAATATTTTCTTAAATTCTTCCCACTCTATCTCCTCCATTTCATCCTTCGTCCTGGGGTTCTTTATCAATAACCACCATTGATCAGATTATCCATCTAAATGAAAAACAATCAGAGTTAACTTATCTTTCTTTGAATAATGGATCGCATAAAATATATTCATCATTGAGTTAACACATTGTTGTTCTGTGAAAAGTGGATCAAAATTTCCACTAAACATCAGCGTTTGTTCTTGTATAAAGGACTCAATGTCTAGTTGATCCTTCTTAGGCGAAGATATAAATTCCATATGGTTCAGGTTATTATTCATATCCTGAGATAATTGGGTAAGCATTCC